>MU225685.1:5078695-5115168 GCA_018584345.1 Thuja plicata | reverse complement strand
GACTAAATAATTAAATAAATGACTAAATTAATGACCAAATCAATGACTAAATTAATGACCAAATCAATGACCGAATTAATGACTAAATTAATGACCAAATAAACTACCAAATGACTAAATAAACGACCAAATAAATGACTAAATATATGACCAAATAAATGAATAAAATAGTTTAGTCATAAATTTGGTCACGAGATAAATGACCGGCAATAAACTACCAGTGGTCACGTGACCAAATTTGGTCATTTATCTATAATTTTTGGTAGTTTATTTGGTCATATATTATTGTTTTTGTACTAGTGTTCCTTTAGGTGGGGGTGGTGATGTCACCAGATCCATGGGATGAGGTGTCACCTACTACATTTCATGGTCCAGCGTCCTCAATGGTTGAATCTTTGCTCCACATTTGCTTTCTCATTTTCTTGATGTCTTCAATAGTGTTACCATTTGCAAAAGTGGTGGCTTCTGTTATTCAACCTCTGCAGTCCTTCTTTAGATGTCCAACCTTATGACAGTGTAAACATGCCATTCTTAGGTTGGTCTAGCCTCTATACCTTTTGGTCCATGTTCTCATGCAGTTTGCAATAATGTGACCATATCTACCACATGTTGTGTAGTTTATCCATGTATTATAGTCCCAAACATATGAATTGCCGACTCTTCTCAGTTTATATGTATTTTCTTTATTTTTTGGGTTTCCATGCTACAATTTTCTTCTTCCTGCATTCAAGAGATGTGTGCCCATGCATTTTGCAGGTGGGAAAATACTTGTCCATATAGGTTTCCTTCTTTGGTTCTTTCACCTTTGATTTACATTCATATGCTTTATGTCCTTTCTTGCTACAATTATAACAATGTCTAATGAATATAAATGTGGATTTAGGAATACCTTTTTCTTTTCTCCTGCAAACATTTGAGGTGTGGCCTTTCTTTCCATGGTGATTGCATGACAAATTCTTTGGTCTAGGATTGATGTAGGCATCTTTTGGATCAGCTTCATTT
Organism: Thuja plicata; assembly: GCA_018584345.1. NCBI lineage: Eukaryota > Viridiplantae > Streptophyta > Pinopsida > Cupressales > Cupressaceae > Thuja > Thuja plicata. The sequence goes on along the minus strand of MU225685.1, from coordinate 5,114,166 downwards.
GATGACTCTCCATGCTCGGTGTACCCTAGTCCAGTGTTGGTGTTGGGTCTTCTTTGTGAATTAAAGAATTCATCCATCCTTTTTGTACTCTCTTCATCTTTCTTAATCATGTCATTATGTTGTTGTTGAATTCTAACCTCATGCTTTAGTTTTTCATTCTCTTGTCTTAGTTCACCGATAATTTGTATTCTTTCAATGAGTTCCATATTCATTCTATTTGCTTCTTGACTCATAAGAATAATCTGATTTGTAACCTCATGGTGATGCTTTGTAAGTCTTTGTATCTTAGAATCCTTTTCTTGTAGCTTTTTGTTATCTTTCTTCTGTCATCAATAGCTAGTGTTCTTTCTTGTTCAGCTTTCCTAGCCTTGTTCATGACATCAATCATCCTTACCATATGTGTCTCTTGACCGATTTGCAGAGATTTGACTTGTCCAGCCAGATGTAGATTTATTTTAGTTAGGCTTGTGACGCTTTCTTCTGATGTATCTAATGCCTTGCTTATATTTGATCCTGAAGACTCAAATAAATCTGAAATCTCTTCCTCATGATAATTTGTCTCATTACTGTGAGATTCCATATTCTTTTTTTCATCAAGAAACTATCTTATGTTGATTCTAGCTTCTTTATACTGTTCATAGAACATCTGAATTTCAAGCCTTTTGTTCTCAATATTTTTATCAAGTTTTTACTTCTCCATTGTATGATCTTCTCTCTTAAGCCTTTAAGCTTTCCAAGAAGAGACTCAGCTCTGATACCAATTGTTGGGATTAATGGGAAGTAGTACTAAGAGGGGAGGGGTGAATCAGTACCTCTAAAAATTTTAACACTTTTCACCTTTCTTTATTAGCAATCAATCTTTATTGTATTACCAACCAAATCTGATGTTCTTTCTTATGCATGTAGTATTAATTCATAAACTTAATTGTATGCAACATTCATAGAAACATTCATGAAAGTAATAGACACATAACACAAGATATGATATCGTAGAAAACCCCTGTTAGGAAGTAAAAATTGCGGTGGGGATGGCACCCACAAAACTTCACTACCTGCAGAATGGAAGGGATCTGGTTAAGGCTTACAATTTGATCACTTATGATGATCTACCCTGTTAGGAGTATTAATGTGGAGACCTGTTAGGATCTACTATGTTAATATCTTTAGCAACACTGATGTAGTGTGCACTCGGTTACGAGATTTACAATAGGATTGTTAAATCCACCTTCCTTGAAAGGATTTCTCAAGTGTACCCCACTTGTTAGAATGTGTACAATATGTTTGACCTAAGTGTATGCAACCTATAATTGCTGATTATAGATCCATTAAAGTTTACAGTATATGAATATCCACTGAATTCCCACTTAAACAAGTTCAACCACACTTACTTAGAGCGTACAACCTAGAAGCTTTAAGGCACATGCTCCTCCTTGCAGTGCACTCACTTCTTAGGAACACCAAGCTTCAAATCCCAAGTTTCATCACCTCCCAAGGGACCTTTGTCTCTACTAAGAGCCGCTAAAGTGTGGGATGTCTTCAGGCTTGTCCCCTGCGTGAATGAATGAAAATATTTATTTAGGCCACTACAACAAAGGTGTTTATTAAAGGCATTCATTCTGAAGATAGCCTGTAAATTATACAAGGCAACATGGTAGCGCAACTTATATTAAGAACTATAGTCCCACGAATGCCAAACACAAGCAATCTTAGGCTTCTAAAATTTTAATTTCAAGGAGGAATTTGATTATAGTGGGTTGGAAGAGGTTGGCTTTGCCTTGTTCCCACTTGGGTCATTCCCTCTCACCGGTTATACTAAAGCACTTGGGAGGCGGTCTTTCTAAAAGAATGATTGAATTTCTCTTCACCCAAGATCCGTGAAGGCGAGGAGAGAGGATATGTTCATTCAACCTTAGGATAAAAATCTAAAAGCACTTAAAACACATAAGAAAAGTGGTTCTTTTAAAGCACCAAGCTGAAGTGTTTTCTAACTACTAAAAGAAGAAATAAAAGTTTAGGAATACACACAAGGTCTTTGTGAAGTGTCCTGCATCAAACACATTAGTAGTTTACCATTCATTCTTAATCCCACAATCACCAAAATGCTACATAGTTCATTAGTAACACAAAAATCATCTATACTAAGTGAAAAAATAGACGTATGAATACATATTTGCAAAAATGTCCAACAAAACCCTAAAATTTACCAAATGCACAAGACTATGAGTTAAGTGTGCATAAGTATTGAAAAGGTGTGCATAAACACTTACCAAGTGTGTAGGAACTCTTACCAAGTGTTCAAGATCAGAAACCAAGTGTGCAAGACCTAAAACAAAGGCTAGAATGACTCTGAAAGCTACTAGGGAACCTATACTATCCAAATTTGCACTAATAATCATGTTTATTTCCATGATTAGGGTTCATTCATCTATGAAAAAAATTATTTTAAAGTATTTTGAACCAATATGAAGCCCTAGTTAAACTATATATACATATTTGAATCAATTTGAAAACACCTTAACCATGTAGATTTGCAATGCACTCTACACTAGGTTAATGTTGATTTTAAGATCCCAAATCAAGTGTGAATGTTCATTTTAAGTTCCTTTTAAAATTTATCAACTTGATTTGACATATTTGAATCAATTAAGACCCCTAATTAGGCTAGATTGTGAACTTGAACTGAATTAAAAGAATGTATATTAGCTAGCCTTTGTATTGAACCTAAACTAGGTAAAGTTTATTTTAAGAGCACCAAAATTAGTGTGAATGTTCATTTTAGGTACCCAAATATAAATGTGAGGTTAATTGACCAACTTAGGGTTCATTTAGGCCTTGTTCAGGTTTATTTTATCATTAAAACAAATAAAACTGAAAGCGGGAAATATTAAACTATAAATCTAAGCCCTAAACCCTATCATAGTAACCCAAAACACCAAGTGCACAGCTTTCATGACCAACTGCACAACAATCATGACCAACCATGAAAATATGGGTACAAAGTGCACATAATAGACAATGAGGTGTGCAGGAACCCCAACCAAGTGTGCAGAATCTAGAACCAAGTTCACAACTTTCTTCCAGCTCCTACAAACACATCGAAAACACCCAAAATCAGTTAGTTATCATGTTTCACGTCGGGTTCACAAGATACAATAAAGGAAAATGGGCTATAATGCATAATAAAGGCAACCACAAAACCTTAAAATATCATGAAAATAATTCATAATCTACCATTAAAGTCATTTTAAATGAAGGCATGAAAAGAAAGAAAATAAAGTCTAAAACCCCTTTCAAATGTAACTCCAATGTTCTCATTTATTCTCCATTAAAATGGATTGATGTTTCTCTTGATAATGACTATAAATGCACTAAACCTTGAAAGAAAAATAATGATAGTAAGAATACTAGGAGTGTGGCTAGTTTTATTGAGAATATGATCTCAATTTATTTAGTGAGAGAGCCAAAACAAAGATTTGGCAACTTGAATGTGCAAATGGAAGATTGTCATAATTGAGGAGTGAAATTGGAAAAGTGTAATATTATGACACATTATGAAAAAATGGATGTACAAATTAGTGTGCATAAATCAATGCATAATTAGAGGGAATGTGGAAGGGAAAGATGGAGGTAAATTAATAGGAAAATGGAGGCTAAATTAGAGGGAAATGCGAAGGGAAAGGTGGTGGTTAGAAAGTAGGAGATGAAGCTAATTAAGCGGAAGGTGTAAGAGTTGAATTATAAATTCATTATTCCCTCCAAATTAGCAATTGGGAATTTAGGAATTTAGGAAATCCCATAATTCAAAAAAAGGTGACCAATTAATTAATTGTGGGAGACATAAGAAAGGGAGAATTATTTTTATTAAATGATTAGGACATAAGGATAAAATATGGGTTGTTTATACTAAGAGGAAAAATTATCGGATCGTTGACTGAATTCATGATGGCATGAAATTGAATCAAAATTGATGATTCTAATGAAGATTAGGGAAAATTCCAATGATTATGAGGCATTGATAAACTTTGACAACGCGCTCAAATAATGATAAATATGATTGATGATGATAGAATCAATGAACTTTGAAAATATTGAATTGACTCATGGTGACAATGCATCCATGAACTTTTACAGTGCACTCAAATTTATTTGTTTGGAACTGGTGGATAAGGTTGATTTAAAACAACATTGATGAACTTTGACAATGCCATTAAATACACTGATGATGACGAGGCATTGATGAACTTTGACAATGCGCTCCATTGATGATGATGTGGCATCAATGAACTTTGACAATTCCTTGGATAGATAATGATGAGGCATCGATGAACTTTGGCAATGCCTTGGATGGATAATGAGGAGGCATTGATGAAATTTTACAATGCCTTAAATTGATTATGATGAGATGATAAATATTTGACAAGATTGGACTGATTTGAAAGTGATTTGACAAAATTTTAAAGAGATTTGATTAGGCATTGATGAGCTTTGACAATGCCCTAGGATGATTTGAAAAGGTTTGAATGAGTTTGAAATTATCTTGGACTGATTACAAAGGGATTAGCACTGACCTAGATTTATTTAGGAAGATTTGATATGATTTAGGATCATTTAGGATAGTTTAGGATCATTGAGGATTGTTTAGGATTCTTTTGATATGCTCTGATAATAATTCAAACTTGATCAATTCAACCAAAAAGATCGAGGTTGCAATGCAAACTGCATTAAATGTTAATAATCAATTGAACAATTTTCAATGTTCAATAAATGAAAAAAGGCACAATGTTGATATATAGTGAAAACTATATGCACAACATAGACAAATAATTAGAATGCAAAACAATGTTTCAGTTGTAATGCCAAAAATGTTAACACATAGACTAACAGGCTTGAACCATTTTTTAGTGTCTATAATATGAACTAGAAATTAGAGAAGGAAGATAAATATGCTCAAGACACAATAATATGGAGAAAGAAGACTCCTCAAATGCAAAGAGAGTGCTCAAGTATGTATTATGAAGCCTAGTATGAGAGCTTTATGTGCTTCCAATGGTGGAAAACCTGCAACAAAACTAATGATGGAAAATTGTAGTAGATTATTGTGTAGAGAGAAGGGATGAAAATATATAGACTATAAATGATTGAAATTAACAACCCAGAAGTAAGAGTGTTAGAATGAATGATCCAGAGAGGGAAAATATATGCAAATGAGGGGTTTTTGAATACCCCAGATGGATATCATGCAGGAATACCATCATCACTGGTGTTACAACCACAATGTGACAATTTTGTAATGCTCAAATGGGTCTCTAGATGTCTTATATTATCAGACAATCTAACCCTTCTCAAAGAATAATAACATTCAGGATTCCAATTTATTTTAAATACAATATGAAATAATTGTCTCGCATCTCAAACTATGATGTAGGAGAACCCGGGGTGTAAGATAAACCTTCACCCAAAAATATTATCTAGTGTGTCAATGAGGGGTATCTCTGGGCATGGTTACTATTTTTGGCAAGTTTACTATTTTTAGTAATATTTTCATTTGAGTAGAGATTTTCCCAATAACTTCGATGGAGATTCATTTTGGGTATATAAGTTTGCTAGTAAAGTTTCATAGCAAGATCAAGTCTGACTTTGAAGATATTGAATTTTTTGTTTTGGCGAGGTAGTACAAAAACTTTGAACTCGGTTTTGAAGGCCTTAGAGGTTCTGAAAGGGGATCAAGCTTTGATAATCTAATGTTTTTCAAGCCTAGGTAAATAGAGTGCTTTGTGGCATTTCCTAAATGTGGTGATAATAGCCAATCGAGTCAATGGTTAACAAATTAACCAGTTTTCAGAAGCTGGGCCATCAAGACTCAAGTTCCAATACAAAAGGAAGCAAGAGAAAAATCATGTAAGGTGGGAAATTGAATTGTCGGGCACCAAAATGGGAAAATTTCACTTCTAGAATCTTCTAAGGAGGTTAATTGTGCTACTTATATAGGGAATAAGGGGTGTTTTAGGGTTGAGTTCCAATAGAGTAGATTGTGGCTCTATCTTACATAATATTGTAATGAAATGCCCATGTGGTTGTAGCATGTTATTTTTATAAATATTGTAATATCATTTTATTGAAGATAATAGAAAGCAACCGTTTTTGTTCCTTCCATTGTTTTGTTATTGAAAATTTTCTATTTGTTTCCTTGTTCTATGAGTGTGTTTGTTTGAATAAGGGAAGTACCATTCATTAAGTGGTATCAGAGAGTAAGATCCTAAGTGTGTACATATATCATCAAATGTGAGACAAATTGCATTAGGACTGTGGTTGTGTGTCTAAGAGATAAATTAAAAAATGCCTCCATGAAGGAACCATGGTGGAAGGGTTGTGGGTGTGACAGAAGAGGGTTTTAGATCCCTCCAGAGGCAAGTGCAAGAATTGTAAGAGGAGTTGCGTCGAGGCACCAATATAAGGGCAAGAGATGGAAGTAAGGGTGAGTCTAAGGAAGAAGGAGAGTTTGAAGTAGAGAACTAAATGGCTACAGATCCTGATGAACCTAGGTTTTTGAGGATCATTTCAAATATTGGAATGAACAAAAGATTGAAGTTTCTACATTTTTTGAAAATCTTAATCCATAAGAGTTGATTTATTGGGTCAATGATATGGAGTAGTAATTTGAGTTTGAGATAATAGAAGACCTTGAGAGGGTTAGATTCACAAAGGCCAAGTTGAAAGGTCATGTTAAAATTTCATGGAAAAAAGTTCAGTTGAAGAAAAATAGAAGAGGGAAGGAGAAGATAACAAGGTAGGATCAGATGGTGGACAAACTGAAGAGACAATTCATTCCTATTGACTATGAGCTTGATAAGATAAACAAAATGCAAAGGTTGAAGCAACTAGGAAAATATTTCCAAGAGTATACAAAGAGTTCTATCGTGTTCTTATCAGAATAGGTCATTATGAAGCTAATAAGGAGAAGGTTTTGTGTTATATAAAGGGGTTAAGGTTGAGTATTCAAGAAGAGTTGATGTTTGTAAGAATGTCTACCATTGAATATGCATATCAATTTTCTTTGAAGGTATAAGAAAAATTGAACAAGAAGCTTGAGAAAAAGCAAAGTGGAAGAGTTCATGGTGGAAAGCCTACTGGGTGGTCTTATGGAGGCCAAAATGAAGATCATAAGAAGAATGGTGAATCTAGTAGCAATAAGATTCAGAGAAAAAAATAATTTCTATCACCCTCGAAATCAAAATAATAGAGATTAGAGAGGAAGAGTAAGAGGGAAAGGAGCAGGAAGAGGAGGCTTTTTTGGGACTTGTTTCCATTGTAGAGAAGAAGGACATAGGGCTTATGAGTGCCCCTAGCATCAAGGGATAAAAATTAGAAGATCAAATGGTAATGCATGAGTTGCACATATAGATAAAGATGTCAATTCATCAAATTTTGAAGATGCTAAAAGAGGAGAAGTCCATGTTACAAGAAGAGCCTTGATAAATAATGAGAAGAAACCTGATAAAATGAAGAATTTATTTCACACAAGGTGTAAGTGTAATGGTAAAGTATGCAATGTCACTATTAATAATGGTAGTATTGATAACCTTGTTTCAAAGGAAATGGTTGATAAATTTAAGTTAGAGAGAAGAAAGCATCCAAATCCCTATCAGATTGCTTGGTTGTAGAAGGATCACAAGGCTTTGATCAATGAGAAATGATTGGTAAAGCTCAAAATTGGAAATTATCATGATGAGGTATTATGTTATATTATGCCTATGGATGTTTGTCATCTATTGTTAGGGAGACTATTAAAATTTTATCCTTGTGCAATACATGATGTGTATGCAAATACCTATTCTTTGACAAAGGATGACATACGACACAAGTTGAAGCCATTGAAGGAAACAAAAAAAAGGTATGTAGTAATTCAAGAATATGTTTAGTTGATGGAAGGAAGTTTCTAGTAGGCCCGAAGCATGAACATATGTGTTTTATTTTAATTCCAAGATTTGATAAAGAGGAAGTAGAAGATGTACCTTTGGAAGTTGTAGATTTGATAGAGGAGTTTTAGGATATTGCATCTGATAATGTACCCAATGGATTGCCACCAATAAGAAATATTAGTCATCAAATGAACTTCATTCCTGGAGCTAGTTTTCTAAATAAGGCAGTCCATATAATGACTCCAACTGAGATTGAAAAAATGAATAGAAAAGTGAAATAGTTGTTGCAGAAGGGGTTAATTTGAGAAAGTTTAAGCATATGTGTTGTACCAATAGTAATAACACCAAATAAAAATGGAGAATGGAGGATGCGTAGAGATTCACAGGCTATCAATAAGATTACTATGAAGTACAACTTTTCCTTGCCAAGGATGGATGACATTATGGATTTCTTGAGTGGATCTAAGTACTTCACAAAGATAGATCTGAAGAGTGGATATCAAGAAATCTAAATTAGAGAAGGATATGAATGGAAGACAACCTTCAAGACAAAGGAGGGTGTGTACGAGTGGTTAGTCATTCCTTTTGGGCTAACCAATACACCAAGGACATTCATGAAACTCATGAACAAGGTATTGAAAGAATTTTTGAGTAAGTTTGTTATTTTTTACTTGGATGATATGTTGATCTTCAGTAAGACATTGGAAGAACATATAATGCATATTTGTAGGGTATTTGAGAAGTTAAGGAAAGAGAAGTTGTTCATTAACTTGAAGAAGTGTCATTTTGGGAAGAAGGAGTTGGTGTACTTGGGATTTATTGTCTCAGTTGATTGTCTTAAAATGAACCTAGAGAAAGTGAAGGCTATCCTTGAAAGGCCTACTCCAAGGAGTGCTACTAAGGTAATATCTTTTCATGGTTTTCCTAGCTTTTACAGAAACTTTATCAAAAAATTTAGTAGTATTTGTGGACCCTTAACTGAAATCATGAGAGGGGATAGAAAAGAGTTTAAGTGGACTATAGGAGCAGAAAAGAGTATTGATTTGTTAAAAAGAATAGTTACAAAGAAGCCTATTTTGGCACTTCTAGATTTTAATAAGGTATTTCAAGTAGACTATGATGCTATCGGCAATGTCATTGGAGTTGTTTTGAGTCAGGAAGGTAAACCCATTGTTTATTTTAGTGAGAAGTTAAATGATGCCAAAAGAAAATATATTGATTATGATAAGGATTTTTATGATATAGTTCAGGCATTGAGGAATTTGATACATTATCTTTGGTCTAAAGATCATTTTTTATTTACTGATCATCAATCTTTACAATAATTGACTAGCCAAGGAAAGTTAAATCAAAGACATTTAAAACAGGTTGATTTTTTGCAAAGTTGCACCTTTAATTTGAAGAACATGAGTGGAAAATATAATAGGGTTGCAGATGCCTAGAGTAGGAGGTAGAATTTGTTGATATAGATAAAGATTGAAGTTATTGACTTCTAGGAACTCAAGAGTTTGTATCTTGAGGATCCTGATTTTGTTGAGGCCTAGGGAGCTTGCACAGAACCTATTACTCTAGACATGATCAAATGGTTGGATTTTTTAATCAAATATGGGATGTTATTCAAAGGGAGACAATTATACATTCCACAGAGTTCCATGAGGGAGAACCTAATTAAAGAGAAGAATAGTGGAGGATTGGCTAGACACTTTGGTCGAGATAAAACTATTGCTCTGGTTAGTGACCATTATCGTTGGGCACAATTGTAACAAGATGTTAAGAAATTTGTGTAGAGTTGTAGAATATGTCAGATGGAAGGAACCAGGCAGAATATAGGGTTATATCAGCCATTACAAGTGCCAGAGAGACCATGACAGGATATTAGTATGGACTTTATTCTTGGTTTACCAAGGACTCAAATAGGGCATGATTCCATTTTTGTGGTGGTAGATAGGTTCTTAAAGATGACACATTTAATTCCTTGCAGAAAGACTAATGATGTTGTTCATGTGGAAGAATTATTTTTTTGAGAAGTGGTGAGACTACATGGTCTACCAAAAAGCATAGTTTCAAGTCAATACACTAAGTTTGTTAGGTACTTTTGGAGGAAATTATGGAAGAAGCTAAAGACAAATTTGAAGTTCAACTTAACACACCATCCACGGACTAATAGATAGACAAAAGTGGTGAATATAAGTTTGGTAAATTTGTTGAGATGCTTAGTTGGAGATAAAACCAAGGGGTTTGATTTGATTTTACCAAAGGCATAATTGCATACAATAATTCTATTAATAGGAGCACTGGTAAATAGCCATTTTAGATTGTATATATAAGCAGTCCTAGAAACACTGCTAAATTAAGGAAATTGGACAATCGAGAAAAGAGTAGTGTTGAAGCTGAAGACTTTGTAGAACACTTGAAGAATTTGCATGAAGAGGTGAGGGCGAATCAAAAAAGGAGGCATAAGGAATTTCATATTGGAGATGAAGTTATGGCTCATTTAAGAAAAGAGATATTTCCAGTGGGAACATACATCAAGTTGAAGATGAATAAATTATGACCATGCAAAATAGTGAAGAAGCGTGATTCAAGAAACACTTATGAAGTAGAGTTGCCTAGTGAACTCAATATTTTGCTTGTGTTTAATATTTCATATTTGACAGAGTATCCTAAAGGTAGCATGGAAGATGAAATAGAAAAAGCACCATGGAATATTCCTACACCTACTTCAACTACAGAAGAGATAGAGGATATCTTGGATAGTCATGTGGGTAGAAGCACAAGAAACAAGAAATAGGAAGAGTACTTGGTCAAATGGAAGGGACGACCTATTGAAGATTCATCATGGTTATTAAAGGAAGAGGTTGAACTCCTCAGTTTTCCTCTGAACACCTAAAATGTGACAAGTTCACTTCTCAAATTAATATAGGTGTCTGATGCAAGAGCATCCAGGGTGTAAGATAAATCTTGCATCACCCAAAAATATTGTCTAGTTTTTTAACAAGGGCTATCTTTTGGCATGGTTATTATTTTTGAAAAGTTTACTATTTTTAGTAATACTTTTATTCAAGTACATATTGTCCCAATTACTTCCCTAGAGGTTCATTTTGGGTATATAATATTTTCAAAGTTTCATGGCACGATCAAATCTAGTTTTGAAGATATTAAATTTCTTTATTTTGGTGAGGTGGTACAAAAACTTTGAACTTAGTTTTGAAGGTCGTAGAGGCTTCGAAAGGGGGTCAAACTTTGATCGAATGATGCTTTGCAAGCCCAAGTCTATACAACACTTAGTGGGATCTCCAAAGTGGTGTTATAGTAGCCAATCGACTCAACGGTTCACAATTTATGGTTTTCACAAGTTGGGCCATCAAGACTCAGGTTTCAATACAAAACAAAGAGGGAGAAAAATCACTTAAGATAGGAAATTGAACTGATGGGTTCCAAAATGGGAAAATTTCACTTCTAGAATCTTCTAAGGTTGTTAATTATGCTACTTATATAGGGAAGAAGGGGGATTTTAGGGTTCAGTTCTGGTAGAGTAGATTGTGGCACTTTCTTGCAGAATACTATAATGAAAATGCCCATGTGGTTGTAGCATGTTAATTTTCTAATTATTGTAATGTCATTTTATTAAATATAATAGAAAGAAAGTATTTTGTTCCTTCCATTGTTCTGTTCTTGCAAATTTTCTATTTATTTCCTTGTTTTGTGAGTGTGTTTGCTTGAATAAGAGGAGTTCCCTTCATCAAAATGGAAATCGAGTTCCCATCCAATCTCCAAAATCTTGAGAGCTTCACATCCTGTGATTTTTAAACTGAAACAAGAAGTTCTAATATCTCTTCCAAAGATATTCTTGAACCAAGCATATTGAGAATGAGCCTCTCCTTCTTTTAAAGTCGATTGTAGAAATCTTGGCATTTCATTTCTTTATCTTTTAATTTGAAATATAGTGAATTTTATTTTATAATTATGGTTGACATAAATGGTCACTTTAATTGCTCTATTAAATAATTAAATCAAGTTATCATTTTATTTCAACAACTTCAATTTTTTTAATTATTTAATTAATTTCTAATGTTACAAAATGGGGACATTACACAATTTGGGTATCATTGAATTATTTACTTTGGATGCTACCCAAAAATATTGTTCAAAGGGCTCTAGTTCAATGTAAGGGTCGAAAATTGGGGTTTTTTCTCTCCCATTATATGTAAGTCCAAGCATGTTACTTCTCGTCTTATTGTGAAAGATAAGTAGCTTGTTAGTTTGAATGGTGAATTATGTGAAGGTTTTAAATGTGAGGTTAGTGCTAGGTTCTTTTCAACTCCTAACACCCATAAGGATATTGTTGGATTTTCTACCCATTCTATCTGCCTTCCTTGAAGGTTCATGACTAGTTTCTATTGATCCAATATTTCTATCATTTGAATATTGTCATTAGAGGTGAATGGTCAGAAATTAAGCTATTTGAAGGATAAATTATTATATAGAATGGTTGGTATTGTCCTTATGTTTGATAAGAAGATGTGGGTCAAGCAGCTAAAGGTAGGTAGTGTTTCATTTATTCTCCTAATTCTCCATTGTAGTCATTGAAGGATAGTAAAGTCCTTGTATGGATAGTTAATTCTCATGCGGAAAGAGTTTTCTCTAGGATATACTTTTCTCTCTTCAATAATTAAGAAATTTTCTCCATGAGTAATTGGTTAACTTTTATATCATTCTCAACTAATGAAGAAGTGTTCAAATCATTTTGGATGACCTAGGTTTCTAAGGAAATCAAGGATTTCCAAATAAAAATAAGTGCTAAATTTTGACCTTGAGAAGGAATTTATCAACAAGTTTCTAGTGTGGGCTATGCTCTTATAGTTGCTACTAGATAATTGGGAAGAAGAAGTCCTAGATGGTATTACTATCTCTTTCTTCCATCTCATATCTATTGATGTGCTAAAAGAAATTAAGAAGTGCATCTTATTTGTCAAGCTTAGTATAAATGCTATTGTGGATTTACTCATCCCTTCTTCTATAAAATTTTCTTCAAAATTTGGGAAGTGGAAGCAAAAAAATATCTACAAGTTTCCTTCATTATGTGTCAATTTTTTTGACAATATCACTCAATCTATTATTGACTATTCACATAAGAGGATAAATTATTGCTATTGGAGGAGAACAAAAAGTATTAACCCTATACCTCGCTATTACAAGCTTCAATTGATGGTAGCAATTGAATGCATTATTTATTTATATGGTTTATCATGGTAATGATGGTGGCCCAATTGGAAGGGGTTTGTTGGTATTTAATTGGGATTAGAATATGGTTACAGAGGGTTTGATTACTATTCTTTCCCCCAATTTACTTTTCTTTTATTAGGATAAAAAACCCATGGATGAGAGTCTCAAGTGTTCATATGAGCTAGACCTAATACTGAAGAAAATGTACATATTCAACAATGTAGCTAGTGTCAATAATTGTAGAAGAATTATTATGACCTAGAACTAACGCTTAAAGAATTCTAGAGGTTGCATTCAAGAACTTTGGAATAATTTGGTTTTAATATACCATGATAGGTGGGTTTCTTGTTCGTTGCATTATCTCTTTGTCATTCTTATTCTTTTGTAGTTGTTAATAAAAGTTTATATTCTTTGGGCTATTTGATTCTTATAGTCTTTTGTTTGTTTTCTAGTCTGCATTGTTATAACTATTTATGCTTTATAAAAGACCTTGGACCTTTTAAATATCTACCTTAAGTTGTTCTAAAAAATAAAATTAAAATTTCTAACACTACCTTTAAGAGTTGTGTTGGGTGTCTTTATTTTTCTGGGGAGGTTGGGATGTTGAATAATAAGGTTGATTTCCTTATGAACCGATTTTGTAATTTGGAGAGGTTAAAGGGAAGTGTTGCCAACTTTGGATGCAGAGTGGTGTATAGCTTTGCCACTACATTATGCCTCCTACAATAGAATGCTACTGAGAATGATGATTGGGATAATCGAGAGCTCCTTAACTTCCTTAGGGAAGACTAGAATAGGGTTGTGCGCAATGTTGGGCATTGTCCTAGACCCTAGCATTGACCAATCCTTTGGTTTTACTCTTTTGGGGATTTAGTATTTTTTTCTTGTTGGTTGTCTATTGTTAATCGCCCTTCCGTGGGTGGTTAGTCGGTTGTCTATCACTGCTCTTTCATTGGTAGGTTGAATGTTCTTTGTTTGTTGCTAATATAACTACCTTGCCCAATGTATACGCCCTTTGGGTTGTTGCTTTGTAAGGGTCAGCACCCTTGTAATGTCACTTTATTAATAAAATAAAATAAAGTTAAATTTCATGTCTAGATTAAGATGAATGAGTCCAAATTATTTAACATTATATATGAAAACCAATTTAAATTATTAAAAATAAAATTATCTCAGCAGTAAAAGTCAACCATGAACCATGAACCATGAACCCCAGTTATTCAAAATAATGTATTGTTATTGTCTTCAAATCAATCCACACCCAAATTATTAAAAGTAGTTCATTACCATCGTTTTCCATAATTCTATTAAAAAAATCAGATATGCAGTACAGTAAAGTCAAATACATTATTCACTAATACTAGTATACAAATACACTCTGATGTGATGGTCCAAATACTCATGTAAAATAATGCTGAAATGCCTGAACACTAGAATGAATGATGTGATAAGCACGCAAAGACTTGTTTTTAATTCTGTCACCATGGGAAGGAAAAGACTCATCCACCACAAATATCAGATATGAAAAAAGACATGCAAAATGCAAACTCCACCTCCTAATAATTAGTAAGAATTTACAGCATTGAGATTGGCGTGACTCTGAGGAATCTACTGGATTCATGTCATTCCAAGTGTAAAGTATTGTAAACAATGACATTAGTACAAATAAATAAATCATGTACAGGTAATTCCCAAGTCTCGAAGAACGAATCTTGGAAAGAAGGCAAGGAATTTGACCAGGGAAAATGAATGGCTACCTACTGGATAAAGACTGTATTCTGGATATAAAAAGAAGAAGAGAAACTTTTATACTACCCAAATGGATGGAGTGCCACCCGTACATAGAGCTGGGCCCCTTTAAATTTATACTCCCGAGCTCCATTGAGACATGGATTGAATGTAGAGTCAAATCAATTACACAATCTGGCTGTACAATACTATATAATATATACCAAAGAAGAAAATTATGTTTGATGAAATCCATGAGATTGTAATCAATCATTTCTCACTCTTGAAATCGATGGTGAATAAATAAAGCTGCCCATGTAAGACAGCAATGCATACGCACTACCTAGAGCCTATGCTTATGTTTTTTTTTCTATAAAATTAAGGAAGCAGAACCTTATGAATAAAGCAAAGTACGTGAAGACAAAGTCAGGAAGGATGATGGATGGATGGGGGGCAATATACACAAGTAGGGACAGCTGCACAGGGCTTAGGAAGACACAAGACCAGGTGCATCACTGGTGCGTGTACTGCTACACATGGATTGTACGTCAACAATATTTAGTTGTCTTATATAAGAATAGATCTTAAGTTGAAATAGTATCATATGTAGGTTGAAGACTAATGGGTGACTATTATATCAAGTTTTTCAATAAGAATATATCTTAAGTTGAAATAGTACCATATGTAGGTTGAAGACTAATGGGTGTCTATTATATCAAATTTGTCAAAAGATATGAATTGGGTATATGAATTGGGCCTCATCTTCGATAATGTCGTGGTCTTGCACTAAGCAAGACTTGCTCAAGTTGAAACCTCTTTGATCAAGAGTTAAGGACTTAGGGATATAATTTCTATCAAATTTGTCCAAGTGTGATCCCTCCCTCATTCCTTATTATAATGTTGTGGCTTTGTCATAAGCAAGACTTTCCTTGAAGACTAATGGGTGTCTATTATATCAAATTTATCAAAAGACATGAATTGGGCATCATTTTCTATAATGTCGTGGTCTTGCGCTAAGAAAGACTTGTTGAGGTTGAAACCTCTTTGACCAAGAGTTAAGGACTTAGGGATATCATTTCTATCAAATTTGTTCAAGTGTGATCTCTCCCTCATTCCTTATAATGTTGTGGCTTTGTCATAAGCAAGACTTGATCCTTGAAGAATAGAGTCTTAAGTTGAAACCTCTACCACTAAGGGCCAAGGACTGAAGAGTATCCATTCTATCCAATTTGTTAAGGCACGATCCCGGCCTTGTCTCTTATAATGTTGTGGCCTTGCACTAAGAAAGACTTGATCCTTGAGGAATAAAGTCTTAGGCTGAAATCTCTTCGACTAAGAGTCAAGGACAAAAGAGCACCCATTATGTCAAATTTGTTCAGACATAATCCCTGTGACATCCTTTATAATGTTGTAACCTTGCACTAAGCAAGACTTGATCCCGGAGGAATAGAGTATTAGGTTGAAACCTCTTTGACTAAGAGCCAAGGATTGAGGAGTATTCATTCTATCAAATTTGTCCAAGGTGCAATCCTGGATTATTAGGTTGAAACCTCTTCGACTAAAAGTCAATGATTGAGTGGTATCCATTCAATCAAATTCTTATGGAGCACAATTGAAACCTCATTTCTTATAATCTCTCAACCTTACACTTAACAAAACTTGATCTTGATAAACTTGTTTGAAATCTTTAAACTTCAATAAATTTTGTTTCTTTGAGTTTACAGATTTATGATTGTAAAATATTCTTACAATCAGCACATTGGAGGATGGGCGTGCTCTATTTTTCTTCGGTTCTAGAATGAATTTCTTTACCATGCCCAACAACTAGTGTGATGAATACCGATGCTTCTTTTGATTAAAAAGGTTTCACAATATATAATTTGTTGATTGCTCCAGGAAATTATATTCAGTTAAAGGTGCCTCAGATACTGTTCAACCAACTTTTGGGTATGATTACATTCTTAAAAAAAACCATATGCTAGCGATTGAAGCTTGATTGTGTCCTTCACATTGGGTAGAGTCTAGATAGATTAGAATGTAATAAGCATGTTTTGCAGCTCATTCATGACAATGAGTGGAAGTATAAATTAAGAGGATACTTTAGGTTGGAATTAAATAAGAGTACAAAATATACTTATAATAGTAAAATTAGTGATGCTCGTGATGAAATGAAATTTGGCAAGAATAAAAACAAAACTAAAAGTACGAGAATAAAAACAAAACTAACTCATAATAATTGTAATGGTAATAAGGACTAAATATTAATAAAATATTAGTTACAAAATTGTTATTTCCAATGAAAAGAATTAAAGTGGCTTTATTAATAACGGAAATAATAAATACCAATAAGTAGTAGTAATAAAATTGTTATTTCTCGTCAATAGATAAAAACAAAGGGGATATAGAATAGTAAAATCTTATGTTAAAATATGTATTCACATTAGCGTAATAGTGAATAATTTTATTGAATGGTTAAAATTTAGATGTCATAGTTTGAGTAAGAGTATAAAGATTAGTTTAAATTATTAAAAATATTATTATGTGAAATTATCTTTTGGGGATAAAAAATAGTGTAATCTTGTGTTAAAATATGTATTCACTTTAGCGTAATAGTGAATAATTTTATTGAATGATTAAAATTTGGATGTCATAGTTTGAGCAAGAGTATAAAGAATAGTTTGAATGATTAAAATTATTATTATGTGGAATTATGTTAAAATATGTATTCACATTAGCTTAATAGTGAATAATTTTATTGAATGTTTAAAATTTGGATATCATAGTTTGAGCAAGAGTAGGTGTTGGCCTCAAGTTCAAAGAAAGATAGACATCTAATAGCATTCTAATATTTCAAACTATAAAACCTGTAGTTAAATTTTACAAGAAAAAGGATAACTTTCATGGTTACTTTCCATAATCAATTAAAAAATTTCAATGGTCCAATTTTACAAATCTAGAAAGCTAAAATAAAAATAATTGAATCTCTTTTTTAAACCATTCATATAAATCACTCCATCTCTTAAAACATTTTCAAAATCCAAGATAGGAGACTAATTTCACATCAAATATATCTTGGTTTTGTTTTGGTAGATCATGTTTTATCAATCTTTGACACTAGATATGTGATCTATGTCAATGCAAGATCTTCCCTTGAATTTAAACATCATTGAAAACTTTTCTACATTATTAGTGAGGGTCCCAATTTTAGAGGTGAATAGAAGAGAGGAGTTATTAGGACCATTTGACATCCTTAGTCAAAATTCCTATTTTTTATTGTTTTAAATTATTTATGTCCTCTCTTGATTTCAAGTTATTTGCAACTATGAAGGTAATATCATTTCTATTTTTTAAGTTGTCACCTAACATAAATAAATGTTTTCTTATTAGGAGATAGGTCAATAATATTAATAGGAAGATAGGAAATGGAAAGGGAGTAAAAAATGTTATTAAATTTGTTTTTATTAAATGCTTTGTTTTTACCAAAAATAATATTATTTGCCACATTTAGTTAGATATTTTTGTACTTTTAACTTATGACTAAGTTGGTAAGTATTCAAGATAGTTGAATTATTTTTCCTGATATGAAAATTGTAATTAATTACTCGATTTCATTATTGATTTATTTGATAAATTTAATATTTATAAATCCTTGTTAATTAATATTTAGTATTGAGTTGTAGTTGGTGTTCAACAAATCTTTATAATCTAGTCATAGTGTTACTCTATTAAGAATGGTAGAAATTTTTATTGTTCTAATAGAACTAAGGAAGTTATACATGAAGTCTAATATTTATATTGTAAAGTGAAAATCCTAAGGATTTTTCTTTCGCCAACTTTTAAATGTGCGTGGTCCTAATTTGTGTTAGTGCAAGATTCATGTTAAAGGGAATATTCTAGTCCTCAATTATAAACATTGAATTTAATCCATTTATGAGAAAGGACTTTAGAAGTCTTGAGACTTTTGGGTTTTGTGAGAAAAAGGTTTTTCTTGTTTTATTATGATTTTTGAGGTTTGGATTAAGAGAGTATTATGATGGCTAAGATGTAATATTTTAAATTGATGGTCATGATTCACGCAAATAATATTTTCTATCCATTTCAAGATGGGCATTTGATTGGTTGTGTAAAGGTGTAGATTTCAACACACACACACACACATATATATATACACTATGTTATGTTTGAAATTTGCTTAGTCCATGTGAAATTTAAGTGGTTACTTTTTAAGGCATTTTTAAAGTTATGAATTGAAATCAATGTATATATACTTGTGTGAGTGGGATTCCTAGTTGGTTAAATTTACATGCATGTTTGGCAATGAGTAATGTGCATTTTAATATTTGTGTATGATATTTTCTATGAGTCTCTATGTATTTGATCTTGAGAATGAATTGTGGTAAAATCATTGTATGGGTTAAATATTTCTCTTAATATTTAGTAATTGGTTGGTTGCTGACTTAGTATACAAAATATGCTTGTTCTTGTTGTCTTATTACTAACTTTTCTTATACTTGTGACCATGTTCATTAGATCTCTAGTATTTGTTGAGTATTTTATGTGGTGTTTCAAATGTTGAGGCCATCATATTTAATGACATGATGGTATACATTATGTCATTTTGAGAGAAATTTGATAACTATATTGAATTTTTGGTATAGTTTGGGACACATGTTGATGCATTAATAAGTAATTAAATAAATGATATAATATTTATTATGTTGTATTTGTCAAGCTAATTCTTGTTGTGCTTCTAATTAGGCAAACCTATTAGTTGTAGGATTTATCCTTGAAAATTTAGAGGTTATTCTAGCTTAGAGATAAAAGGGGCACAATTCTTGTATAAATGATTGGCTATCTTGTATATTTTATTTTATGAATGTACTTAGTGTTTGATTTTTATAGAGGTTCTTTGTTTCCTTGTTGATCATGGTTTTATAATATTTTTAGGTTGTCTAACCTTTGGCTTGGTGATAGTTGTGCATCATGGTAGTGTAGCATAGATGTATGCTCCTATGCTTCGTGTTAAGCTATCTCTTTAGATATATTCCTAGAGATTTTTTGGTTTCTAACCATTTTGGAGGTTTCTTATACTTTTAAGAAGATTCTACCTAGATTATTTCCTCTAAGAGGCCACAATTTGATCTTATGTTGTGTTGAGAATTTTTAGTAATGAATAAATTCTTTCTTTTCCAAGAGTGGAGCATAAGAAAAGATGACATGGAGATAACCCATCACTAGAGTGGAGCATAAGAAAGGATGAAATGGAGAGAAACCATCACTACAATTGAGAATTATTTTGGTGAGCATGGAGGTAAGGTGGTTTTTTTATAGTTTTAAGGAATAGTTTACTCTGGATTTTGAATAGTGATCTCATGGATTAAGACCTCAATCTTATGAGAGATCTTATGAAGTACAATCTTCTATAAGGAATTACTTGTAGCAGTAATCATGGGTGACGACCTTGTCTAATTATGATTAGTTGGGCACAATAGCTATATGTTATCCATAATTGTGATGGTCACTGGAGGATATAGTGGTGTGTTCTTTTAGATGTTACTATCTATGGCGGTTGATGTTTACCAAGCTTGAGCAGCCTTAGAGATGTGTGTTTGTTGGAGTTTTACATTATTTTAGGTTATTTTTAAATTAGATTAAATAAAATAATTAGTTAGTAGTTAGTTTCTAGAAATTGATTTTTATAGTTAATTTTTATATAGAAAATAATAGCTTTATATAGCCAACACACTTCAATATAAAATAATAAAATGAACATCAATTTCTCTATTTTATTTTTTGCTTGGAATGATGGTATAGTTTTTTTTTAATTTATCCCTCAATATATGATATAATTATATTCTATACATGTAATTCACATAACGATGTGAGAACAAAGACCTTGAGGCATGAAATATTTCCAAACTTTGCAATTCATGTTCAGTGTTCTCGTTATTAGTTGAAGCTTCTTATTTTGAGGAGAAATCATGATTCAACAGACTCATCATGAAAGAAAATATGGTTGCACACTAGAAAGTACATTTCTAGAAGTCAAGTGTGGTTATTTGAATTTGGTGTTTCCTTTCTTTTCTTAGTGAATATTTATTGGATAGCAATATAAATGTTTTATATATCAAAGATAAATAATCAAGATGTTTATTAATTTGCCATATATAGTGGGTTTTTCATGACACCTTCTATGCACATAGAGTTTGGAATATTTCCCTTTCACTCGCTGTTGAAGAACATTTCTCCCTAGAAAGCATGGAAATAGTTGAGCCAACATCCCTATTACGTGATATTGACAAACACGAGTATGCAAGGAATGGTGTAGAAGGCAAGGTTACTATATTGATTCACATATTGAATATTTATTAGGCTAAGTTTGAGATGTTTGCCAAGTTTAAAGTAATCCTAGAAATTCTATTTTATAGATAAAACAAGAGGTGTGTGCATCATGAGTCCCTACCTATTGTAAATAAATAGAACATAGTATGAACTAGTTAGGTACTTGACTTTGGAGTAGAGTACAAAGTTGCACCACTTGATTTTGTAGAATTCTGCAGCTAATATTGCTCAAAGATCTAGCTAGGAAATAAGAAACATAGCATAGGTTAAAGAAAAATAAAATAGAATAGCTTTGATGAAGAATAAAACTTAATATCTAATTCCATAAATAATTATTACAATATGCATGATTTATACAACTTAACCACCGTATAAAATAATAAATTACGGTGAAGAGTCCAGTTATCACCAATCATGCATGACAAGATAACGATGATTTTATCCTTAGATAGGTGTACCAAGTGAAGTAATTTAAGAGTGAATAGAAATCACCATCCACAAATCACAGATCAAATTGGAGCTAGAAAGATGGAGTTACTGAGTAATGACTTAGCGCTAACAGGACATGCAAAACACATGCACCATAAATCATGGTTGAAATGAATATTTAATAGCTCTAACACCCCCCTTAAGTCCAATTAAGGAGAAAAAAACTAATGAAAGGAGAGAGGAAAGAGGGAAAACCCAGTGACAATAAAACCCACACTCAAAATCTACGCTAACAAAATCTTTTGTGACAAGAAAAATGTGGACATCTGTCAAGTGATAAGTGCCATAGTGTTGAATGAAGAGACTCCTCTGAAACCAAGATGAAGATCAGGATCAATCTGCATGAGTGCCCCCATCGACACTAATCAAACAATGAGAAGATGGAAAACAAAGACAAAACATTTGTCAATCAAATATACAAAAGACAATAATCTACATAGGCACCCTCGAACAATGAATAGATGGAAAAAAAAAAAAAAAGGAAAAACATCTATCAGTCAAGGATACAAATGAGACATGAATCTGTACAAGTGACCCTAACGACACTACTCAACCATGCAAGAATAAAATGCTCATTGATAATATAGGTGTCAATTGTCAATGAAAAGAAAACTAATCAACTATGGAACCAAGGAATAATCAACACGAACAATAGAAATACCCTCTATATTTTTGAAAAGAGAGGCATAAAAAGTCCATACACATGGTGTCACTAAAGAGGAAATGAAGGTAAGGCTCATGCAGTAATAGTATAACATTGGCCTTTCTATGATGAAGAAGACTGAAGGGCTAAAATTTGATTATGTTGCATTGCCTTCTCTAAATCTTTTAGTCTCATCCAACATCTTTTGACTACATGCCCCACCTTACCACGAAAAATCCAAGTCTCACCCAAATTCTTCTTATCTGTCTTGGAGTGCTGATAATATTATGATTTTTTCTTCTCACTTGTATGCACAACAAGAGCATGAGATTTGGAACTTTTTAAAGTACCCATCTTTATGAGCTTATCTTTCTCATGTATCAAAGACTCGATGAAAGCATATAGAGTGGGAATCTTCCAATTTGATCCTATCATAAGCCTAATTGTGTGAAAAGAAGAGACAAACACAACATATTGTGGGCCCAATTTTGACAGAATAGCAAGGATTAATTTTCTGTCATGTGTGGATTTGTCAATTCCACATTTTTTCGCTTAAGTAATAAAGCCTTTAACTTTGTGAAGAAGTCTTGAATATTCTCAAAAAAACTTGAATCTAATAAGTTGAGCTCATTTTCAAGAATTTGACCTTGTGTCTCATCTTGCTTCCCAAAAAGAGCCTCCAATGAAGTCCAAACCTAGTTTGGAGATCTGTGTGCTTCAACATGAAACAATATAATTCTAGAGATATGTATAAGTATAAAATATCAAAAGCCTCATCCATGTGATTGAAGTATTTAGACTTTTCAACTGCTGAATTGGGTTCAACCTCTGTCACCATGACTATTCGATGCAAGCCTTTACTTCTGAGCTTAAGCAAAATCTTTGGCTTCCATTCGAAATAGTTGTATGGAGTAAGAAGAGAAGAGGCTGAGAATTTCATTCTTTACAACCGATCTAATTTCAATACTTGCAAAAGAAAAACTTACATTTCCTTCATAGCTCCTAAGCTCTGATACCATGTAGAATTTTTTAGCTAATGTTGCTCAAAGGTCTAGCTAGGAAATAAGAAAGATAGCATAGCTTGCAGAAAAATAAAACAAAACAAATTTGATAAAGAATAAAATTCAATCTCTCATTCCTTAAATAATTATTACAATTTGCACGATTTATACAACTTAACCATTGTATAAAATAAGAAATTACTGTGAAGAGTCCAGTTATCACCAATCATGCATGAGCAGATAATGGTGAATTTATCCTTAGTTAGGCATACCAAGTGAAGTAATTTAAGAGTGAACAGAAATCACCATCCGAAAATCACAGATCAGACTGGACATAGAAATATGGAGTTGTCGAGTAATGAATTAGCACTAACAAGGAATGCAAAATACATGCACCATAAATCATGGTTGAAATGAATAGTTAATAGCACTAACAGATTTGGGCTATGTTGTGTAGAATGAAAGTAATAGTAGGATTTCTTTTGTACTATACAAGTATGTCATGGGTTTGTGAGTAGTAGTGAACTCTCATTCCATCTCATGGAAAACAATGACTAGTGCCCAATAGTGATAAAAGAATAATTGAAACATAAAATTTAATGCATAATAATAAAAGCCTTAGAAATTTCTAGTTTTAACAAAAGACTTCAATTAAGACATGTAGAAAATTTATATTCAATAAAAAATTTATGTATGTGAATATCTTGTGAAGTGGAGGCAAACCTGGGGTCTTTTTGAGCCAGGCAGTAAGAAAAATTTAAACACAGAGATGTAGGAAGCTATATATTTGAGATTAGTTGAGACTTTGGGCATATAAATGATATCAAGTAACTAATACAGTAACATGAAAGGCATGCATAGAGAGGTAAATAATAATACCCTAAGTGATGATTTCCAAAGCTTGTGAACAACAATAGAAAGCCAAGATTGCAATTTCTTAATTAACATATATCAATTTTCAAAATTGTACATTACAAAACGTTATAACTTTCAAAATTGTATAAGCAATAATAAGAAGTGTGTCAGTTAATGACCTAGAGAGTACATTCATAAATGAATAACATTTTAAATTTGGGCTAAAGCATTCATGAAATACTTGAGAGGACATTTGAATCAAGTTAGTTTTCCAATACAAAATTTATTTACAGGACTAAGCCTTGTGTTGCTCATATATAAAATGAACAATACAATTGCCTCATCTTTTTGTCATTACGAGATTCTCCAACAAATATGACTTGGGGGTGCTTCAGCCTAGGGAGAACTATATTTTCTATTATAAACCCCCAACCACAAAATAGCAAAACCACTTTCTCAGTTCATTTGAAAATATGCTCTTGCACTTCTAATATGCTTGTAGAGGAAACAAAAGTAGAACCTTAAGGGGTCTCTTTTATGCACAAGCTTTTAAAGGAAATGAAAACAATCAAAATAATTGAAGGATTTTATAGTTTTCTCCTACAAATGATTAAGCACATATATTAAAGCAGAAATGGATGTTTTCATATTTATTTAATTTTTGATTCTCTATGGTACAAATTGTGTGTAAAAATTAAAATTTAACCCTCTAATCATTTAAGGCTTGGATATAGCCTGATTTGTCTATATTTTACTTGTAAATTAGTAAATAAGATGTAAATATGAAGTATAATAATAGAACATAACTTAAGTAAATATGATCTACATTAGAGATTATAGAAGCTATGAAATGTTTTTTATTAACACAAAAGTAGGTTTTGTAGGGACCCGCAATCATTTACAAAGCTATAACATAAGATTAAGCGTAAAAGTCCCCTAGAAAACATCAGACCAACTAGAACAAGACCAGAACAAAAGAAAGACCAAAAGACCAGAACCAGTCCAAACCCAACAAAAAGCCAATACTAAACCAACAACCCAAGGAACAACCAACAAAAATGATACAAGATTAACCAAGGTTTTCCAAGGTCACAACAACCTCTTTCTCTATCTAGATCATTCTCTGAGCCACATTCTTAAGCTCCTAGAAATATGGAAGTAGGGAGACCGCTTTCTTCTTCATGTTGGCTCTAGAGAAGCTAGGAAATGTTATGTTTCAAATGAAATAAAATATAAAAGTAAAAAAACTAAAAGATAATTGTTATCTATAGAATATACTATATAAATTAATGAATTATATATTATTACTCATTACTCTATCCTTGTGATAATAGGCTATATGGGTATAAGTTATAGGAATGAGTATTTAGTTGATAAGTTCCTTGTATCGGTAATGACTGTTACATGGGATTATATTGTTAGGTAGCTTTGGTTTCATTTTGACCTATCAATATTGAGTTTAGAATGAGAGTTTTTTTTTTTTTTTGTTTTTTAATCTAAGGTATTGATTGGCTAATATTATATAAAAATATATTTAAGATGTGAATTTTATGGACATAGATCAAGATGTCTTATATTTTTTTTAGTGACTTAGAACTTTACTACATTAAACCTTGACATGGTCATTGTGATATTCTATTCATATTTATATTAAGCAATAGATGATCAATATTAGCAATTGTTGGTTCACTTTTTTATCCTATAAAATTATGTAATATAAAGGCATGAACGAACATATTAAGTGAAATCTTAGATAGAAAATCAACATAATCTTTAAGATATATTTGTATTCATTGTATAATTTTTTAAGACAAGATTAGATCTGTATATGTCATCTTAACATTATCAAAGTTTGGTATTGATAGAATTAAATATACTCTTTAAAGAGCTTACTGTGAACTCTTTGTAATTACATTTAAAAAAAATACTTTAAAATAGTAAAGCTAAAAGAAAAATCTTAAATGATATGTATAATTTCTATGGCATAATTTCCAAGTAGATTGTAATACATTTTACAAGACTAAATAAAGATTAACTAAAAAAAGAATAGTATCTTGACATTTGTAATGGGATACCACAAACTATTTAATTTGATTGTAATAGATTTCTTCATAAGGCTAATTAAGGGTTAATTAAACAAGAAAAGTCTTGATAAGTAGGAGGTATTTTCCACTCACATGGGATTTAATGTATAGTTTTTGAGTCAAATTCATTAACCCATGTTTCATGAGCAATGGTTCACAATAATTCATCTCTCATGAGAATAAATGGAACACTTAGCACTCATTAACCTAGGTGATGTTCACAAGGTGAAACATTGGGTCTTCTATAGAGGTCACTCATCTCAATACTACTTCAACTGAAATGCACTTAACCATAGAATTTCCTCTAAAATTAAACCCACTTAACTTACCACCTCATTTAAAAAAATCATATAACATTTATAATAAAAATACACAAACTATTTAATCCTACCTTACAACTCGAAACATTGATTCAATGAATAAGTATGAATGTGAATCAAAACTTCTCAAATTGAGGGGAACTAGCTTTAACATTATAATGGTGTGATACAAAGGCAAGAAACACAAGAACTAATTCCCTTCTTCAAACAAAACAAGAAATTCATCCGAAAGAACTCAAGGGGCACTGATTCCTTACTAATGAACATTAAGAACCATTTTGGCTTGCAAGACTTGTTCTAATCCGCACAGCACATATGAGAGTTTACCATTTTGGCTTCTCTATGGTGGGATTTAATCAACGAGACAATATGGGTGTACAATACTATTTGAGGTAGAAGAAAATTATATTTAGTGAAATCCAGGAAACTGTAATTAATCATTTCGCACCATAGTTTTTAATAAAATTAAGCAATATATGTGAAGACAGGTTTCGTAGAGATGAGTCAGAAAGGGACAACTACACAGGAAGACAGAAATGCAAGTTATTCAGACTCTGCCTACACTTTGATGTTGTCTCTGTCTTGTCTCCTTCAATTTACAGATTTTGTATGCTAATTACTACTTATAGTATAAATATTTTTTTCAATCCCCAACAATTTAATATAGTGAATACATATGCTATATTCAATTAAAAATGTTTTACTGTTGATTGCTTCACGAAATTATATCCAAGAAATGCTATCTAATATATTTTTAACTTACGTTTGTGTATGATTAGATTCTCATTAAAACACAGGCTAACGATTGCAGATTGATTGTACCCATCAATGGTAGGGTCTAAATATATTAGAATGTAATAAAATTGTTCCCGAGCTCATGAGAATAAGTGGAAGTATAAATTAAGAGAAAGATGATTCAGTTTGGGATTAAATAAGTATGAAATAAAATGATAATAATGAAACTAGTAATAGTAATGAGCAAATGAAATTTTATCAGTCTAGCTAAACTACTTTGTGAAAGTTCTGGTTGGGTTGGTGTGCTTGGGCTACGTGGTTCTGCTGTTGCAACATTCAGAATCTGAACTTTGCTTAAACAACTGAATGTATGAGAATAAAAGTTAGGAAGAAAATATGATGATGATGATGATGATGATGATGATGATGATGATGATGATGATGATGATGATGATGATGATGATGATGATGATGATGATGAAAGTCATTTAAATGATAATAATAGTAATAGTAATAAAAGTAAAATATAAATGAAATAGTTTTTATAGGAATTTTATTTTTAATAAATGAAAAAAGATTTTTTTTATGAAAAAAATAAAATATTATAGTAAAATATTCTAATAAAATCTTAATTATTGAAATAAAAATATTATTACTGAAATATTGTATTGTTAAATATGATATTGAATTATATTAAAAATTAAATAAGAAATTTTGTATAAAATGTGAAAAATAATATTTAATAAATTATGTTTGTATGTGTTATAATTTTATTTCTATAGTTATAATTGTAAAAATTAAAAATATAGTTATAAATTATAAATGTAAGGTGAAATTTAAATAATAAATAAAGAGTTAGTGAAATACTAAAATGATATAATATAGCATATATGATATAGTACTTTTATGTTATATATTATAAAAATAATATATATTATAAATTAGATAATTGTATAAATTATATATTACAAAACTATGTTAAAAACTATAGGAAAAAAAAAATTTGGGAAGCCTCCGAAAAAAGGGTCCTATAAGACCAATTCAATTGAACCAATCATAATTTAAAAAATTAATTTATAGAATATATTTAATTCATAAATAAATATTTTAACTTTACAAATAGTTGAACAAGAAAAAAATAGTAATTTATGATTGGTTCATTGGTGTAAAACTAATTCATTATTGGTGCACAACCCAATACATAGTATATTAAAAAATATTTAGTAGTATTTCTTCAACATAACCAGCAATAAGTGCTTTGGAATTTGTTCTTCTAGAGAAATACAAGCCAATAATTAAACATTCCATCAATATGCATTTGAAATGAAATTGATGTTGTTTTATTTTTATTATCAATTATAAATATAATTTTTCATTTATCATACCATAAATATAGTAAATAAGATGTGGTCATGAGGAGATGTGTTACTAATACTTGTGGTAAGTTAGTAAATGTAAAGGGGAGTATACAAACATTGTCCTAACCACATTTTTATTTAAATAGTGTGTTTCCAAAAAAAAAATTACTTTGCATATATGATCAAATTTTTAATTGTTATTATTGGGTTATAACTAATTTGTTAGATATTCAAGATAGTTTTTTTTTTACCCCAAGGTATCCCCGTCCCAACCGGGTGACCCAGCATCCCATATCTTGGGTACCAAAAAGTGAACTCTCAGTTATATCACAATTTAAGTCAAAGACAAGTATAAACAAATTTTAACATTTTTAATTGAAAGCCAATTGCAATATATTTATTCTAGTTGAATAGATCTAGGCCACAACTTTTCCAATCAAAAGTCTATAATTAATATATATGAACATTATTTTGAAGTAAACTTTTTTAAAAAAATTACATTAGTTTTTTATGTTTCCACAAGTCCTACTCATGTAGATATACTAAATTATTTTATTTTATTTTACTTTATAATAATGTATTGTTGTTTTTAAACATATAATTTTTAAAATTTAATTTGAATAAACTAAAATATAAGGCTTGCTATTTTTAGAGAAATATATTAAGTTTATTAAAAAACTTTAAAAAAATGATACACTTGAAGAGAGATTTCATGTCAAGATGGTATATTTTTTTCTATTTTAAATAAATAAATAATACATAAAGTTGTATCTTGTCAAAGTCATAATTTTTTAGTACATGTAAATTTTAAGATGTATTTAAAAAAGAGATTTATTTATTTAGTACATCTAATTTTTAAATTTGAATATTACCTCCAATGGGATGAGCTTAATTGATAAAAACATTGGGCTATCATTGCTGAGAGACTCAAGTTTAATTCCTCATAGGTATATCCAGAGTGTAATTCTAAGTTGTGACTCTTGGTTTCCCATAGGAGGTAGTTTTAAATAAAATTAGATTCTTGAGTAGTGATTCTTGGTCTTTCATAGGTGATTTCTAACATGTTTTCACATAATGTACTTGTATTGGTCTAACATTAATGCTCATGTGAGAAAGATATTTATAATTGATATTAAATTGGGAAAAATGAATATTAATGCATATAATGGTTTTGTGGCAAGAGAACAGAAAAATAGGGAGAACCTTATACATTGGTTACGAATAGGATAAGAAGGATGAGCAATCGCATGCCTCACATAAATAAAAATTAAACTATCACCTTCAACCAAACCTTGCTTTGATACCATGTTAAAATTCATTTTGATCTCTACATGAATATTAGTATTAGATTAAACCACATAAGATGAATAATCGCATTCTCAAACCTAGATTTTAATCTAATAACCTTCCACTAGTGAAATGTAATAAGAAAAATAATATATCTACCATATATACATATCAAAGTGTGTATATGTACAATCAGAGCTTTACATATATTGTCAAGGAAGAGGAGGTAGGAAGGTAGGAGTGAACAACTGACCACCCCTCCAAACTTACAACACATGTATTCTGAAATGATAAAGGTAGTACCAATATTTGATACGTTGGGATGGTCATTAGAACCAATTTGATAATCATGGTCCTTCTCACATTTAAGATTCATCTTCCTTTCCAGTTTTCCATTTTATTATTAATCTTGTTAGTGACCGAATCCCAGAGTTTTACACCTTTATCCAAGGGAATCCCAAGAAATTTACATGGAAAGTCACCTTTCCTGAAACCTGGGATACTACAAATTTCCCTTTCTAGTGTGGGGT
This sequence comes from Thuja plicata, assembly GCA_018584345.1. NCBI lineage: Eukaryota > Viridiplantae > Streptophyta > Pinopsida > Cupressales > Cupressaceae > Thuja > Thuja plicata. The sequence continues at coordinate 5,083,649 of MU225685.1, read as the reverse complement.
TAGTGTTTAAGAAAAATAATTCAGATTTTCCAGCATTAACTTTTTGTCCTAATGCCTCCATATAGAGAGATAAAATTCCTTTGTAGTTTTTAGCTTCAATTTTAGTGTTTTTACCTGGTAAAATTGTGTCATTTGCAAATTGTGGATGAGTTATATTGGATGTGTTCTTTGTGATATTAATTCCAAAGATCTGGCCTTCTCGATGTTCCTTAGTAATATTTATCCCTAAAGCTTCAGCCATGATGAAAAATTAAAAGGGGGAGATGGGATCACCCTGTCTAATACCCCACGAGATGTCAAAAAACTCTTTCAGATTACCATTGTATAAAATGGAGATTTTAGGGGTGGACATACAACTGTAGATCATATTTATCCATTGTTTGGAAAAATCAAAGGCCTCTAGACACTTGCATAGAAACCTCCAGTCAACTTTTTCATATGCTTTCTGAATATCAAGGTTAATGAGCATGCAGGGCTCTTTGTCACTTTGAGCCGAATGAATGATCTCCCGTGCTATTATAATCTCACAAAAAAGGGTCTACCAGGTACAAACCTAGTTTGTTCCTCAGAAATGAGTTTAGGGAGCAACATCTTGATTCTATTAGCTAAAGCCTTAGATAAATTTTGTAAATACTATTGCATAATGAAATGGGTCTAAGATCACCCAATTCTTCACAGTTGGCCTTTTTAGGGATAAGTGTTAAGAAGTTATTGTTGATTTTTTTAGTGAACCTCGTGAATTTTGTGTCGCTTCTACTACTTCCCATAATTCCTTACCCACAAAATGCTAGCATATTTGAAACAAAGCTACTTGAAATCCATCTGGATCAGGGGCCTTATTTGGGTGCATTTGGAAGAGAGCACTCTTTATTTCCTCCATGGTGAATTTTTTGTTTAACCAAAAGTTATCTTCATCTGTGATCAATTTGAGAATTGAAGTTAAAAGATTTTTCTGAGCATGAAGATTAGAATATTCAAAATTATTGAGGGTATTGGAGTATAATTCTACAAAATCTTTAGCTAATGCTTTAGGTTCTTCTATTACATCCCCAGCTGACTTCTTAATTTTTGTAATCCTAAATTAATATTTCTTCTATTTTTGGTGTTTTTGATAGATAAAAGCAGCAAGAGGGTGCTGGCCCATGGAACAGGGGACTAGAAGCACATTAACAGCATGTTAATGGCACTAGCCTAAGCTTGTAGCAGATTTGACTATTAGCACAGGAATTTAAAGTTTTGCCTCTATCAAAAACAAAAGTATCAGTTATGCTTAAAAAGATATAACCAAAGTAGCTATTATCAACATCAAAATAAAAAATATTGTTACGGAGCCACGCAGGGCTTGTCCACATACTAATTCTAAACTTAACAATACCCCTCAAAACAGAGCAGGGGAACCGAGGGACCAGCCCATCAAAAAAATACCACACCATGGACCAAAGAGCTAATTCTTCCCTCCCAGCTGCTTGGACAGCAGGGATCTCGCCCACTCCTCCTGGAGGAACAGAAATAGTTCTCTGTTATCAACATTTGCTTCCAGATTACCGTCAGACAGCTTCTCCTGCACATTGCAAAGGGTTAACGCCGAGGCATGCATCACTTTCAGGGAAAATTTGTTGGTCCTCCTGTAGAGGTCCATCAGGTCCTGCATTCCTTTTTTGATCTCCGCTATTTCCATGTCAATCTTCACAAACTTACTCTTAAGGGTGCCAACGAAATTACTTTTCTCCTCCAAAACCGGTGAGAGGGGTTTATCCTGGGGGTCGCATTTGGCACTTTGGGGTGGGGTAGGGCTCAAAGCTCTCTTAGGGTTGGTCAGGGGGGTATTAGCAGTCGGGCTCATATAGCCTTCCGAAGAAATCTTTCTAGAATCGGTGGAATGGGAGGCATTTTCAGATGGGGAGAGCTCTCTGGAGGCCGTCTCCAGCATCTTGAGTTTACATTGCTCTTTAGCAATCCTGTTAGATCGCCTCCGGCCAGTCCCGCTTAGGTCCACTTCAAGATTAACTAGGGTTTCAGTTATTTTCTATTTTTTAGGCTTACACTCTGTCTCGGGTGTGTTCTCAGCCCCTTTCACATCCAAGCAACCCACCGAGTCTGAAACATAAGAGTCCACCAAATCCTCCTGAGTATGAGTCGGAAGCTTAATACTATTTTTGCGGGATTTTTTCTCAGACTTCTCAGGCCCTTGGGTGATCCGAATGGACCTAGAGGAGGAGTTGGAGGTCTTGTCTGCTTTACCAGCAGCCGTATCCTGGGACAACATCTGAATGATCAGAGGGGGTTGGGGGGCCGGGCATATGGCTTTATGAAACTGGTAAAGAYAGAGTAGGAGGCCTTGGTGGAGGATAACTCTGTCCGRGTTTCTTTTAATATCACTAATATTGCTTTCAATAGAGTGTAACAGATAAAAAGGAATGGAGATTAAGTCTTTATTCCTAATGTGATTCAGGAATGGAAGGTGATAATTGTAGAACACCGTGAACTTACCTTTGAGTGTGAAGTATTTCATGATGATGAGGCAGATTTTAGGCCAGAAGTCTGGCAATTCTTCTCTGTTGAAACCCCCCTGTTTCCTTACCGCCAGCTCCCCATCTTTGAAAAATTGTTTAAGGCCTGTAGGGTCTGCAGTCCAGCTCATTTTCTTGTACTTTCTCCCAACCATTGGGAGCCCCGTAACCTCAGCAATGACCTCCAAGTTGAGCTGAAAATGAATGCCTCCCACCGAGACATTCCTGTTATTCCATGAGGAAAAAAAATGTTTGGATAATCTTTCGTCATGGCCGCCCTTCATACGTTCCATGAAGCCCCAGATTCTAGACTCCTTGCAATAGTGGGTAACCAGCGGGTCCGAGGAAAAGACATCATCAATGTAATCTGGTTCGATACGGAGCACATTACCCCCCATATCATCAGTCTGTTCAGCACTCATCGGAATATTTTTGAGGAGGCTAATGTCGTTGCATGCCATAAAAAATCTCTCTTTTCTGCAAATCCTTTTCAAAAATGGTTTATACCCATCCTGCCTGTTTTGGGGATTTTTGAGATCCGGCTCCGTACTGACAGATCTAGCGTATCTCTGGGTAACACAAATAGTAATAATACCATTACTATCAAAAATTGCCAAAAATTCCTTTTTCCCCTGACATCGATCACTCCACACGAACAAAAAGCACTTATTGAACTTTATGGGACCTTGAGTTTTGTCTTTCATAATCATACAGGTAACTCGAAAATGCCAGCACGTGTTCAAGGGAGGAAACATAATAAAGATTCCAGCCTGGCACATTAGACACTTGTCTTCATTTCTCCCTTGATGATACGTTGAGTCATCAGGGGTAAATCTCTGACTAACGACCAGCTATTAAGCTTGGTTTGTGTTAGTCCCATTGCCGCCAGAGAGTCAGCCACCGCGTTTCCTTCTCTATAGGTATGATTTATAGATATCTGTTGGAAGCTCTCCAGAAGCTCATGGATCTCTGAAATAATGGGACTAGTCTGCCACCCAGCACTCATACCACTCTTAACTGCCCCAATTATTACTTTGGAGTCACCTTCAATTTGCAGCTGATTAACGTTCATCTGTTTTGCAAATTTAATCCCCCATAGCAGAGCAGACCCTTCCGCCTGTGTGACAGTATAGTTATTGGCAGGTCCAGCATAAGCCAGGAGGCAAGTGCCAAGGTGGTCTCTCATCACTCCCCCCCACCTTGCCCAAGGTTGTTAACTACTCCATCGAAGTTTAATTTTGTCCAGCCACAAGGAGGGGCAATCCAAGTGGTGGCATTCCTGATATTCCTTTTAGTGTTGTCAAACTTGGAGAACCCACTCAGGGGGTTCCAGCGTTCCGCTATCAAAGTTTCCCAGACAGCAGGAGGGCTAGAAGGGAGCTTCCATTTCACCATTCTGACATTTTCACTGAGGAGCTTAGTTCCGATATGGAGGCAGGAATCCGACTGGATGCCTGTCTCCCTAAAGATCCTGTTATTCCTTTCCTTCCAGATAGCCCAGCATATGTGCGGGGGAAGCATACGCCAGAGGATCTGGAGGAGAGGGTGGTTTGAGGGGGATCTCCAATTAGCGAATTGTTGTATCTCATAACCAAGGACCCATGAGATACCTAGCCTGTCATATATTCCCCTCCAAATGCTAGTAGCATAGTCACAGTGGATGAAGAGGTGATTAACAGTCTCTTCCGCCTTCTCACAAAGGATGCATCTGTTAGCCATTGAGAATCCTCTTTTGGTGAGATTATCCTGGGTTAGGATCTTACCGTGCATAAGGGTCCACCAGAAGAAGTTTATTTTAGGCGTGAGTTGGGGAATCCACACCTTCTTCTAATCATCCTGGTTGCACTCTTCCTTAAGAAGCAGGTTATAGGCAGAGCTAACAGTGAAGGCCCCAGACTGGGTGGGGGTCCAAATGATTGAATCTTCATTCTCAGAAACTCTGAAGCAATTCAGTATGTCCATAAGCTCTCTAGCTGAGTGCTGCAGATCCTGTCTGTCCCTTAATTGATTAGGTATATCTATCCAAGTGTTTCCGTTGGTATAGTTAGAAGCTCTAGGACCCAAGGCCGGTCGAAGGAGATCCATAATTGGTTTGAATTTAATACCCAGCTGAGGTTGGTTCATGGTCCAATGGTCATTCCAGAATCTAATGGATCTCCCATTTCCAATTTTCCACATAGCGCCTTTGGTAAGGAGAGCCTTACACTTACATATATTTGACCAGAGTTTGGAACCACTAGGGAGGTCACTGTTATGAAATCTAGTTCTGTAGGGGTGGCCTTGTAGATATTTGGTTTCCATAATTCTGCACCACTCCGCTTTTCCTTCAATGAGCTTCTAGGCCACCTTAGTAATAAGGGCCTTGTTCATCATACCGACTTTCCTGAGGCCGAGACCACCCAGCCTTTTTGGGAGACAGACAGTGTCCCAATTGACAAGTGAAA
>MU225685.1:5046296-5066432 GCA_018584345.1 Thuja plicata | reverse complement strand
TAGGTGATGCTCACAGAGGTGAAGCACCGGGACTTCCCGGGAGGTCACCCATCCCAGTACTACTCCAGCTCGAGCGCGCTTAACTACGGAGTTTCCTCCATGGTTAAACCCACTCTACTTGCATCCCAGTATTATAATCTCATAAAAAAAAAGGATCTACAGGTACAAACCTAGTTTGTTCCTCAGAAATGAGTTTAGGGAGCAACATCTTGATTCTATTGGCTAAAGCCTTAGATAAAATTTTGTAAACAGTATTGTATAATACAATGGGTTTGAAATCACCCAATTCTTCACATTTGGATTTTTTAGGGATAAGTGTTAAGTAGGTATTGTTGACTTTTTTAGTAAACCTCTTGAATTTTGTGTAGCTTCTATTGCTTCCCACAATTCCTTACCCAAAAAATGCCAACATATTTGAAAGAAGCTGCTTGAAATCCATCTAGGTCAAGGGCCTTATCGTGGTGCATTTGGAGGAGAGAACTCTTTATTTCCTCCATGGTGAATTTTTTTTTTAACCAACGGAAATCTTCATCTGTGATCAATTTGGGAATTGAAGTTAAAAGATTTTGATAAAAAAAATTATTTAGCTAATAAATCTACATGTTTAGCTAATAATTCTTTTTCTTTGTAATAACTTTCATTATTCATACCATTCTTGATGACTTCTTCATTTAGTTCTTGAATATATTTTTCAACCTTAAATTTTTTAATAAAAATATTTAGAAAATGTTCATTATTCCATTAAATTAGGATTTTTATTTTTAAGGGATTTTAATTTGGAGATGAAACAATTACATTTTAGATCCCTCAAAAGTGCCCTCTTTCCACCATAGTTCTAGAAGAGTCATGAAGTCCTTGTTCTGATACCATATATTCGCAAACATGAAGGGGTTTCTTGTAGTTTTTCTTCTTCTTCTATAAGTAATATAACTGAGAAATGATCAGATCTGTCATTGGAAATAATTTATGTAGATAAGGTACAATTGAAGAGTCCCAAATCCCCTTTGAAGAAAAATCTATCTATTCTTTCTACAATGTGGTGGAAACTAGACCTTGTATTATTCCAAGTGTAAACACCATTGTTGGTTTTAATATCCAAATTAAACTATTTTTGTTGACCCAAATGTTGAAGTCCATCTTGGGTTGGGAATAAAATTATGATCCCCCATATTTCTCACTTGTATCAATGATAGCATTATAGTCCCTTCTCAACACATAATTGAAGTCATTAAACTGATTAAAATAATCCTCTATTTCCCTCCACACTTATTTTTTACTTCAAGTATTTGTTGGTCCATATAAATTTATTAAGAAGAAAGTGAGGGAGGTTTTGATAATGCAAACCTTTTTCCCCATCTAGTTCTGTTTGGAAATTGTATTTTCAAATTCTACTTTCCTAAGGTCGCATAAAACAACTAGTCCTCCAGAAGCCTCTGCAGATTTCACCCAATCAACTTTCCATAGTCCTAATTTTTGTTTGAATTTCTTAGCCTCTTCACTATTCATTTTTGTTTCTTGTAATGGGATTATTTCAAAACTTAATGAGTTAAGGTTGTGATTTAATAAGAGTTGTTTGTTAGGGGCATTTAGGGACCTGACATTCCAAGTTGTGAGCCTCATTGTTCCTTGGGAAGGAACAACCCCTTCCCTACATGGAACAGAGTGTTTAGATTAGTCTTATTATTAGCCTCGCCATCCTTGTTTCTCAATTCTGTAATGGACTTTCTCCCTCTCTTTTCCAAAGGATTACAATCACTAGTGTATCCAACCCTTCAATAGTAGTTGAAATACCTAGATTCCTATCTCAATTAGTTATTCCATTCAATAATTCAATGGTGCTTTGTATATCCTCCTGACTTTGATGCTCTATTTCAAGTTGATTCATAATACTATTGCTAAAGTTCCTTATGAAATATTTATCTTCCCGGGTTCCAGATTAATTGTTAATGTCTGTCAATTTAGAGTTTTGTGACCTTCTTTGTTGATTGTTGTTGCTTCATTTTTTTCATTGATTTCAAAATGCTCAAAAAATTCCTTACCATAGTCATCTTCAATTGATACACCATCTATGATTGGGGATATATACTAGTGTTGTTATAAAGAGTTTCTATCTCCATCGGGATTAGACATTTTTCTCCAATTACCCTATCACAAGAAATTCTTGTTATCTCATCAATAGTAGTACATGGATCGTTAATTGCAAGTGCCTCCACCATCTTTGCCTTCTTTGAAGTTATTAGGTTTTATAAATTATACCAATATGTTAGTTGATCTCTAACCTCATTATGGACTATTATGAAGTCGTTCATCATGTCCCCAAGAAGAGGCATATTATTCTTCATCTTCCTTACTATTTCATCTTGTTCCTAAATTTTTTCCCATTCACTAAGGTCATAAAGGATTTTATCCTTAACCTCCTAATCCCTTACTTCATTCTCAATATCCTCCATGAAGTTACCAATAACTCTCTCTAGAATCTCCTTGTCCAAATTCTTAATATCCTCATGCATATTCTTTGATGTAAACCATGCCCCCTTCATTATTACATCTTTATTGAAATTTCCCAGGCTCAGAATAGGTTGTTCCTTAGTTATAGGGACTAGCATATCCATATGATCAATTAGAGAGGCTTTAAAAAATTTATTGCCAGAATTAACCTTTAATCCTTCTACAATCTCACCTTCTTCAATTTCAAGATTGATAAGTGGTTTAGCACAGTGGAGAGGAGGTTGAATCAGGATTGAAGAAGGTTGAATTGAAGGAATAACATTTTTATATTTATCTAAAGTGGTGTCACACTTATTCTTAGTTGGAGATGACCCAAATTTCTCCTGGATCAGAGGAGGTCTTGAAACATTAATGTTGGAGGTGATCTGATTATTATGATTAATTGGAGGATCTGATCAAAACTGACATCTACGCCTAAAAGTTGTAGGAGAGTTTTTTATTATGAATCCTCCCTGATTAACATTCAAATTTTATTGAGAATTTATGGAGAATCATGTATGTAGATTAGTTGTTTTAGGTGTTAAAACAAAGTATTATTCTACATTTGGACTATTACCTTGGATAAAGATAATTATATCTCAAATGTAACCTAGATACAACTCTAGTTTCAAGTAATAAATGGATTGATTAGTGACTAATTTAATAGGCTTTGTGGTTGAAGCATTGAAATCTAGGTTTATTAAAAATTTAATAAAAGATGGAGACAGAAAATATTCTTTGATACCATTTACTCCACCCATTAGGTCTCTGATTTTTCTCAAGATTTTATTATGTAATAATTCTATAGGAAATTCATGAATAACAACCCATCTAGGAACCATTATATCTTTACATGAGGATTGCACAAATTTCGGTTTCCATTTGAAGAATTTAATAACATTCCCTTCATATAAAATTAATTTACCATACAGTAATTCATTCTTGAAATTCATTTATTTGCCATCTAGGAATAGAAAATTACCATCTAGGATAGTGATACTTACCTGAACCTTGAATGATTCTAACATACAATCAACAATTTAGGTAATGGGAGATTATGGGCCACACCATTTAGCAAATAAATTGTGTTTCCTACAATAATGCCACATTCCTTGTGTAAACATTATTCACCACCGCAGAAACCATATTAGTATTATCCAAGAATCTTACATGTGTGTCAATGATGATTGGATGAAGAGGGTTTGAGGGTATCATATTACCCATTAAATCCCCACCCATGGGCTCGAGTTGGAAATTAATTTTGCATTCATGAAGATTTTCTCTTGAGAGGGAGACAAAGATGAACTAGGGTTTACATCTAATCTATTATTTGTTTGATAGAAAACCCTTTCCTTATCGAGATTCAATATATGAGCATTATTATGCAAATAAATAATCATTCCTTTGGCTAATAGACTTACTTTGCATGTTCGATGGAGGTGAAGCATCTGGGAACAGACATTCTTTCTGTCCCAAGGTAATATTGTTAGTGTCAATTGCAAAGGAGGGTTTTGCATATGAAATGGGAATTTCCCATATACCTCCATTACGGCCCTTATTTCATTAATTAATCATTTTATAGTAGAAACTTATTAAAACCAACAACAATATTTCTTAAGGTAAATGTAGAAATAAAATTTGAAAGATTATTATTTCTATAAAATAAATTACCATTTTCTCTAAATTTTATAAAGAATTCAAACTATTAGATCATATATAATTAGAATATGATTAAATTTTAAATTTACTAAACATACATTTAAAAAAATTAAATTGATCTCATTTTAACAAATGTTATTATAATAAAATATTTTTATGAGTGCTCTATCATACAATAAATTCCACTTTATGATTTAGAAAAAAATATTAAAAAAATTGCAATGTTATATAAACTACACAAACAATATGAAATTTAAAACCATAAGGAAAGATATATTACTTATTTGAGATGTCTTCAAATTGTAATGATCTATGTCGTTTAAGGGTTGGGTATCTCAACCAACATAAGTGTAAAATAATGATTAAGTTGTGCCAAAAAGAAGAAGATCCATGACAGGATCCTGGAGTTTCTAACCAGTTGCTGGGTGTTTTTGCCCGGTTTCTAGTTTTTTTGGCTTTTTGTGTTGGTTTTGGGTTTAGCGGGCTGGTTTCCAGTCCTGTTTTAGTTAATTGGGCTTAATGTATATTTTTTTCTAAGGATTGTAAGGGGTTTCAGGTCCCCCTAAAACCTATTTTTACCAGCAATCAAAAACAAATTTTATTCTTTGTAGAGTTATGTTGCATTTGGACCTTATTACCAACCCATGTACACTTCTATACATGTTTTGTTGTGCCTCATTTAAGCTCTTGTAGAGATCATACATGATACAACACAATGAAGAAAACACAAAGAGATATGTATAGGGGCATGACGGTTTTTGCAACTTTTTTTCTAAGACTTAAAAGATTAGCATAAACTATTTATTTTTGAAATACCTTAATCTTTTATTGTTACTAGACCTAAAAAATTAAACTTAACCGATAGAAAATAATAATAAAATATAAATTTTAATTCTTTGAATTTGTGCCTTCAATATAATTTTCAATATAAGAGAAATTATTAATAATCACTACTAGAAAAACTAATGGTTTACAACATATGTATTTAAATATATAGAAAATATTACATTAGCATTGTAATGCATATAATGATGATGAAATGCCTCACATAATTTAAACAAAGATACCATAAAAATAATATTCACAATCTAAAAATGAATTCAATGAGAGCTTAATACTTCTTAAGTTTATGATGAAATGTCCCAAAAAAATTAGAACAAAGATACAATAAGTAGAATATTAATGACCTAAAAATGAATGAGTAGATCTTAATACTTCCTAAGTTTATGATGAAATGTTTCACAAAGTTCAAACAATAAATATAATATTCATAACCGAAAAATAAATGAGTAGAACTTGATACTTTTAAATTTTATGATGAAATGCCATAAATAATTTGAACAAAGATATAATAAATAAAATATTCATAACCCAAAAATAAATAAACAGAGCTTAACACTTCTTATATTTATGATGAAATGTCTCAAATAATTTGAATAAAAATATAATAAATAAAATATTCACAACCTAAAAATAAATGAGTAGAGCTTCATACTTATTAAGTTTATGATGAAATGTCCCACATAATTTGAACAAAGATATGATAAATCAAATTTTCAAACATAAAAATGATTATATAAAATTTAATACCTCTTTAAAGTTCCTTGAAAGGTTGGTGAATAGACCAAACCTAAAGTTGAAGTTTATAAAAAGTCTATCCATTCCCCTTACAACTAACTTTGCTATGCTTTAGGTTTTGGAACCTAATCTTAAGTTTATGATGAAATGTCCCAAAATACTACAACCTAAAAATGAATGAATAGAACTTCATACTTATTAAGTTTATGATGAAATGTCACACATAATTAGAACACAGATATGATAAATAAAATTTAATACATCTTTCAATTTCCTTAAAAGATTGGTAAATAAACCAAACCTAAAGTTGAAATTTATAAAAAGTCTACCCATTCCCCCTTACAACTAACTTACTTTGCTATGCTTTAGGCTTGGGAACCTAATCTTAAAGTTAGGTATAAGAAGAATATTGGTTGGAATAAAATCCCCATACAACTTTATATGGCATCGAGCTCATTCTATTCTTGCTCATGATTTCGAGCACATCAACATTGTTTTGGTATCCACCAAAGCCCATGAAATTGATAACCTTCATCATTATTATGAAACATACAATTCATTGCATTTGTCCCCGACTATCATGCATTGCTTTATTCAACAGCTAATCAATAATACAGGAAAGTTAGTTAAATAGCTTCAGGATTTTCCTGTTAGATATAAAAACAAAGCAAATGGAAAGATGTTTTGTTTTATAAGAACTCCCATTTTTGGCAATATCAATTAGCCAAGATACTTTGCATCTTAAGCAGCTTGCACGGAGTTGACCAGATAGCTTTATGTGAGTCACATGCATGGCTACGTTAATGCTCAGTTAACAAACGACAAAGATTTTCTCTGTTAAATGATTGACATTTTACACATAATGATATCCAATTTTCCTAAATTCATATTTCAGATCATTGCTGTTTTGGGATTTAATCTCTGGGATCTTATACAGTGGGATCACATTCTAAATAATAAGTATATCACTGTTCTAATTAAATATCAATAATGTATTGTTATCGATGTATTTGTGCATAAGTATTATATCAATTATGTATATGTTTTGGGTGCTCAAGAAAATGGTGAATGGAAATGGCTACCTTTTGACCTTGTGCATGTAAAGAATTAAATAGAGTTTGTCTTTACTATCCAGAATAAAAACAATAGTTATAAGGAGTTAAGTCACATACAAAGACAACAAAAAAACAGTTAAATCTCAGGTACTGTTTTTTACTACTCAGAAGCAGAAGAATAGCTATAAGCATTTAAATCTCACCAACAATAGCTATAAACAGTAAATGGCATAAGAGGACAACTAAAAAACATCTTGAAATTCAGTGTACTATTTAGGAGCTTAGAGTGAGCGAAGTTAATTGTCACGACTACTGACTATTATCTTCCCCTAAAGAGTTAAAAGAATTCGTAAAAGTGAAAAATGATGGATCATGGAATTTGATCCATAGAATAAGCTGTATTTTTAAACCAAATAAAACAACAACTAATGAAACCAAAGCTAGAGAGAGTCACTAAACTATAAGATAAGTAAGACCATAAAAGATTTAATTGATCAAATCTGAAAAAATACTACTAAACAATTGACTTCAAATTATGCTTAAGCTTATATTCCGCAAGATACATAAGATATTGAATGCGTGCCTTCGTACATTGAGAATTATTATTATGATTACTTTAAAGAAAGATTTAAGCTTCAAATTATGCTTAATCTAATTTCAATAGATACATAAGATGCTAAATGAATGTCTCTCTACATTGTTGTTTTGGATTAGAGCAAAATCGGGTTTTGAAGGGCCCGGCAACCCTTTGCAACAAAACTAAAGATAAAGTATTAAAACCCCAAAAAAGATCAGGCCACAAAAAACACTGCACCCAGCAAAAAAGCCACCATCAACTCCCAACATAGCCAACCCAAAAAACAAGCACCACCCCAAAAAACACCCAGTCTAAAACAAAAATCCAAAGGCCTCCGTACATTGTTGTTAGGATAGCTCTTTAGTTTATTATTGTTATTTTTGCATTAAATTGTGTAAATTATTTTATCAATTTTTTCAATCAAATGAGATTATATTTTGAATAAATAGAGCTATAAGCAAAGTTGCACGAGACAAGGGTACTTGGGTACTGGTACAAGTACGTACCCTAGTATAGGTACAGTACGGATACGGGTATGACTATTTTCCAAAATAGGGGACGGGGGTACTTGCGTACCTCAAATTTTTTTTAATATAATTTAATATTTTATAGAAAATCTGAAAATATGAGTCATGACAATGAGTTTTGAAAACAAGAATAGTGATAAAGTTTGCAGATGTAATGTATTGTTTTCAATTTCATATTTGCAAATATGTTTGTAATAATAATATATGCTAAACGTTTAGATGCATAACAAAGGAGGCAAACTTTAAACATGAACAAGAAGATCATAAATCACATAACAATGACATATTGCAAATGATAAACTTCTAACTTGAACACTGATAAAGTTTACTATTAATCAGTATTGTATCAGAGTTCAAACTGGTTACATATTGAATTAAGCTTGATAAACAAGTTGATAGGCAAATAAAAACCTGAAACAAAAATCAGAAATCTTAATCAAGGTCCTTAGCTATGATGCTCTTCTCTGAGTACCCACTAAGTACCAGGTCCCAGGAGTATGGGTACGAGTACCCATGCAACATAGGCTATAAGACTTGTCCTTATTTGGTTAGCCTTTTGTTATTTTTAGATTAAATTGTGTAAATTATTTTATGAATCTCTTAAATCAGACGAGATCGCATTCTGAATAATAGAAAGATAAGAATACAACCAAGTTTTCAAATGTTGAATTATAAAATTTAATCCTAAACATTAACAATAAAAAATCTACCAGAAAAATAAGAACTAAACAACTAACCTTCAAATTACGCTTAAAAAATACAAGGATTAAAAATAAGTGCCTCTGTACATTCACAATTTTTATTACTCATACTTTACAAAAAGATCTTCGAGATCAGAAATAATCAAAATGTGGAGGCAACTGCTGTTGTTGGTAAGCATGCGGATTCTTTTTGCCGAGTTGGAGGCTCCTCATATGAAGTGCTGGAACTTCTGGAGGAGGCACGGAACGAATAAGAGCCCAATTAACACCTTTGAAAAAAGGATGTCTTTTTATATCGGCAGCCCCGCGACTCGAACCCAGGCGGAAGCGAGGATCCCTAACAAGCAACTTCTTAATAATATCCGTAGCCATATACCAGGAGTCGACATCCGAAGAGGCTTTCAGATCTGGGAATCTCAGAGGCTGAGTGAGGATGTTTACAAGTGTCATCTCGTTATTGGGTCCCTTGAAGGGAGTTGTGCCGTAGATAAGCTCGTAGATGAATATTCCCAAGGTGTACCAATCAACGGCGCTGCCATGGCCTTGGCCTGAGATTATTTCAGGGGCCAAATATTCATGCGTTCCAACGAAGGATTTTGAGCGGGCTTCATTGGGCTCTGCTACAAGTTCTACCATGTTTTTTGCTTGGCTGCCATTCTGGACTCTGGTTTTGGTCTTTTCATGGGGCGCTGTAGATTGGTAGAAGCAGGAGATCACGGGTTCGATGCTGCTGCATGTCGATGGACTGGGGAATGATGTTGGGTATGTGTTTTGTAAGGAGAGAAAGGCGTCGCATTTCAGAGACAGGTCGAAGTCTGAGAGCATTATATGACCATCTTCTCTTACCAGAATGTTTTCTGGTTTCAGGTCTCTGTATATTATTCCCATCATGTGGAGGTATTCCAGTGCTACCACTACTTCCGCTGTGTAAAACCTGAGATTACAGTGAACCCAATTAATCTATGGTATGATGGAAAAGATCATTTAATCCTTGAAATCAAATGATGATAGTGTAATTGTAATTAGGACAATGGGTGTTGTACAATAGAATTAGAGGGAGAAAAACAAAAAGTTAATAATAAAGAAAAGAGATCTATCTTATAAAGTAGAAATTATAGTAAACTCAATTGACCTTTGGTATGATGGAAAAGATATTAAATTGATGGTTAATTCTTGAAATCAATAGTATATAATGGGAAAAGATATTAAATTGATGGTTAATCATTGAAATCAATAGTATATAATTGGTAATTAAGTATGGTTTATAGGAGGTCATCACAATTTCAGTAAAAAAATTAAAAAATCTATCATATAAAGCAGAAATTAGACGGAGAAGTCTATTCAGCTGTCAGAAATTTAAATTATATGAGAAACTTAAATTTTATGGAGGGACTTAGTTTTTTTTTTCAACTTTCCTTATAAGATTTAAGTTTCTATGTCTGAATAGGGGCTGGCAAATTGGATTAGATTTGTTTTTATATTGTCTTAACAAAAACAAAATAATAATAATAGAAAAAAAAGATATAAAAATAAAAATTAGATTTGTTTTATTTCTTATTTATTATCTATGGACGTCTTTTACATAGATTTTTCTAAATATAAGTATATTAATGATATACAATCAAAAACTACATATTTTTGTGAATAGATACACTAGGATCTAAGGGGCTCAGTAAAATTTAAGAAAAATAAAAGGTTAAAAAAAAATTAAAATAAATGAGTAAATCATAAATTAGATTTGAGTATATAATTTGTAATTAAGTATGGTTTATAAGAGGTCAGGACAATTTCAGTAAGAAAGATAAAAAAAATCTATTATATAAAGCAGAAATTAGATGGAGAAGTCTATTCAGCAGTCAGAAACAGGACTTAGTTTTTTTTTTTCAACTCTCCTTGATAAGATTTAAGTTTGCTGGCAAATTGAATTAGATTTGTTTTTTATTGTCTTAACAAAACAAAATGAAAATAATATAAATAAAAAAAAGATGCACAAGAAAAAATAAATTTGCTTTATTTATTATTTGATATCTATGAACGTCTTTTACATAGATTTTTCTAAATATAGGTATATTAATGATATACAATCAAAAACTAAATATAAGTATGTTAATGATATACAATCAAAAACTATATGTTTTTGTCAATAGATACAGTAGGATCTAAGGGGTCAGCACAATTCATATAAGAGAAACAAAAAGTTTAAAATAAATGTATAAATCAGAAATTAGATTTGATTTCTATATGTACATTAGATAGAGTAGGATCTAAGGGGTCAGCACAATTCATATAAGGAAAAAAAAAAAAAGTGAAAAAAAAAAAAATCAAAATAAATGTATAAATCAGAAATTAGATTTTTTTCCCATATATATGTACATTTTTAAGATTGATTTTTTTAAATATAAATATGGTAATACTGTAAACCAAATACTATATTTTAAAGGAAAAGTGACCATATAATGGAGTACTAGTTTAAGAATAAAGAGATGAATCGAATTTTGTATCTTGTACTCTTGGATTTTTTTAATACGTTATCCGTATCCACTATCTGTGTTGAAGATTGAAGTTTCATTAATTTAGAGATTGGCAGCAATTGGATTTCCAGTTCAAGTACTGTAAAAGTGATTTGTTTGTCAATCTGATCTTGAGAAAGTATTATGAAACACATAAGATATTGCATGTCTGGCAATAATGCTATTTATGCTACGAGATTTCTGGAAAGGAAAGTTTTAACGTGATAAAAGTGATAGTTTTATAGTTTTTTAAGATTATATTCAGTGACTTATGAATTGCGAGATATGAATTATATTCAATTCAGTTCACAAACAATCTTTTGAATACTAGATAAATCATCATTCATGCCGACTAAAATATCAAATTGGATGAGATTTCTTTCTTTTTGAGAGGGAGATGATTTAATTTAAAGCATAAAAGTAAGAGTTTACACAGATGATGATAGAGAAAGTCAGGAGCAGTGATTGAATTAGAGTTATACAAAACAGACAAAGAGCAAAGAAAGAAATGAAATGATTTTTTTAATGAAAAGCTACGCAAAGTGGTTTTCAGAGAATATAAATATATATTGTGATTGCTGGTTATTGGATGGGGCTGTGAGTGGACGATTCATGGTCTTAGGTTCAACTCCCCCGATTCAACCCATGAACCAGCCATCCTCGATAGGAGAAAAACGATTCATGATCTCGAATTCAACTCCCCCAGATTCAACCCATGAACCAGCCATCCTCCACACTAAAAAAAATAACCAGCCATCACAATTATATCTTCTCACTATATAAATTTCAATTTAAGAAAATAAAGAACGCAAACTGCCACGTAAAGATTGTAAGCATAAACTTTTGCAATGGAGGTGGGTGTTTTGTCTACTTTAAACAGCTGGTCTAGGGAAATTGCTTAGAAAAGACAATTGAAGAGCATGGAGATAGATGAGACTGTTGTAGAATGATTACTGTGAAAATGGAATGCAACAACAAATATCTTTTCAGCAAGAAAGAATTTTAAGCATTTAAAAGATTGTTTCTTTCTAAAGCATTTAAAAGGTTGTTTTCGTTGGAATTAGTTGAGTATGTTTGTGTTTCTACATTTCAAAACACATTCAGTGATTCATTATCAAGAAGAAGAGAGTGATGATGAAATGTAGAGTGCAATGTGTCTGAAAAATGTTCAGCGATTATTATTAAGAAGAGGAGAGTGATGAAATGCTGAATGTAATCTAAAATATCGAGATTCATTCTTAAGAAGAAGAGGAGGAGAGAGCAATCCAAAACGTCACCAAATCATTATTAAGAAGAAGAAGAGAGTGACGAAATGCTGATTTAAAATGTTGATACAAAAAGATGCACAATTGATTTTAAAACCAAATCATTATTAAGAAGAAGAAGAGAGTAACAAAATGCTGACTTAAAACGTTGATACAAAAAGATACACAATTGATTTTAAAAACAATCTTTTCAATAATAAACAGCACACAGGACTATGCAAAACTCATACACCTTAAAAACATTTGTGTTGCAGCTGCAAATAGGCTTTTAAAAATTTTTTAAAAAGTGACCTTTCTTCTAATTACTAACAAGGTTTTAAAAACCAATATTACACAATCAAAATTTGGAAATGTTAACAGCAGCATAAATTATCATATCAAAAGTTCTTCTTTTATCCATATTGGCCACCAGTATGCACTCAAATTGTTTTTTTCATGGTTTTAACTGGTTCTATAAACATTCACATTTCCTTAGCTAAAACACCAATATGAACATATAGTACCTTGCAGCTTTTAAGCTGAAGCGCCTTTGATGCTGGCGTTGGCGAAGGGAATGCAAATCCCCACCAGGACAGAACTCCATAACCAGGCAGGAATAATGAGAGGCATCAAAATGGGCATAAAGAGTAGGCAAAAAGGGGTGATCCAACATACACAAAATCTGTTTCTCCATCTCAGCTCTCTGAAGCTTATCTCTGTAAGCCAATGCAGCCTTATCCACCACCTTCATTGCATAAAGACCTCCTCCACATGACCGACCGCTATCAGTACCATCACTTCTCAGCTGACACAAATACACATTCCCAATGTCCCCACTACCCAATCTAGCCAAGAGCTTAAAGTGACTAATTCCAATACTCCCATCTTTAGATCTCAGGCTTCTGATAGCCTCCCAAGCTGCATGATTGGCCTTGTGAGGCTTATTTACACTGCCATAATCAGAGACAGAGTTAATTTCACAGCTTATGCTGCTTCTAGCACTTGAATATCCTCCTGCCCCGTTGAAAGAACCCCCAGAAGGACAACTGAAACTAACAGAACTTACATCACTAACAGAGCTATGGGCAGAATTCAATGTAACAGAGGAGCAGGAAGTAGTGCTCATATGATCAAAATCCACATTGGCAGCCATGAATTCCACTTCCTTCCTCTCTCACCTACACATCTCCTGACATCTTATATATAATATGCATTGAAAATCTGAAAAGAAACAAAATGGGCCTGATTTAAAAACAGAGAAAATCCAAGGCAAAGGGAATCTGGGTCAACTTTAAGGCGGTTTAATCAATATAAGGCTGTGGGAATCAGAGAGAATAAAACCACTGGGGATTGTGCTGTTTTGCTGAAAAACAGTGCTTGCCAGAAGTAAAACAACAAAAAGGGCACATAAAGCAAAACTGTGGCCTTGCAATTTAAGCTTTGGGAAACCAGCATAGCTGTCTGGGGAGACAATGCCTGGACATTATTCCTCCACCCTTTTTCTTTTCTTTTCTCCTACTTCAAACTTCACACGGATCTTACAGCACCTTCATTACTTTTCCACCCTCAGAACTCCTGTGATTTCTGTAACTCTTTTTGGGCAGCTCAGCAGCAGCATGGGGAATGTATGAATCACCATTAACACACCAAGTGCCAACCTAAATTTGTATTTTATCTACAAACGGTCAAAATGGGAGAATGTAGATTTCTCAGTGTAGATCCATAGCAGAGTTAGAAAAAAAAAAGCCCATTTTGAGATTTTAAGGTGGAGTTTAAGGAAACCTAACCATGATGACGTCATGCTTGTCGGTGAGTTAAAATGGCATTTTTGGGAGGGCAAGAGACTCGTTGGACGGCGCCGCTAAGTGGGCCACTTGACCGTGACATGTTCCTATTCCCGTGACAATGCCAGCTGTCATATCTCACTCTACGTATGTACGGCGTATTTGCTTTCGTATGCGTATTTGATTATTTTATTTGGATGTTGGTATTGCGTTGTGTACGCCACGCCATTTGAAGCTTCGTGCCGGCCAAGCTTCAAATGGAAATCCCTGATTAAGTGCTCAACACTAAGAAAGAGGGATTTTTATTTTTAAAAAGAGGATTTGTATTTTTAAAAATTACTTAAGCAGTTGTATTCTCACTATTTAACATTTAATGGCTGGGTTTTAGTGTATGCATGTTTGGACTTTTCTTAGTTCGTTTAGTAACAAAATATTATGAAGAGTTTAGTCAACTATCCCTTGATGTTCAAAATTAGTTAGTGTGTTCAAAGGTCAAAAGGGAAATTAAAATCCCTTTTATAACATAGGCATTTTAAGAGCTAAAAATGGTTTCGAAAAATTAAACAAATAAATATTGATATTTAATGGAATTCGGACGTAAATATATTTTTGCGCTATACATCATAAATGATTTTTCAATGTGTAGAGAATTTATTTATGTTTGGATAAAAAAATTGCAGTTTGTAATCTTAGTATCAATCACTTGGACAATTGCCAGATTGACTATTTTGGTGCAGTTATGACCTATGTACATAACCTTATCTTTGTAAATCTTTGAATGTTCACCTTTACATAGTCGTCAATATATAAGTTTGTCCAACATATGGAATTGTCTATACAGACATCAAAAGGCTCGTGACAAGACCTTTATTTAAATTTAAAAATTAAATTAAAAATCAGAGTACACTAATATTTTGTTTTTCAATTTAATTATTAAATTTAAATAAAAGCCTTGCCAACAGGACTTTGATGCCTATATAGCTAGCTCCTCAGCATGTGAATTGGGTTGAAGTTTCTTAGAAGTTTGCATGTGGAAAGGACAAATAGATCTTAGAACTTTGCATGTGGCAAGGACAATTATTCTCTTGTGTCAAATCTCTTGAGAATATCAAGTCAATAGCTTAAAAATGATTGAAGACAAGAACCAAACATGGAGCAATTGTCTAAATAATTCAAAATAAAGCAAGTAACATGTTTTGTACAACTTAATTATTGTGCAACTAAGAATGAGTTGAAGTTTACGACTAGGATGATGAATGTGTAAAATGATCAGCTTCTACAAGTAATGTTTAGTTGAGCTTTCATGTTTAAGCACCCAAGAGCTACACAAACAATTACATGAAAGTTCTTGTGCTAATAATTCAAATTTCCCATGTCCACCGATAATAATAATAGAGTATCACATCTTTATCACCATACAATACATAAAAAGGAAGCTTTTTAACCTACACTACCTATAATATACTCATGATAAGAATTTGCTTTCCATTTAGACTAGTTTTTTCATGTCATATATACTATATAAAAAAATAAAATTCTAACTCCATTATTGCCAATAACACAAAAGTAGGAAGACATATGTGCAGTACATAAATACTTGTGTGTGTGTGTGTGTGTGCGCGCGCGCACGCGCAAGTACATACATAAGTATATATGTCACTCAATGAGCTAGTATACTTAAATAAATTATAGGTGTGTGTGTGTGTGTGCAAGTACATACATAAGTATATATGTCACTCAATGAACTAGTATACTCAAATAAATATTTAAGGAATAATGACAATCATCTAAAGAATAATATCCAACCTATTGACCAGCGTGTTAGCACGATGCAACACCAAGGATGAGAAGATCAAAACCCTTTCTTGAAAGAACAATAAGAATCACTCTCCACAAGGTCTTCACTGAAGGGGCAGTACAATATCACGTGAGTTTATATTGGGGGTTTTAAAATGTGCAATATAATATCTAATCATCTTGTACAATTAAATCACTATATCATCATCAAAACATACTTACCATCACTACATCATATATGTCAACAATATCCCCTTTTGGCTTTGATGGAAACACTCTCTTCCAACACTCTCTTCATCATTATAATTACATCAACATCTTCAACATGAAACATTAAGGAGAAAAATGTTTCCACTTCTGTCTTTCACCTGTTATGCAATTACTCCCCCTTACACTAAGAACTTCGCTCTTTGTCAAACACACATACATCTTCACATCTTCACCCTACATCATCTGCATACATCTTCTCCCCTTTTTACAACAATGCCAAAGGTGTCAAATACTCCTGATATCTTCTTTGTAGTACCTCATTAACCTAAGAACATCACTTCATAGACTGCTCCCCCTAAGGAGTAGCCACACCACATCAATCCACACATAAAAATATTCAATGAATACACTAGGACTAATGCAACTATATCTTCTTTTAATCAATACCAGATAGGGGAATGACCCCTAACCTACCTCTTAGATACTCAAAAGTATCCTTAAGCAACGGTTTATTAAAAATATCATCAACCTTCTCCTTAGTTGGCACATACTCCAACCTTACTTCCTTTTCCTGTACATGTTCTCTAAGAAAATGATATTTGAAAGTTATATGCTTAGTCTTAGAGTGCATCACCAAGTTCTTTGAAATATTAATAGCACTTGTATTGTCACAATAGATAACTAGAAGTTCAGTTACCTTCTCATGTATCCCTTCCAGAATCTTCTTAACCCATACTATCTAAGTATAATTAATTGCAGCAACAACATACTCATCTTTAGTTGTTCATTGAGATATACAATTCTGCTTCTTGCTTATCCAAGATACAAGCCTCTACCTGAGAAAGAATGCACTTCCACTTGTGTTCTTTCAATCATCAACATTACCTGCCCAATCAACATCGGTAAACACATTCAAAGAAAAATCTCCTTTATGTCCATACCAAAGACCATAATCTACAGTCCCCATAAGATATTTGAAGATTCTCTTCACTATAACTATATGAGATTCCTCAGGATTAGAAAAAAATCTACCTATTAATCAAACTACCTATGTTATATCTGGTCTATTGTGTACAACATATTGTAGCTTACTGATCATGGACCTTTAAAGTGTCCCATCCACTTCTTTAGAATCATCTTCCTTTAGCAATTTGTAACCAGGTACCATAGGGGTACCATCCAGTTTTTAGTCCTCTAGTCCAAAATTCTTTAGTATTTCTCTTACATACTTAGACTGACTTATGTGGATACCATCTTTCATCTTTTGAACTTACAACCCAATGAAGAATTCGATCTCGCCAATCATAGACATCTTGAATTCTTTCCTCATATCATATGTAAATGATCTGCTCAACTCTTCATTGCCACCCAAAATAATATCATCTACAAATATCTCTGCAATTAGCAATTTGTCATCTTTCTCAGTCTTCGAATACAAATTTTTGTTGTCACTTGTTCTAACAAAGCCAATTTGAATCAGATATGAGTGCAACCTCTTATACCATGCTCTAGGTGCTTGTTTCAATCCATAAAAATCTTTATGTAATCTACACACCATATTCTTATCTTCAGAATTAGAAAATCTTTCAGGTTGTTCAATGTATACCTCTTCTTCCAAAATACCATTAAGAAAAGTTGACTTAACATCCATTTTATATACCTTGAATCCTTTGTAAGTAGCATAAGAAAGCACTATTCTCACACCTTCAAGTCTAGTCACAGGTGCAAATGTTTCACCATAGTTCAGGCCTTCCTCTTATGCATATCTTTTATACACCAATCTTGCCTTGTTCCTTACCACTTCACCAGTCTCATCAATCTTGTTTCTAAAAATTCACTTTGTACCAATCATATTCTTCTCCACCGATCTTGGCACTAATGTCCAGGTTTTGTTCCTCTCAATCTGTTCCATTTCTTCTTCCATAGCTTTCACCCAATCTTCATCTTTCAATGCTTCTTTCACTATTTTGGGCTCAAAATCATATAAAAAACATGTACCTTCTCTTTCCTTTCTTCTAGTTAACACACGTGCATTTCTATCACCAACAATTTTATCAAGTGAGTGATTCAAATTTACATACTTAGGCAATACCCAATTCTAGGATTTGCTTCACGTGTTTGTATATGTTCCTAATCATTGACTTGTCTTTCCATTGGTTCTTCTATAGTGTCCTGATCCACTGATTGCACATAAACAAACCCATGATAGGCTTCAAGTTCCTTCTTGTTGGATTCATCATTTTTCTCAAAAAATTCATCTATTCTTACACTGGCACTTTCCACTATCTTTTTTGTTCTATTTTTTAGGCACTTGTAGGATTTCCTCTTAGAATAATATCTTAAGAATATTCCCTCATCACTTCTTGGATCAAACTTTCCATAATTTTCATCTCTTTTAATGTAACATCTACTCCTAAAGATTTTTAAATAAATAACACGTGGTGTTCTACCATACCACAACTCATAGGGAGTTTTGTTTGTACCTTTCTTTAGCTGAACTTTGTTCAAGGTGTAAACTATAGTGCTTGTCACTTCTCTCCAATATGTCTGAGAAACACCTTTCTGAATTATTAATGTCCTAGCACAATCAATGATAGATTTTTTTCTTCTTGCAGCAATACCATTATGTTGAGGTGTTCTAGGTGGAGACATTTGTCTTTGAATTCCTTGTTCTTCACAATAAGTAGTAAACTCACCTCCTCTGTCAGATCTAAGACATTTTAGAGTCTTAACAACCTCGTTCTCCACTCTAACTTTATAGATCTTAAACATGTGAAAAGCTTCATATTTTTCCTTTAAAAAGATAACCCACATCATTCTAGAAAAATTATCAACAAATAACATGAAGTATCTATCACCATAGAACTCCTAGTTCTCATAGGACCAATATGAACCAGATCTAAGATATTTTCAAAAGAATATTTTTTACTAATGAAACTAGAACTAGTTAACTTCCAAAGCTGAGAATCTTTGCACATTACATTGTCTAGTTTCACTAGGTTGGGAAAACCTCTCACTAACTTCATCTTACTAATTTTATCAAGTTATCAAAATTTACATGACATAACCTCTTATACCACAACCAACAATCTTCGACCTTACCAATCAGACAACTCTTAGTAGTAGAATTTAGGTGCAACAAGTTACCTCTAGTTTGTTCACCGGTAGCAATCAATTCTCCTGATTTCCCAATAATTCTGCATAAACCTCCATTGAACTCCAATCTGAAACCTTTATTATTTAACTGAGAAACACTTAAAATTTTGTATTTTAAATAATCAACCCAGTAAACATCATCCCAAATAGTTTTATCATTCAAATCAATGGATCCTTTACCTTTCACTAAATAGGGAGCATCATTTCCAAACCTTTCCGAGCCTCCATCACATTCCTCCAACTTGATGAAATTTTTTAATCACCAGTCATGTGATGAGTGCACCCACTATCAGTAATCCATTTACCACTATGATTCATGTTAGAAACCAAATCTATCTCACCTTCTTCTAAGGGATCTTCCTTAGCTACAAAAAACACAATTTCCTCTACATCTCTTCCATCAAATTCCTCATCGGCCACACCTTCCTCAACTAGGTAGAAGGACTTCTTGTTCTTATCCTTGAACCTTCTTGGATTTTTTCCTGTCATTGTCAGGGCATCTAGAGGCTGTAGAAATTGGGAAATGCAAATCCACAAAACTCGAAGATCGTCTGCATGCAAATAACCTATCACAAGAAAGAAGCAGAAAGGAGGACAAAGAAGAACTCAGAGCTACTCAAGAATGTAAGAAAAATTATATTCCAAGTTTTTGAAAAAAGAATTACAAGTTTCAACCTATAAAGGTGAACAAAACCCTAAAAACTAAAAAATCTAGGTTGCACATTAATAATTAATAAAAGAATTAATTATTAATGCATCTAAGAGAAAGCTTAAGCACTAAAGAGTAATAACTTAATTAATTGAATCAACATAATTTAATTAATAAGAAAACTAATGATTACTCTAACACC
>MU225685.1:5030097-5046126 GCA_018584345.1 Thuja plicata | reverse complement strand
AATGGCTCAAGAGACTCTCTCAAAACCATAAGTACAACCAGCCCCCCCATGAGAGAGGGATGAGACACCAAAGCCCCCCCCAGAATGATAGAACCCCTGTGGAAATAATCTAACCAATGGAACTCCAATGCAGAAGAAACAAAGGGACGGAACAACAAGGAAACCCATGAATGAGAGGTGAAACTGGAAGGCCTAACTAATGCTCAAAGGAAAATGCATGATACTCCTGTGATGGAATCTCCAATGAAGGTGGGCCAATAGATGGGCTGAATCTATCATCTGGGAGGAGATGAATGTCCTCAGATATGCCCTCAACAACTGGAATAGGTGGTTCAATGCAAGGAGCGACCATAACAGGTAATGGTGAAGAGGAATCATGTTGAACAGATGCAAATTCAATAGGAGGAGGAGGTGTAGAAGCCACAACACTAATCTCAGGAACAACACATAAGTTTAGGTGACCCGAACTCTCCTCAATAGGCACTCGTGAAGTAGGAGAGATATTCTCCGATAATGGAGATGGAGGACCAAAATGTGAGAAGGAGTACAAGAGGGTAGCATGATCAATTGTCCCTGTGGCAACAATATTGCATGTCATACTATCTCTGATGTGCACTAAATCTGGAGTGAACTCAACTATCTTCCCTATCCCACTATGAATAATCTGATAAATAGAGAGAAGGTTAGAGGAAAAGGATGGAACACAGAGTACATCATGGAATGTACCATCATCAATGTCAATAGAACCCTTCCCTTAGACATTCATAAGAGTGTTATTCCCCATCAAAATGTGTGGGGTAAGTGAAGCCTCAAAAGATGAGAATAAACCCTGAGAAGATGTCATATGGTGTGAAGCACCTGAATCCAATAGCCATCTAGAAGAGGGAGCAATAGAAGATGCACATAATGCATGACCCTTTCCGTTGTCTAACCCATCTACCTGAGAAGGTGATGAAGAAGAACAGTGAGAAGAGGAAGAAGGAATATTAATCTTGCTCTTGTAAAGAAGAGCTTTCAAATCATAAATTTGTTGGGCATATCCATCTACATTCTTCTGAAATCACTGAGACTCATCATGATTGGGCTTATTACAATAAGCACACTTAGGTTTTTGGGTCTTTGATTTCCCCTTATTTGGAGGAGGTGGGCCAAAGGAATGCTAAGAAGGAGAACCCTTCCAAAACTTGGTGGTTGGTGATACCTATTTCTGCTATGATTTCTGTGAAGATGGATGAGAAACCAAAGCATGGCTCATACAGCTAGAAGTATCATTCAATTGTTGAATCTTTGACTGCTCTCAAGTCAAGCGATCATAGAAGGCCGCAAAGGAAGGCATAATGTGCCTAGGACCCAAAGCATCCATAGTGGAATAGAAAGTGGAGGAGAAGATCTGGAACTGTCCTCGAAGCTTTGAGAGTATTAGGAAGATACACTCATTATCTAATTTGGTCTTCCCACATCCCTATAAAAGTGAACAAAGAGCATTGAACTTCATCAAAAATTCCTCAATGGTGGAAAAAGTGTCAGGAGACAATGATGTCAACTCTGCATCAAGTTGGAGTGCCCAGAACTCATTCAGTGTGCCAAACCGATCTACAAACTTCTCCAGATGGCCCAAAGAGTGTATAAATTCTCCAAATGAAACAAGAGATAGTTAGAGATATTCAGTGCAATTAATCCCATGGCTTCATCCATCTTGTTCCTATGGTGAAGAATCTCAAAAGGATGTTGCAAAATAGGTTAGTTATCATCCAGACATGACCATAAGCCCCGTGACATGAGCAATTTGGTCATGTGTGCTTTAAAGGTATGGTAGTTATGCGGTGTCAGCCGGTCAACTGAAGGGTCTGAAATTGAGAGAAAGAAGATGGAAGCGGAAGGGTATTTTTGAAGTATATGATAGAAAAGAAAGTGTACCCCCGCCCCCACAATGTAGTATACTATCCCTCGTACACCAAAAAATAACTTAGAGAGCACAAAAAATAAGAAGAAAACCTGGTGACTTGATGTAGTGAGGAGAGAAATGGAAGCCACTACTTTGATGCTAAAAAAAGGTACTCAAATGGCCAAATTTGCAGATGAAACCCTCATAGAGGTCTCTGGCTCAGAAAGAGATTTTCGGCGATATCTCATTTTCTAAAAAAATTATATTGTATGCTTAATTTATGGCCAAAAGACTGACAAGAGGTCAGAAGGAGAAGCTCACTGGAAAAACACAGTGACAGAAAAGAATTTGACATTCAAATGAACGTCGCTCGTCACTGAAAAAAAATTGAGGGTCGTCTGACCATCACGAGGCCGTCACACCAAAAAAAAAGTTGGCCGCCGAAAAAATTTGTCGGTCACTGGAAGGTGATGTCACCTACTAAAAAGGTGACATTAGCATGGGAAATGGCAGTGAGTGGTGCTCAGCGGTGGAGGTCACTCCCTGATGGTGCAGTGGTGGCACTATAGCGGTGGGTGAGTGGCGCGCTGACCGTGGTGGTGCGGAGGCTGCGCGCTGGTTGCGGTAGGGTGCGAGTGGCGCGCGGGATGCGTAGGGGTGGTGAGGTGGCAGCGCACACTACCTACGCAAGAAAATGGCTTTTTCTATTTTTTTAAATTGTGTGCCTTGAAAAGTGTGCCTAGAGGCCAAAAAAAAATTTCAGAGGTCACGGAGGCCAAAATGAACAAACTTTGTATGAAAATATAGTTTCTCAGGCCTTCTGAGTGCGATGGTGAGGTTTGTTTGCACCCAAAATGCACCAGAAAATTCTTCACCTTCAGACTGAAGAAAAAACCCCCAAAAAAAGATGAGATTTTTTCCTTCGAATCTCTGCTTCAAAAAACACCAGAACAGACAGCAACAGTACAACTCTAATACCATGTAGGATTTAAGAAATACAAATCTACAAAACCCAAAGAACACCTGCATGCAAATAACCAGTCATAGGAGAGAAGCAGAAAGGAGGAAAAAGCAGAACTCAGAGCTACTCAAGAATGTGAGAGCAAAATTATATTCCAAATTTTTGAAAAAATAATTACAAGTTTCAACCTGTAAAGGTGAACAAAACCCTAAAACCTAAAAAAGCTAGGTTGCACATTAATAATTAATAAAAGAACTAATTATTAATGCATCTAAGAGAAAGCTTAAGCACTAAAGAGTAATAACTTAATTAATTAAATCAACATGATTTAATTAATAAGCAAACTAATGATTACTCTAAAAGAGGCAATATATTCATTTTTTACATGCAAATAACTTCAATGGAAACTTACCCTTGTATTTACCTTTCCCTTTAGGAAGCATTCTAGAAATCAACGCTTCTAGATCCTCCTGATCTCTTTCTTAAGATAAGATAGATTCATAGTCATTAGAGTTACATAATGAAGAATGGTTAAACATCTCCTTTCCTTTCCTAGATGGTGCAAAAGTCAATGATGACTTGACAACGGTTTCAACTTTAGGCATGCTATTATCATAATTACTTAACTCAAATACAGTTAATTTCCCTATTAATGCATATAGAGTAATAGTAAAAGTCCCTAAAGATATGATCTCTTGAATAGCTAAAACCCTAATAGCATACTAAGGTAATAAAGTTCTTAACATTTTTCTTACCACATCCTCCTAAGGAAGATTATCAACAACACCTCGGATAGGAGAAAAAACTTCTTTGATTCTCTAATTGTATACCTTAATATTCTCATTGTATTTCATTCTCATCCCATCATACTTTCCTCTTAAGATATCAACCTTTTTCCTTCTGCACATGTGGATCTCCACCATAGATAGTTTTCAACTTCTCCCACATTTCATAAGCAATGTCTAAGTCTTTAATATCAACATACTCTGCATCTGAAAGATTACTTGAAATAGCTTCCATAGTAGTAGTATGTTCATGCTTAACCTTGAACTAATCTGGAGTTATGGTTCCTGGGGGACAATATACATATTTTCCACATGATCCCAATATTGATCATCCAAGCCCTTAAGATCTCCATTTGATCACACCATATTGATTAGTTCTCTCTTGTGAATTTAGGACCCTCCTTTTGCATCATCTTGGATCTTTACCTCAAGTTTTTAAGCTTCACCAAAATAGAGGACCAAAGCTTTGATACCAATTGTTAGACCTGAGATCATATTACTGAGAGGGTGAATTGCTAATCTACCAAATAAACCAACTTTTCAATCACTTGAACTTTAATCACCATTCACAAGATTAACCTTAATAGTAGTAAATAAAAATAATAAACATCCAAGATCATCCACAAATTTGACACATAGATTTATCTCATGGAAACCCAAATAGGGAAAAAACCATGGTGGGGATTAGTACCCACTAAATAATGTACTCTTCTGAAGTACTCCATGTGAGGAGCTTAACCCTGTTAGGAGTTTACAACATCACTGTTAGGTGCTACCCGATTAAGGGATTTACCTTGGGCCTGTTAGAACCTTAACCCTATTTAGAGTAGCCTTGTTATAGGACTTAAAACACAAGCTGATGTGTCACCTTGTTAGAGTATTTACAATAAATATCTATTAGGATCTACCCTATTAGGGGATTTCAACTCATGTAACTATTAGGGAACAACAAAAACAAAAATGATCTGCAAAATAACACTACCTCTATTTGATCAAATCCCTTGAAGCACACAATCTCTTTGAGCATACTTAACTCTTCCCTGGCTTGATCACAACATGCACCTTACACTGCACTTTCACATCACACAATCAACACGCTTTGTATTCAACTTCAACCATTATATATTGAACTGTTAAGTCTACCACCTTAATCAAACCCTAAAATGAAGTTACAAAGCATCCTGCTCAAACTCTATGCGCCAAACAAAAAAATTAAATATATAAAACATCTTTCCAAGACCGCGTCGACCTACACAATGATTTACATATGAAATTGAGCCAAAGAATCAAACACGTTTTGATCATACACAAACTTCGTCTAGAATC
Organism: Thuja plicata; assembly: GCA_018584345.1. NCBI lineage: Eukaryota > Viridiplantae > Streptophyta > Pinopsida > Cupressales > Cupressaceae > Thuja > Thuja plicata. The sequence goes on along the minus strand of MU225685.1, from coordinate 5,041,169 downwards.
TTCTCCATAAGATAACATCAATCAATGTGATGTCAAATCATCACCTCTTATCATGAATACACATCACTAGATCTTGAATCATTCATTTTTAATCACCTCATCATCCATACCGATCATCAATACAAGATCTATCATCAGTAGCACAAGAACACAAACACTTATCCTATTGAATAACATTGTCTCTACTCATCGATCACTTATCCTTCTCACCAGTCACTCAAATTAGTTGTGATTGAAACTATAGAATCTAAACACCATTATCCACCATATCATGTGGTCGGGCCACAAGATACATCATAGATTTGAAAAGATATTCAAATCATCTATCACTTGTCATTAATTGTTATAGAAGTTGCACTGTTATACTCCATTCAATTACAACTCTCACATTAGCTTACTTCAGTAGTAGCGGTCATGCATTTGACATCCAGAGACATACTTAAGTCTCCCCTAAATATAGAAACCACTAAAAGTCACTGAAACTCATCATTCATCACAAATGTTCTTAACAACATACCAAGAACACAAATTCAATAGTTGACATCATTGACAATATAATATATGATCATCCTGTAATCAAATCATTATGTCATCACCAAAACACACTTACCATCACTGCATCAGATATGCCAACATAATGTTTCCAGCCTTATTGATTAATCCAAACCCAAACCCAAACCAACACCTGATCCTTGCATTATATTTTATCCTAAGGAGACTATTAGGTCACTTGATGGTCATCTTTACATTGTTGCAAAGATTCATGGTCTTCCCTCTCGTAGAGTCCTTATAGATCCTACTTTCATGGTGAATTTATAACTGAATAACATCTTTACACAAGACACCTCTATCAAGATTATTATGACAAGTTAGACTTGATTATTAATAATCTCAATGGTTTCACTTGTCCCACCCATGGTTCCATTACCTTCCCTATAGAATTTTTTAAGAAATCCTTGTATGTCACCTTTGTTGTCATCCCAACTTCATCAATTTCAAGTTATATTTGTCCTTTCTTGGCTCACTTCCATGAAAGCTACAATCTCTCCTATTCATAAGTGTCTAAAACTTGCACATGATGGAAAATTCATCATTATTAACCATATTCTCTATTACCCTTTAGAAACCATGGAAATTTTGACCTTGACCTCTTTTTTCCTAGCATTTCTCAACCAAATCAACCTCTCAAAGACAATTTCTTCTTACCCTATCATAAATTCAAAGACAAAAATATTTGTGAACTTAGTAATCCTAAGGTTGTTACATCTCCTTTCCCTATACCTAAAATCTTTCCTACGCCTTCCATACCTCTTATTTATGCTTTACGTTCGCCTCCTATATTCTAAAAACACCCTCCAGCTTCTATCTCTCAACCTAGTGTGTTTCCTTTCACTCTTCCTTCTCAAGAAGAAAAAGACTCGATGTTGATTGATCCTAAACCAACTCCAATTTAAAAAAAAAACATAGTCATTGTGCTCGTAACCACTAATATAGATGTCATGTTTGGGATTGTGAGCTTGATTCCCAAAACCTTTCCTCCCCTAAGACACCATCTAATATTTTTATTACCTTTGACCAACCTATGCATAGCCTAAGGGAGGAAGATAATCTCAAAAAGATGAAATTACATAAAGATGATGATCCTATTTGTATCATAGATTCTATTGTGATTCATTTGGAAGAAGATACTCTTGATGATGAAAATATATTTAACAAAAAATAATGTTAATGCTGACAATTCTGATGATATGTATGAGTTCCATCTACTATGCTTGGAATTTCTCCTCTTGCATGTTTCCCACCTTCCCTAAATAATATAGACCAAGATGGGGGGACCAGTTCTATGCTTGACTATCTCCTCTTGTACAGTGGATTCTTTTGTGTGTTTTCCTCTTGTGTTTTTCTTCCCCCATGATGTGCTACTTGTTATATGTTTTGTTTGGATTTCTTTAAATGACCCTTGTTGTTATGTTGGCACAAGGTGACAAAGGAATTGACCTTTTATGGCATTCCTCTATTTGTATCTCATTTATTCTATATATCATATACATGTTATGTCGTACATGTGCTACTGTTCAAAAATGTGCCTGTGTTGTCTGATTGGGGATGACACAAAGCAGTAGCTACCATTATTTTTGGTCTCCCCAATTTCAGCCCAAAAAGACTTTTCTTTGTATCTCTTATGTGATCTTCTTTCATTGTGCTTGTAGTTCTGCCACCTTTGAGGGATGATTTCAATTCATTTTGATATAATTATTGATGTAAATGAGTTATCATATGATCATACTGACCCCAGCATTATTAGATCCATTTTTTCTCTCTTTGTCATGTTTTTCATTTACCTTGGTTTGTCCTTTCTTGGGGCCATATTATAGTGGAAATGTATCTTGTGGGCACATGTATGCTCTGTTAAATTCATTTCTCCCGTTAAAATTTTTTAAATTTATTTAACGTGGATGAATACACTTTTCTCCTTTCTTCGCATTTTTAACATACACACACAATGATTCAATGCAATCTCTTATGTGAATGGATAAGGAGACAATTCTTTCCTTAGGCTTATCCTCTCATTTCATTATCATGAATTGTGCATTATTCAATGGATCCTTAGACTAATCATCCCTTTTTAGATCCCTTTGGAGACTATGATTTCCTTAGGATTGATCTCTTTTTTTGGATCCCTTAATGGAGACAACTCTTTCCTTAAGGATTAATCCTCTTTTGGCAAATTTCCTAGTGGACTATTCTTTGCTTGGTTATCCTTTTTTGATGGGTTAAATAGCATCTCATAGCTTGGACTATCAATTCCCTCTTCTATAGTAATGTCCTCTCTCTCTCTCTCTCTCTCTCTCTCTCTCTCTCTCTCTCTCTCTCTCTCTCTCTCTCTCTCTCTCTTGTGTTGCCTTTTTTATCTTGGTTTTGGACTTTATGAAGACCTAAGTCACTTGGGGGCTTGGTGTCTCCTTGTCTCCTTGTCTCCTTGGCCTTGATGATATTTTCTAATGCACTAATCTACTTTACTGTTAGTATGATATTTTATCATACTCTCACTAAAGTGGGGGCTAAATATACCATCCTAATAAGTATAACTTATTATTAGATAAGGCCCCATTTTGGAATTCTCAATATTTTTTGTCTCTTATTCTTGATCTAGCAACCCATCTCCTCCATTAATGGCTATTTCCTTGCATATACAATGTCCTTGGTGATCTGTTCCCTGACATTTGGGACAAAATTCAAATGGGTGGCTCCTCTGATTTTTTAGCCCTGAAATGATGTGAGAGGTATAAAAGTGGTATTTCTCTCCTAATTTAGGGATCCACTAGCAATAATTTAAGAACCAAGGTAAATTTTTTGTATGTGCTCTCAAAATTTGCAAATGAATTCAATATCTATCATTCTCCAAGTATCCAAGACATCTTTGAATGAAATCTTCTCCATTGTAGCAAGATTATCTTCCATGATGGCCAAGTAGAAGATTTCTCAATCAAGAAAGATCCTTTAACCACCTACATAAATTCTTTATTTCTTCCTTCCAAGCAATTTTCTATCAAGCATAACAACATTGAAGATATATGAGGATTATTTGCATATCTATGCATTTTTTAAGGAATCCTTGATTCGTTTCTACATTGTAAGGTTCAACAACTATAATTCAAGAAACATACAAGCATCTTCATAAATATGTGTGATCTCAATAATTGTTCATGAAGGTATATACATTTACAAGGTAGATTTAACATTTACATTTACATATTTTCATTTCATGTAATTTCATTTCAATTTTGTAGATTCCATCTACACGAATCGGCCTTGTCACCTTCACCGCCGGCAGCTTAGTCACATTATGTGCCCGCAAAATGCACTCATCTTTCATGCATACACTCTAATGGGTTAGACACATGTTGATCGGGTGGGATCTCAAATACCTCTACTTGAGGCTTCCCTTCAAAAAATTATATTGGGGCAACACGTGTCCCGCAACTAATCTTGCCTTGAAATGGGACCACCACTGGATATTCCCAAGAATATGCCATATCACACAGTGCCCACATATAGAAAAAATTTATACAAGTGTCAAAAGGTATCTATCTAGTTAATTTGTGCAATCATTGATTATCCGTGTAAAATCCCACCACAATTATCTTTTTCATCCACAGTTGGCAAGCATGTTTCGAACAACAAATAGAAGGTTTAGACTTGCATGCATCATGGGAAATTGAGAAACTCATGCCTGATTATTCTACATGCCCTTTTATTTTAATAAAAAGATGAACATTTTATGATCAAGAAAAGGCCAAGGGTTGTTTTTATAAAACCTAATGGCACTATTAGAAATATAAAGTAAAATGAAAAATATAGGGAAAGAATCCAAGAGAGTATGAAATGGAAAATATTTACCAAATGGAGAGAGAGAGAGAGAGAGAGAGAGAGAGAGATTTTCCTTCAATAGATCAACCACAAGTACACCAAAATGCTCCAAGAACCAAGGCAAGAACACAAGGATTTGAAAGGGGAAAACAAGAAAAACCCCTTGTGATAAATATGAATATGGCTCAAAGCCTAAAGAATGAGAGAAATAAGCTCATTACAATATTGAAAGAATGAGAATGAGAGAAGAGAGAAGAAGTCCAACTTAGAATCCCTATGAGAACCCTAGAACACTAAGAAGTGTGTGACAACCATCTCTTAAGTAGAGATGAGTGGAGGAGTTTGCATGTAACTCCCATAGTGTATGTGTGCCACATTCACATTTGGTGTGCGCCATGTGTAGGAATCCTCTTAAGGAGGAATATCTAAATTCCTTTATTAAAGGAATTACAAATATACGACAAGACCTTGGTTTATAAAATACCAAGTAAAGATTATAATTCTAACATCCCCCTTTAATCTTTACTTGGGGAGATGAGATAAATAGGTATCACACCCAAATGTTTACAATGACTTTGAGATCTCTCTTTTGAGAGAGTCATCATAAGGATGTCTACAACTTGATCATCATGCATTTATTCAACTTGTACTGTGGAGCTTGAATGGTACATAAGTCTTTTTGCTAAGTGAATAGCACTTTGATAAACCAAAGGTGTAGTTTCTTGGTGAGGGGGGCCCAAATCTTCAAATGACCATTGAGATTATTGAGATGCATTTGTACACCCTAAATATTCATTTCCAATAGAACATAGAGACAACGAGTGATCATTTTCATGTTGCCAAGGAATAAAACCTGAGCTTGTAAACAACGAGTGATCATTGGGATCTCCTAGTGCTGAATCAGTAACACTTTGGAAAGAAAAATCATATTGTGAATCATCAAACATATAATCAGGAATGCAATCTTCAGTTGCATAAAACAAATCTATAACATTTTGTAAAGAACAATCAAATTGTGAATCATAAAATAAGTCAGTCACATAATCTGTGATGCAATCATCAGTTTCATAAAATAAATTTGTAATGTAACCATCATTATATGAAAAAACAAGAGTGGAGCTATTATAGTCATCAATATCATTGACCTCCACAACAATCATAGAATTAGTACTCAATTCACATAATTCACGAAGATCATTTTGATCAATGCAGACATCTCTACTAGGATATTCAAAAGAAGGTACCGTAATATTAAGAAAGGTAGAGATTATATCCTCTTCGTGATCTAAAATATCAACAAAAGAGGAATATTCAAAATGAGGATAAGACAATTAAATACACAAAATAATAAGATTAAGCCCAACAAAGTGAAATACATTTAAGGTCATATGCTAAGGAGCACGAAAAATAAATTTAATGTTAATAGTAAATGATCAATTGTAAGAATTATTAAATATTAAAAAAATTTAAACTTTTCTGTTAAACTCATAAAAGAAATTTAATTTGTAATAAAATAATGAATTAGAAAATGAATTATGATTAAATTGATAAAATAGAAGTGGTTTCTAGATGAAATTAAAAAAAGATAAGATTAAACACTTTATTAATGGCTTAAACTATATTCGTTAAATAAATTTTAAAATTAAATGTAAAGATTAAACTTAAATATGTTAAATAAAACTATATGAATTAAAATATTACACAAATATGAATAAATATAAGAATCAAAAGATTAAACTAAGGAACCCTGCATAAACCAGATTAAAATTTAGATCCCCCCTCCAAAAAAAAGGTTAGAATAATGAATTAACTTGCAAGGCAAAAAAGAACAACCTGCAAGATGAGCCAAATGGATATAATTGAAATAAGGAAATGATATAAAAATGTTAAAAATAGATGTAATAATAAGAAAACATTATGATTCCCTGCAAAGTAATGATCAAAATAACATGCAAAAGAGAGATGTAGTGAGAGAAATGACAGCTTATTCGGCAGTCTTCACCAAATGCCAAGTGCAAATGATAGAAAAACGTGGGAAGAGGCTGGAATAAGGTTGAAAAAACATAAGCAAAGGAGAAAGACCAAAGAAATGTTATTATATTAGTATATGTTATTATATACTTACCAGAACAAATGTTATTATATTCTGAGGGCAATGACCAAAGAAACTAACAAGTGATCAGAAATGTTGCGCTGGAAGCAAATATAGATTGCAGGCAAGCTTCTCTATGAAACATTGGTTCCTTTTAAAATGACCAGAAGCTGCGCTAAAGGGAAGAAGGAAGAAGAGTTATAATGTTGCGCAAAGATAATAACAAAGATAATGACATGTAATGGTAGGGCTGTGCAAGGTTATGACAAGGCTGCGCAAGGTAATAATAAAGATATGCAAAGATATAGTACCAAGGAGGACAGCAAAGAGAGAGTTGCGCATGGAGAGGAAAAGTATGGAGAGTTTGGAGAGAGATGCGTTATGAAATGAATAAGCTGTGAAAAGAAGTCATCGAAGACAGAGACAATACAAAGACAAATATGCAATGAGAAACTGCGCAATGCTATGTAAACAAGACTAAGATGAACTGGTGGTTGTGCTATGGTTATGAATATCCAGATTGCAAGGAAAGACAATGGTTATGTTGCACACAAAGCTATGGTTATGCTGAGCTAAAACCAAGGAATACCAAAAAGAAAGAGTTGCGCTAGAAGAGAGATATGAAAGACTGTGCCAAGATTAAATGTTACAAATTGCACAGATGAAATAAAGGATAAACAAAATACAATCAACAATGCTCAATATAAATGCTAAACAAAATATAATGCTGAGAATGGATATAACAGAGATATAGATATAAGATAGATATCTGGAAACAAGGAAATAGATAGAAAAGAGTAACCAGAGATGCTGAGAGCAGAGAACCTGCAACAAACTGGTGATATTAAAATCTACAGACAAGATACATATATTAATATAACATAAAAAAAAAAAGATGTAAATGAGCAACTGCAGAAATGTTAGAGCTAGAATGACAAAAAAAATGTTAGAATCAGATATAAATATGGTTTTAATGAAAATAAATAGAACAAGCAAACTACAAATCCCTTGCGGTTGCCCGAGAGAGGGTATAGATAGATCTGGAAAACTAGAAAGACTAGATACCAATAAAAATTGGGTTTGGCGGTGAAGCGGCCAAACCCAAAAAAAAATTTGAAAATCTGCAACAAGAGAGTTAGGTTAACACAAAATCTGAGTTCTTCTCCTTTCCTGCATGCACACTCAAAACAAGGATTAAGCCATCTCTGATACCATGTTAGAAATATAAAGTAAAATGAAAAAGATAGGGAAAGAATCCAAGAGAGTATGCAATGGAAAAGATTTACCAAATGCAGAGAGAGAGAGAGAGAGAGAGAGAGAGAGAGAGAGAGAGATTTTCCTTCAATAGATCAACCGCAAGTACACCAAAATTCTCCAAGAACCAAGGCAAGAACACAAGGATTTGAAAGGGGAAAAACAAGAAAAACCCCTTGTGAACAATATGAATATGGATCAAAGCCTAAAGAATGAGAGCAAAAATCTCATTACAATATTGCAAGTATGAGAATGAGAGAAGAGAGAAGAAATCCAACTTAGAATCCCTATGAGAACCCTAGAACACTAAGAAGTGTGTGAGAACCATCTCTTAAGTAGAGATGAGTGGAGGAGTTTGCATGTAACTCCTATAGTCTATGTGTGCCACATTCACATTTGGTATGTGTCATGTGTAGGAATCCTCTTAAGGAGGAATATCTAAATTCCTTTATTAAAGAAATTACAAATAGAAGACAAGACCTTGGTTTATAAAATACCAAGAAAAGATTATAATTTTGACAGGCACGCATTGTATTTAAAAAAGGTTGGACATTATTATGTGTGGATTTAACTTTGGTTTAACTCGTTAAGAAACACAGGTATATTTGCAGATATTTTAATTCCTAAGAAAGGACTCCATGGCTTTCCATTCGTAGGTGTATGTTGTAGGATCTGTATTTGGGAGCTTGGTCTTCAACCTTGGCATATTTTCTCTTAGTGAATTATGAGGACTCTGTCTATGTTACCTTTATATTTTTAATAATCAATGTATCTTGCACTAATCTTTTAGGAGTTTGATCTATTTTTCTTATGGTTGTGTGATTATCTTATTTTTGTCTAGGTATATATGTGGTCATGAATATTTATTTTTCTTCACAATGCAACTAATACAAAAGATGAATTATACCATTTACAGCTTGCTCCTCAGGAGGATTTTCTTTACAGGTCATTGTTCCTTCACTTAACCCTTATACTAACTATTTCTATCTAGAAGCAAGAGCACATTCTTGGTGCCTCTTATTCTTCCTTTATTCATGAATATTTTTCTTATACCTCATCCATGGTTATAGGGATCTATGATTTCCTTAGGATTCTTGTGTCTTTATTCAGACCCTTGTAGGTGCTTCCCAAGGATGGGATCTGGGCATTTCTTCATCTATCACTCAGACTTTGGCATTTTGTTCTCCCATCCAACAATCAAGCATTTGTAGTACGTCATGTCTTTGTGGGTAAAGACATGAATCTCTAACCAGGAATGTTGAAACCTTTGTAAATATCATCTTGCACATTTGTAGCCCTGTCCTAAAATCTTTGTTATGGAATTTCACCGCCCTTAGATTAGTTTTCTTGTGAAAGGCTCTTTTCCATTTCCTCAAAACTCCCAACACGAAGAGCCAACTTCAAAAACCACGGAGGTTTCTTTGCAAGGTGCGCCCCTATCCCACTCCTATAAAGCTTCCTAACTCCCCTTATTTAGGCATAAGCCTCTTAGGGATCAAGAATATTTTCTAGCACACCCGGTGCGATAGAGTTGCACGTCATCACCAAATTCAGTGCACACTTTGATTCTATTGGCTTGCATGAAGCCTTCAAGTGCACCTCATAAGATGCACACATGATCTGATCAGCCATGGATCAAAGCAGCTACATTGTTCTTGATTGGGTTACTCCTCAATATTTTCATGGATCTCTAATTTCTTGGGATATACTTAAAAAAATTTAGTGGTAAATTTAAATGATCAAGTTGTAAAACTAGAGGAACACCCTCATGTCTTCCTTACATTAATTTGTGGCATATACCAAGAGTTTCTGGTCGGTCGAGCAAAAATTCTTGAAATTGAATATATACCTACATGTAATTTAGAGGAACTACCTTGGGAGGAAGATGAGCTTGATTCGGAGATGTTATTCACCTTCTCCTTTCAAATTCTAATGCTAGAAATTATTCCTCTATTTGCAAGGGGGTCAATTATTTGGTGCTCGAGATAGGAAATTGGGTAATCCCAAGCCTTCATGTATCCTAAGAATATGCTTACTTATGAGCCTGGCCAAAGCTAGAAGATGATCCAATAGATGGGGTCAAACCTATATGATAAGATCTCAAGAGCACCTCAAAGGAGCTCAAAGATATAGAATCCAAGGACCTAAGTTCTCCCTGTGTGATGAAAATGTGTCACACTTCTATGAGTCATTCCATCCAAGGTTGCTCAAGAATGAGGCCTCAAATATCGACTCATAGCTCTCTAGTCATGGAGTGCAAAAGTGTGTGATGAAGGCCCTTAGATTGACCTAGTTGTGCCCATGCAAGTACACCATGAAATGAGAGATTCAATGCATGAAAATGAAATCTATTCTATATGATTGCAATGCATAAAAGGAAATTAATCTAAATGATAACAATGCATGATTAATCTATGAAATGAAATATGCAAATGCAAGATTAATCTATGAAGGGAAACATGAATCTAATCTACATGAATAGCCATGGATGCAAGAAGAAGAAGACAAGAAGAGAGAAGTTGCAATATCCAAGCTTGAGTGCTCAAATTCTCCTCCAAAGTTGCTCTCCAAACCTACAGTATAACAATAACTAAAAATTCTATATCCTAGAATGAGAATGAGAGATTTCCTTATATAGAAAAGTGAACGGTTGAGATTAAGAAGAAAAATAAATGAGCAATAGTGGAGATTAAATCTTGGTTGATCCATGTGCTCATTAAAAGCAAAAAGTCCACCACTTAGAAATATGTGAAGAAAAAGGGATTTTTATTTTATTTTTTATTTAATTTATTTCTTTTTTCATCAAATAAAGTGCTTTAAGTGGGGATTTTTATTTTTATTTTTATTTTTTTTAAACTAAAAGAGGGGTAAAAAATTTATTGAATACCAAAGAGAACAGAACAACAGAGGAAACAAAGAGCACTAAAGAGCTTTATCCTAGTCAACAAGTTGAGCCAGCTTATGAGATAAATCAGGGGAAAGCATCCTATGATCAACAATATTCCAATCCAGTGTGTGCTTAGAAGCCTATTTAGCCAAGCAATCAGCCACACCGTTCCACTCCCGAGGGATATGCATAAAAGACACAGATTCCAAAGAATTGCATAACTGAGTGATCTGTTGAATAACCAGAGCCAAATGTCAATCCACATCCACAAGGTTCCGTCTATTCAATAAATTCACTACCACCTATGAGTCTGTCTCACAGGTAATTCTTCTCCAACCACATTGACAACACTGTTCCACTACAACCAAGATAGCAAGGGCTTCCATGAGGTTATTTGTATGGTAACCCTTGTAGATAGAGAACAGAAACTGAACATCACCAGAGCTATCACGCCCAACTCCCCCAATG
>MU225685.1:4965977-4999114 GCA_018584345.1 Thuja plicata | reverse complement strand
AAATGATCCTGAGGATCAGTGGTACCTAGATACTTGTCATATTTGGGGAGTTCTACACCTTTGGGAAAAGGTGGCATAACAATACTCTTATCAAATGGAAAAGGACATATACTTTCCATTGTAAACTGTTGTGTTGGTTTATCCTTATCTTTCATAAGTTGGCTGATTTGACCTTGCATGTCTTGAATTATCTTATGGAACTTGGAGGTCTCACTTTCCTCTTCCTTAGTGACAAGCGTTTCCACTTGGAAGTTTGCGAGTAACTTGACCCCTTGTTTTGCCAAATCTAGGAAGTATTTTTCTTTGTCTTCTGCGAGGACTATTTCCATCATTATGATACGAGCTTTATTAGACTTTACTGTGTCTATGTCATTTTGAGTTATTGGCTCATCATCATTGCCAAGGATTTCATAAATAATATAAGTCTGATCTTGACCTTGGTGATGTTCTTCTTCTTGATGACCTTGTTCATGTTGAGATTGGTCATGACCTTGTGTGTAATCAAAAGGAGATGTCATCTTGTCAACACGAGATTGTTCTGTGTGCACTCCTTCAGTATGAGTGCGAGTGTCGCGTGGAGGAATTGTAGCTAATGTGCTCTTCAACGAATCAAAAGGATTGAAGCAGTGAAAAGGATCACTAAGGCAGCAAGGATCGTTAATAGGATCAACCCAAACAGGTGATTTTTTGAAGCCTAGTTGATCTGAAATAAATGGATTATGTTGATCTTGAAACAATAGATTAGAACAAAATTGAAGCACTGGTTTCTAATTAGGACTTGGATCTATACTGAACATGGAAGAGGAATGTGAGGATCCCTCTTGATTATCAACATGAATAACGGGTTCAGAATGACCTTTTCCTTGATTGTGAGGTTTACTTCTACCTACTCCAGTACCACGTATGGGAAAAATATTACCATTCCTAGTCATAACAGGCATAAACAAAACTGATACAAGAGGAAACTTAAGATCTAACTCAGAACTCTATCTCTAGAGGTATCAAAAAAAAAGGTAATTAGCTAGAATAGCCAAGGTGTGAGATGCACCCGGCATGAGTCATCGAGAGTATGGCTAGAATAGTCGAGATATGACAATCGTGTTGCAAGGTATGAAAACACAAAAGAGATAGGACAGAGACAAAGAGACAAGACAAGTTTGAGTAAGGATCAGCCAGTTCACAACTTGAAACAACTAGTTTCAGACTGTAGACAACGAGGAAATAAGCAATCAGACCCCAGACAAAAGACAGATTAGGCAGAAAGTTCACCAGTTAACGGGAAAAAGGTTGTTGTTTTGGATGCCAGGCTATAGATCTATGCGAGGAAATGCCTTTCCACATGAGAAAGTGCTAAACTTCGCATGAGAAAATGCCAGCTCGCGCGAGCAAGTGCCAGGTTTCTAAAAGTTCACGCGAGAAAAGACCAAATTTTGGTAAACAGACTCAGTTTTTGAGATAAAAATAGATTTTGAGACACAGTAGGAACTATTCTCTGACAAAATTTCTAGGTTTTGGATAGTTTTATGATGATACAAATCAGAAATCTTCATTTCAAGGTGACAAGCACTCATTTACAGACACGAAGTTTCAATCAAGCAGTGGTGACACAAGTAGTAGTCGTAAACAATTCTACCAAGGACAAAGAAACTTGGCAGAATAATGGGAGTCTTTGTTTGATGATGATTCAGACAATTTAAGACTCAAGAACAAACACTCAATTATCCCTACAAATAAAATTGGTTGAGAAGACAAAATTTGTGCCCCGCTGTCTTATGCGTATGCATGCACCTCACACAGCAGTGTCACCCTCGAAAGAGCGCCTGTGTATTTGGTGTTTCCAAGGACTAAGTATATATGTTTGAAGGTTACCCTTAAATAGGGGCTAGCATCATATACCACTTCAAACATCTAGGTGCATACCTATGTTGAGAATCTAGGGGAGAGATTCTTCCCTCTCCCTGCGTACAGATTATGTCTCCTTTCGGAGGTGAACCAGGTAGGCATCTAACTAAAAGAGTGTTTAATAGGCTTCCATTCACAATAAATTTTGGTACCTCTGATATAGAGTTGGGGCCTCATAGACACACCAACACTTGTAAGTCATACACCCTTGCAAGCAAGGTTGGGAGCGGCGCCGCTCAGTACGAAAAACAAGGCTTTCTCATGATGATAGTCGAAATCATGAGAAAGAAGTTATCATGGCTTTGGATTCTTTAGAATACAACAAAGCAGACTTTATTAGAGTGAGGTTGAATCACTGGCGAAAGGTGTGTACTCACTTGGGTCATTCCCGGAGGTTCAACTTCTGGCAAGCCCTCTAAAGGTGACACAAATTGGTTTGGTTCCAAGGGTTTGATTTTCTGATTCTCTCAAAGAGAGAAGAGCATACTTCTCTACCTTTTCACCTCACCCAAACACATCAAGCATATTCATCACCGAGATAGTTTCACTCCACAAAATCCACAAGCCTTTGGGTTTCTGATTCTCTCAAAGAGAGAAGATCATAATCCCCTAACAAGTAGAAGTGCTAAAGATTCGCTATCTTGCTTTGCTTCCCAAAGTATCTGTCATGCTAGCAAAATATGGGTCTCAGTTTCATCCATGGGCATCACTTCCATGTAATGAAGAGCCTATTCCCCTACTTTGCTATCAGGATCCTTATGAAATTTTAACAAACCCTTATTTAAACTATGTGAATGAAAAATAGTAAACAAAAATGACGTTTTAATTATGCCTTTGGCAATCATCCTGCAAGCAAACTGTTAGAGATTTTTTGATCTTTGACAAGCAAACCTGCAAACCACTATTATGCTGCAGCAGAAATTAGAAACAGAAAAATCATAGCAGAAAAAATATGTCAGAAAATAAAAATAGCAGGTTACAAATTCTGAAATTTAAGTGTCTGTCTGCCAAAGTTCGCGCGAGCAAGTTCTTTGTTGCATGCAAGCAAGTGCTTTGTAGCACATGAGCTTTCTATTTCTTCATGTGACAGAGTGCTACAGAGAGCAAAGCTTCGCATGGCTTGATGCAAAAATTTACACGATACTCCGTACCAGTGCAGTACGGACGTACGGCAGAGTTCCCAAAACACTGTCAAAAATTTTGAAAATGAGGCCAAAAATCATTTTTTCTGCCCCACGGTGGGCGCCAAAATGTGTGTGCTTGAATGTGACCTCTAAATTAGGCACAAACTCAGCATAGTCTTTACTCAATTGTTCAATTCACAAAGACAAACATGAATTGTTCATCCTGCAAATTCAATTGAAACGACTTGCTGCCTCCTAATTAGTTGTGGATGTCGAATTTACTCTCAGAATGAGAGCCAACAACCTGACCATTGCTAACATGGAGGATTTCTAAAGCATGAGAAAAGATGAATTTTCCATTAATCTATGAAACGAGATGCAATTAATCTATGAAATGAGATTGCTCTTAATCTAGAAATGAATTGCAATTAATCTATGGAAGCAAATGCAACTAGTCTAGAATTGAAATTGCAACTACTCTATGGAATGAAATTGCAATTAATCTAGGAAACGAAACACTCTTAATCTAGAATTCAAATGCTCTTAATCTAGAATTGAAATTGCATTTAAACTAGAAAGCTTGAGAAATGAAATTGAGATGTTAGATATGTAAATGAATTGCAAATGAGATCAACATATCATTACTAATCCAAATTGAAATTAATCTAAATATGCAATTTAAGCTCAAAAAGCATGTAATAAGCAATGTAAATTTCACTATAGATTTGATGCTCTGAAAAATCATCCTCCCTAGTGAAGAAAAAGGAGTCCAATTTATAGAAAACCATGGAAAGAGGGTGAAGAGTTTCTTCAAAAGAAACGGTTGCCTCTTCATTTCCATTTGAGACAAAAATGCAAGAATTATTTAATTAAAAGCATGGATTATTGCCACATGAGTTACCTTTCACATGGAATTATGGAATTCCTTTTTGAGGATAATTCATCCAATCAATTAAATAACTATTCAATTCCTTTTATGTATATTAGCTAAAGGGGGTGGAATTAATTTAATTTAAAAGCACTTAGGACATTAGAATTAAATCAATTAATCATAGGGATTTTTAGCTAATAAACCTTGATAATTTAGGAATTAAATATAATGTCAGATTTATGCAAATTTGGGTTTTCTGCATTTGAGACTCAATCAATTAAAGTCAATTAGGAGGAGAATTTGCCCAGTACAATAGGACTTCAAAGATGAGAAAATGCACCAAAATTGACTAGATTATGAGGTGCCAATTTTGGGGTGTTACATTCTCTACCATCATGTCTTCTTTTATGAGAAGGTGTGGTTGCATGGAATCCCCAGGCCCAGATTCTAGAGGTTTTCCTGTTCTGGAGTTTGTGGAAGGAAAGTAATATGTTTTTACCCTAAGGGTATAAATGAGATTTACCAGTCACTTTCACACTTACTGTGATCAAAACACTTAGAGCAATTAGAGTGATCCAAAGGTGATTAAGGTAATTCAACAACATTAAGTGTGTTTTTCTCTCTGAGATTAACAAGTGAATTAGAAGTCATTCACAGTGGTGTGTTAGCAGTCATTTAAGGCTTCCTAGTTTGCAGAGCACCCTCCATGCTCTTCCTCCTATTTCCTTTGTGTTTTTAGGTAGGTCTTTCAGCTCTCTTTCTTCTGGTTTCTGGTTTTCTGGTTTTCTTTCTTTTTGTCTCCCTTGGTTTTTGTTCTATTTTTATTTTGTCTCTAGTTTTTCTCATTTTGTCACCTCCTGTTAGTGGGATGGATCTTCCAAAGGGTTGTTTTCCCTCTGTGCAGTTGTAAGCTAGTGCAAAATGCTTGTGCATACTTTGTAAATTTTGTATATTTCTATAAAATGCATGTAAATAGATGTATATATGCTTATTTTTGGTTAGCCTGTGCATTGTGCTTTGGCCTTCATGCTTCGACCCTCTGTAAATGTGTATATTCCATGTATATCCTTCCATTTGTGACGAGCTCATCATGCTCCCTCACGTCCAAAATATATTGTCGATCTTGTCAGAGAGGTATTCACCACAGCTCAAACTCGGCACCTCGCATGTTCAAGCCATGGAAATTTTCTCTCGCCTCGGTCATTTTTGTCTTAATGGAGGGATTAATTTCTAATGAAAAAACTTTCAAATCCCATCCCATTTGGCATTTACTTCCCCCATGTTAGCCCACTTGTCTCCATAAAAAGCCTTTACATTGCCTGTCATGTGGCCACATGATGACCCATGTCAGCCAACTACGGCTCACTGCCGATCACATTGACAATGGCTAGTTTCTCTGGACTCTGGGTGTTGACAAGTCCCTAGGTCTTCACCCCATTTGTGTTTCCTAAACTAATACCTCAGAGCCTCCGGGTGTTGATCAGAATCCAATCCTTGCTAACTTTGATATTCTATGATTTTGATGAATGCTAATACTTTTGGACAAGTGTAAAATAGTGGTGATTTCCCCGGAGTCCCTAAAATATTTTTTTTATCATATTATGTATCAATGATTCTCTGGTCTTGCAAGTTGCAGATAGTCTGATCAAAATGTTTGAAGTGATCACTCCTCCTGATAGCCCGGAGCTTCCAAGTTCCTCCACCTCGGTGGCCACAAAAATAAGGCCAAAAAGATGTTGGCCAAACTACCACTAACCTCCAAATACCTGAGGGAGGATGTTCTCATGGGGTCCAAGGTGGATTCCAAGTTGTAGGAAATAATAGATACCGAGCCCGGACTATGGGCTGAAATACAAGGCTTGGTCCAAGCCATATACCAACAGTGGACCGCTAGAGATGATATGGCTAAATACATGGTTGCCTCCAGAATTATCAAAGATAAAATTTTTCCCTACTTAGTGCAAGCACCAGAGCTGATACTCCAAATAGAGACGCTCTACAACACCCCCACCCAGGTTGTTTTGCTTGTCGATCGTTGGCCACTACACTATCTAGCGCCCATCATCAATCTAGATGCAGCTAATTTTTCTTCAGGGCTGGGGATCCCCCAATTCAAGGGAGACATTTTTCTCTCCTGGTATGCATCATTGAGAGAGTTTAGGGAAGCTTCGCTTCTCTCCTCAAAACATCTCAACACTCACTAGCTAAAGTCCCCGAGAAGGGACTATAAAAAGATGAAGCTGGAGATTCCCTGCGGGGACTTTAAAGAATGTATTCAAACGAGGATTATATTTCTATGCAGGCTCTTTTGAGAGCCCCATGCCTGGGAATTTTTGGAATGGATGTATTACTTTCTCTACTACATCACCACCTATATTCAGACCTTCAATTGGGCGACTATCATTGCCAACCATGTGGACGCGCAGCTAAAGAGCGTCCTCCAGACTTTAAAGTTCTACATGACATCCTACGTACTATGGGTACTGGCCCAATAGAGACCTACTTTTTAGGGTTTGCAGACAGTGGGCATTCTTAGGAACAAGATCGGCTAGTTGGTTCCATGGGATCATTATCCCTAGTCCAATGGGAACTTAGCTTCCCTAATGTTTGTTGGGTAAATGACGCATTTGTTTACCATAACATTCTGACACTTACTCGGGACACTAGGTACTGGTTTTCACAACAGGCGATGAACCTAGTGAGTACTTACGATAATTAATCCATTTAATTCCAACATCATACATACATTTGGGTGACCGGCTTCTCTGAGAAACCCTACCTACTCCCTAGATATTGTAGGGATAGGATCATTCTTTTAGAGTTCTGCAGGAAAATCCTGGAGCTCCATGCATTCTTTGCCTTGAAAAAGGTTGTATCAATTCCATTCTTGATGGATTGTGGGAACTATTCTTGTAGTCTTGCAGTGGTCGAGGAGGCCAACAATGAACTTAAGATTCTGGGACTGGCAGAATTCCACCAGACCAGAAATAATTTTGACCCAGTGGGGAAAATAAGGGAGGTGCTGCCCCGAGCATCCGAGCCACATACAAATGATATTGAAGATTTCTAGGCAGATTGCCAAGATAGTTTTGATCTCCAGACCCAGAAACACTCCCACATGTCAAAAGGTTTGATCAAAGCCCTCAACCTTCAGGGCTTTCCAAAGGATTTCATAAATGATGGGACTCTAGAGAACCCAATGTATAAATAGAAGGGGATGGATAAATTGGATCTCCTTCTAGTGGATTGGGCCACCCCGAAGAACTTAACAATTGAGGAGGTATGCTGCCCCATTATAGACAATAGTCATAAATATTTTGAGCAGGTGTGTCCAAGGAGCACCCAAAAAGGCCCAATTGTGTGAAGGTCTGCTTTGACCTTCAGAGCCGCAGGACCCAGCAAAAGCAAGGGGAAGGAGAAGAATGTACCCCGACCCAAGTGCCTCCCCAAGTGCCTCCCAAAGGTCCACTCCCCATGATGGCATAGATACAAGAATAGATGGAGGCATCGAGGCTAACAAGCCAGAAGATAAGTGCTCAGCTTTCCCGCGGCCTCCTCGCAACTCCAGTAGCATCTACTCGCCTACCAGGATCCCCATCATTGGCATCACTAATGAGTAGAAAGGCATTCACCAAGGTAGAGTCTGTAGATATTTTGGATGTCCAGGCCCCATTACAAAGGAAGAAGAAGTAGAAGGTAAACCCTACCCCAAGCACAAACACGGCCCCCGACATGCCCATTTTTCCCCCAGTACAGGTTAGTTCAGATTATCCTAAACTAGTTGATATAACAGAGGTCTCTCCCCCACATGACAAATTTGATGACATCTTTGGGACGGATGAGCTTATGAACCTGCATGGGGAAATATACCAGGCGGTGGAAGAAATTTCCACCCAGGAAAAGGAAGAGACTCCTGCCAAAAAGGAAGTCCCAGAGAAAGAAGCTACCACATAGCAGGAAGACCGGGAAGAAGCACAAAAGGAGCCTAAGTGGGAGGAAACACTGGTCCAGGAGACCGAGAAAGAACCAAGGAATAAAAAAAATGAGCAACTAGTGACTGGGGAAACCAGACCTACAAGATCAACTGTACCCCCAATCGCCACGCTCTAGATGTGTTTGGTTACTCTGGGTGACCAACCACCCTGGAGTACGTTCGACGAGGTGATCACAATGGCCCAAATGCTAAACCTTGGCTAGATTCCATTGCCACTTCCAGAGGATCTTCCAACAGAGAAGGATATCCTAGAAAATGATGTCAAAGAAGAACAACAACAGTAGCAGGATGAGGGGAGAATCTCTGAGGATATGAATGTTGATTCACCCGATGCTGAGAATGACAGGGAAATCCTTGATGATATAGGTGATGTCAATGCTAATGGATAGGAGATTCGGGACATCACAAAAGAGGATGCCAATAGGGCGGAAGACAGTGAGGCCCCCTGAGAGAAAGAAAAGGAAAAGCAATAGGAACAAGAATAGGAACAGGAATAAGAATAGGAGAAAGAGCCTGATGACACTACAGATACGAGGAATGCATAGCCAAACTCTGAAGGAGTCTCAACACCCAAGCCTTGGTATCAAAACTGCCCGAGCCACCATAATGGCTGGTGGAATCTAGAAAGAGAAAGGCCTCAATAGTAGCAACAATTGTTCCACTCTCCCTGGCCAAAATGATGGCCCGAAATGTAGAGGCTAAGAAGCCTAAAAAGGCTCAAACAGTCCATACCCTCTGGACTAGTCCAGAAGGAAGCATAGCTGCAACAATTGCAAAACCTCCCCCAGATATAGATGCAGTGGCGGTAAGGGTCAAATATTATACAATCATGGAAGTGCCTCTTTAGGGGCAAGCTCCTAGACTCCGAAGTTTCAAATCCAATAAATTTTTTATTCTTTCAGCGACCCATGTCCAGGTTCCCCAGAGCTGACCGGTCGCTATCCAACAATCAATAAGGGTGTCAAAAAGTAGGTGACCCGAGCAAGGCGCGTCAAATGGAAGGATGGTTCTGACAAATGGTCTTCCCAAGGTGTCACTCTAGCATTAGCTACCTGGCACATCGAAGACAGTGAGCCGCATATTGCATTGATGAGGCATGTAGCCTCAAACTCCAGGGAGATCAGATTCCTTCTCTTTTCCCTCCAGCACTCTGCTCAATGTTGATTCTTTCATACTTCTCTTTTTGTCTTATTATTCTAACATGTAAGACCTTCGTCCTCTTTGAGGTGATTGTAAATGTGGTGCAGGTAGTACCAGCCACCGGATATTATATTTTATTGTTGAGTGTAAAGTTAGATTAGGTTAACTTTAAGGCAAGTATGTGTATAAATAAAAAGTCCAACCTCATTTCAAGGGTCAGCAAAATTGATGATTTTGCAGTCCATACTATTAGCTTTCAGTGTTTCATTTCTTGTAGTTGCAGAGCTCAATGCTCAGTAGTTCTTAGTGGTTCTTAGTAGATAGCTTCTCTCTTGGAGCTATTGATATACACACCAGTGCTACTGGAAAATTGTTAATGAAGAAGGAAGGATTCTCGCAATGATGTTGTCGGTGTCTTGATCTCTGAGTTAATACTCTTTTTTGATGTATGTTTTTGATGTCCTTTACTCTAATGTTTAAGTAGATTAACGACCTCTTTTCCCTTGCTATTAAACATGTATGAATTGCTCCAGTTCTGTATATATTTAGTATTTAGTATAGCTCATTAGAGAATGGTTGATGTTTTAAATGTGTTTGCATAACTATAAGTAGAATGGATACACTCTAACCCTGGCATATCTTTTGAAGTTCATTTGATAATCCAAATGCTTGTAGGAAACTCTGACCTAACAAAATCCCCGAAGAAGATGAGCCAAGAAATACTAGCTATCCCCCTTAAAAACACAGTCACACACCCAACTTAGCTCCCGCATTGTCGAGCACCGACACTCAGGTGCTTGAATGCCCAGAGAATTTATTCCCCAGATAACCTTTACAAGTGAAGTTGGCCAATACCCCGGTACCCATTGAGAACTTACATCTGTTGATGAGACCGGTCACAAAGTCCCGTCAACAAAAATTGGCACTAGAAGGAGGGCATGAGCTCGTCCCCTTCTGAGGATTTAGACTTTACACCGCCTGAGGGTTTTCCAAGATGTAGTTTTAGGAATTAGACCTTTAGTGGGATTGGATCATTTTCACCTGCAAGATTTGAAAGAGTCCTTAGATCAGCCCCCAATCCTGGGAGGTTTGTTGAACTTGAGCCTCCTGCTCGAAAGAAGCGGACCCCGCAAACCAAGCAGTCAACCAGACCTGTCTGGGGATCTACTACATCTTAGAATACCCAAGTCACCCAAGCAATCCCAGGGGCCAACACTCGATCCAGCCAAAATCAAACACCCCCAATAGCTATATACTTTAGTAACATTGGGTCCCCCATGGGGCAGTTTCCTAGTGCTACCAACAATCTTCCTCCACATCTAGAGAAGATCTACCCCTGATATGAGCATCTAGGCTCACAAACTGTAAAAGAGCATCTCCAGGCATACAAAGATGCCATGAACTAACACTGGATCCAACATTAGGATGTTGTGACCCAAATGTTCCCTCTGTCCTTGGGACAGAATGAGTTAAACTGGTACCTTGACTTGTCGGCCAACTCCATCAATAGTTGGCAGGATATGGAAGACGCCTTCCTAGTGGCCTTCTATGTACAAGTGGACCTAGCCTAGTCCCACAGCCAGTTTATCTCCATTAGGAAGGAACTAAACAAACCCCTTGCAACATTCAACCACTAGTTCTAATGTGCTTTGAAGTGTTGCACAGGTCCCTTCATCCCATTCGCAGATGTGACCATAAAGACATACCTTAATGCAATGGACCCTTTCATTTCCACTATCCTATTGAGAACCACCGCCCCTAATGACCAGGATACTCTAGCAAAGTTTACAACCTAGCCTTGGATTTGTCCTATGGTTTGAACAAAGGTCCCGACGGGATTGGGCAGAACACACCTTTCAACATGATACCCGGTGGAATTTCTTACGTCGGGGCGTACAACCCCAATCAGGCAATGGGTGCCCCAATGATGGCCATGAATCCACCACTACTAATAGACCAGTAGGCTCAATACATATATTTATCACAAACCCAGACAATACCGGGTTTGGAATTCATTCCCTAGAACCAGCCATAGAAAATGAAATAACCACTGACACAACCCTCCAGAGTACCTTTCTTCCAGTCACCCGCAGCTAGAGGAAAGTCATCCTCAACTCTGTGAACTATTGTCACTTTCCCCGGGAACCAACCACAACAACCATCACACTGTGATGTAAACACCCAGTTGTTCATCAAGGTTGAATCCCTCTGGTGATTAGTGTCCTCCTTGACTGTGGACATGGGACACCTGAAGGTGGGGCCTTCTGCACCTCACAACCCCAATTCCCAGAGAAGGAATATCTTCTCTGGCCAAAACAATACTAATGTTGAAGGAAGGAACTATAACAACGGGCATCGGCCCAACCAATGAAATGGAACAACAATGCAAACATCGGAGGTCCTCCTCTGAACAAAAACACCACTCAGGGCGATGTTGGACCCAGTCATTCTGCACAGCTTGCAGAATTCCACCCCCTGACTAATTGGTGTAGATTGCATGATACCAACTCTCATTTTGAGGTGAACTGTGCCACACTGGAGAAGGTCATCATGATCTCCCAGTTGGACAGACAACAACCTATCGATCCTACTCCCTCGAAAACACCTACGTAAGAGCCTACTCACAGTGCCTTCACTTGTGAGACCATCTTCTTTGGGACAGACAAGGAAGATGAAGAAGAGACTAAACTACAGGTTTTATTTGATGAATCTATCTTGGCCTTTGAGGCCAATGCCTTCACCAGCCCATGAACTCCCTACAGCACCCAGAGTCAGGCTGGTAAAGGATGAGTTTACACACCTACACCTCCCAAGGATACCCCTCCCTGGGACAATATAACTGATCGCTCCTTCCTACCAAAAGGGTTTAGCTCTAACCAAGCTAAGGATCCGGCCAAGGGAAGCCAACAATACCCAGGGGGAGGTTTTACATCACTAAAGTGTTGGAAAGAACCACCACCTCCATGACCTTGATGGAGGTTTTGCTGAACTATCTCGAGTAGAGGAAGACTCTTCTGAAGCTCTTGGGAAACCTAGAAGCTATTAGTCGCCCACCCAAGACTATCACTTTTGATGATGCCAACATGGCTTTCTTCTAGGGAAATACTAAGGATCCTCCCTTTTTATTAGGTTTGAACATACAAGGAAAGAACCTACACAACTACTTGGTAGATTTAGGAGCTTTGGGCAACGTCTTGCCCTTATCTATATGCTAGAAGCTTGGACTCCATCCCACTCCATCCAAAGGCGCAGTAGTCTAGCTGGACAAAACTGCTATGAAAATGGTAGGTGAGCTGAAGAACATTAGGATTCAGCTCATCCAAGACCCCCGAATATCAAGCATAGTAGACATCCAAGTGGTGGACATCCTAGAGACTTATGGGATGTTGTTAAGTCAGAATTGGTCTAAGGCCCTTAACAAGTATTTCTCCACCAACTTCTCCCACTTGTGGCTCCCCTGGGAGGGGCAGTCTAACCAGATCCGGGTAGAAAGTGAACCCAGGATAAAGCAAGCCCTCACCAAAGTTAGGAGGCTAAACAAGGTCCTTTTCTCTGAGACTTCCCCCAGGGTGTACTGACCCCTCAAGATCCTCACATTTGATTTCACCCCCGAGGAGGATCCCATAGTCTCTCAGAGAATTCAGGACCTGGATGAGAAACTAAGGGGTGATGTTAACTCACAAGGTGTCATAGCAACACCTTCTACACTCTTGTCGGGAACTTGGTGTCAGGTTCATTATCAAAAATATTCTGAACTAGAGTGTGAGCCTTGCATCAACACTGCTAACCACCACATCATAGCCCTCTGAGAGGAAGAACACAGGGAAGATTCGCCAGGACCTGGCAATCATTCTAGTGGTACTCCTATGGTATCGCCTATTTAGGAATCTCAACCACAGACCTCTCTAGAGGTAAACCTCACCCATACACCATTAGAGCCAGAGGAAAATCCTCCCAACCTTCTCAAAATCAATCCAAATGCCACTTTTCCTTCCCAGCCCCAGAAAACAAACAATGACTTGTGGACCATGAAGTTTGATGGGTCCCGATCTAAACAAGGCTATGGGACCAGAGTGGAATTGATCAAACCACGGAGGAAATCCTTCCTCGCATATTACAGGCTATAGTTTAATTGCATGAACAATGTCACGGAGTATGCAGCCTTGGTCCTTGGAATCCTATTCGCACTAAGGAAAGGAATCACCCACCTCCAGGTGATGGGTGATTCAGAGTTGATCATTAAGTAGGTTTGGAGCCAATACAGTTGTCATGAATAAATTTTGGCTGCATACCACAACCAGGCATGGAGCCTCATTGAAGATTTTGATTCTTTTGGCATCAAACTCATTCCCCAAAAATGTAACTACGTTATGGATTCCCTTGTCGTATCTACCAGCACCCTTGAGCCAATGGCTAGCTCCCGACTCTAAAAGTTTTCTGTTGATATGGTCCCCACCCCATCCATTCCAAACAATATCACCCACATTTAGGTCTTTGAGGATGATCAACATATCCTAGCCTTCATGGCCAATGTTGGTGTTTTCAAGGACTAGATAGTGGAAGAAAGAGATCATGAAGATATCGGGCAGGGTGAAGAAGATGACAGGATCATAGACTTGCCAACCAACACCATCCCTAAGGGGATGGTAGAGCTAGAATGCATCTTTGATTTGGACCCCCAGGGTTGAGAGAAGATATCATCCTCCTCAGAGAGAGGAAAATTCAAAAAGGTCAACATCGGTCGGGTCGGTGAAGAAAAATTGGTACACATTGGCACCTCCTGCTCCCAAAAGGAGGAGAAGATTCTCGGGGTTCTCCGAGAATATATTGATGTAATTGCATGGGGGTATGAGGATATGAAGACTTATGACATCCATCATGACCCATACCATCCCACTAAAACTAGCTGCTAAGCCCTTTTAGCAAAAGAAAAGACCGGTAAACCCACTGATAGAACCTCTAATTCATTAGGAAGTTTAGAAACTGCTGTCAGCCCAGATTATTTTTCCCATCTGGCACACAACTTGGGTTTCCAACCTCATCCTTGTGAGAAAGAAGAGCGACAAGATCCACCTTTGCATGGATTTTTGTAATTTGAACAAGGCATCTAAGAAGGATAATCACCCTCTCCCCTCGTTGGATGAGGTATTGCAAATCATGAATGGATCTCAAATGATTTCCTCCCGAGATGGGTACTCTAGGTATAACTAGGTCATGATTAAGTACAAAGATAGAGACAAAATGGCGTTCACCACCAAGTGGGGAATGTTCACATACCAGAGGATGCCCTTTGGCCTGATTAACACAGGGGCCACATTTTAAAAGGCTATGGACATTGCATTCAAAGGCCTAGTTAACAAATGTATAATCATCTACATGGATGATTTAACCATCTTTTCCTGGGACAGACCTGATCACTCTTCCCACCTCGCCCAAATTTGTGAGAGATGTCATTGGTATGGAATTTCCCTCAACCCTAAAAAATGCATATTCGAGGTCATTGAAGGGAAGTTTCTCAGGCATATCATCTCCGAGAAGGGTATATCCATTGACCCTAAGAGAGTTGAAGCATTGTTGAACTTACAAATGCCCAGCAGCAAGAAAGAAATGAGATCTTTCTTCGGAAAGATAAACTTTGTCTAGCGGTTCAACACTGGATTCATTGAGATATTAAAGCCACTCAATGATATGATGAAGAAAGACATGAAGATTGAGTGGATTCTGGAAGAAAAGTAGGCATTTGCCCAGATTAAGAAAACGATCGTGGAGGCACCAGTCTTGGCTAGTCCAGACTATTCCCTCCCATTTCACATATACTTCTTTGCTTTGCCGCATTCTTCCATGGCAGTGTTGACCCAGAAGGTCAAAGGGGAGGAATGACCAATAGCCTTCATGAGCTCCCCTTTCAAGAACACCGAAGTCTGGTATTCATCTTTGGAAAAGCAGGCCCTTTCTCTCATCCACACTGTGAAGAAATTTCAGCATTACATTCTCCAGAGCAAAGTGTACGCTATCATCCCAGACCAGGTTGTTAATTCCATGCTCCTATAGAGTGAAATAGGTGAACGATGGGGGAAATGGATGGCCATCCTCCAAGAGTATGATTTGGAAATGCAACCCATGAAGATAGTCTGAGGCTAGGGACTATGTAGAGTGATGGCAGAAGGTTCTCCAAACATTGAATGCCAAATGTACACAGTGGAGTCCATCACTCAAGATCTATGGTATACCAACCTGGTATACTTATTGTTGAATAACATATGCCTGGAGGGGCTACCCAAAAACAAACATCGCGCCCTGCAGCTGAAAACTGCACACTTCATGATAAAAAGATAGAATGTTTTTTCACAGGAATTATGAGGGAGTGTACCTCAGGTGCATAGATAGGGACCAAGCTGCAAAAAAGATTGAAGAATTTTACAGGAAGTTTGGAACTGAGCATGGCTTAGTTGATGCCACTACCCATCAGATCCTCCAGGTTGGATACTATTGTCCCTACATTTTTAAGGAATTCTACACTCACGTTAGGAGATGCCACACTTGTCAAATAGTGGCACACCATGAGCAAAACCTGACCATGCATTTGCAGCCAGTCTTCAAAGCTAGACCCTTCACCTAATGGGCATTTGATTTTATTAGGGAAATCAACCCCAACTCATCTGCAAACCACTAGTACATTTTGACTACTACCGACTATTGCACCCGGTGGTCTTAAGTGATTCCTTGCAAAAACAACACGATAGATGTAGTAATCAAATTCCTAGAAGAAAACATAGTCACCCATTTTGAAATGTCATTCACTATAGTGTGTGACAATGGTTCGGCATTTTCTTTGGCACAGTTACTCAAATGGACCAATGAGAGAAAGATCACCCTGAAGTTCTCCAGCAACTATTACCCCCAGGTAATGGTGTGGCTGAATACACTAATAAAAATCTGTTGGAGGTGATCAAACATCTATTAGAACAAAACCACCGGGATTGGCACCAAAAGCTCAAATTCACCCTCTGGGTAGATAGCATCAGAATAAAGGAAGCCCTAGGGACATCTCCATTTCACCTGGTTTACAGCCAGAATCCAGTATTCCCTATCAACTTACAGATCTTGGTACTACAATTTATGCAGGAATTCAGCAACCGGGACAACATTGTGGAAGTTTAGCTTCTGAACTTGGTGAGAATGGAGGAACAGAGAGATGCATCCCTTGAAAATTTCATGCATCATTAAGCAGTATTAAAATAATGGTTTTACCAAAGAGCCCAATATAAGGCCTTTTAGATTTTGGACCTTGTCCTGCTATGGGACAAGGCCCGAGAAAAGAAGGGAAAGCACACTAAGTTTCAACGGCTTTGGCTCAGACCATATCTGATATCTAAAATCTGTAGGGCAAACACTTATCACCTCAACACTATGACCAGAGAATCTGTCCCATTATGTGTCAATGGATAGTTTCTAAAGCACTATTTTGAATAAGGTAGGTGATGATTTTGTTCGAAGTTGTATCATATGTAAAATCCTTACTTGTAAATACCTTTCCTGGTGTTCCTTTGGAATACCTAGTAAATAGTTTTTCGGCCATCCTCTGGGACCGCCTTCTCTTTTTCAGTTTTATTTTTTGCCTTTTTTGTTGGCTTTCTTTTGTTTTGCATTCATTTCCTGGGTTCCCAACATGTTCTCTTCTTCTTGTAGACAGGTATGCTTCGCATAACATCTAGTCCCTGGAATGGTACCTTTTATGCATTTTTGGGTAGTTTGGAATCTATTGTTAGCATGGTGGAATTTTTTCACACTCCAGAGTTGTTTTGAGTGTATGGTAATGGGTTATGAATAATCTTCATCAGATTCATATCTTGAAGTCCGGACATCAGTTAACAAAAAATCTAAGAGGCAAGTAATTGGACACCTTGAGGGCAGATCGGTTGCACTAGTTGTTGACCAAGTTTGAAAGTCATTAAAATATCCCAGGTTCATAATGTTCTCTCCTATTCATAAATTTAAAAGTGGATGGCAAGGTGAAAGAAGTATCATTGTTAAAATTATCTAAGCTTAAGGTTCACAGTGAAAGAAGTATTGCCTTCCCATCTAGAAAAGAAAGAAAAAAAAAAGAACTGAAGAATGGAAAACTTTGGTATCCAGGGGAACATGTAAGATATGATGACTTTGGTTTGATATACTCAGTGCCTCCTCTTTGCTTCTCCTAGAAATCATCATCCTGATTTTGTTTCAAAGCACACACCTCACAGCTGATGAAAGACGGAAAGATTGAATCAATGATGAATCTTATTTTCTCAGACACCTCGCACTTTGCAAGCAGAATGCACCAGGTAAAGATTAATTCCAGTTTTGCTAACCAGAGATTCTAAAGTTCTCGAATGCACTAAGGCATTTGTCCCAGTGGGTCATCATTTTTTATGCCCTGCATACCCGTCCCTACATTTTGTGGGAAAAATGTTGGGTCCCCCCTTTTTTTCTTTTGCTTTTCCTTGGTTTCTTTTTGTTTCCTTTTGTTTCCCTCCATGTTTCTCTTTCTCAAGGGTCATTTTCTTTGGATTTTTGTTCTCTTCCCTCTGGGACCTGGTCCCGAAGTGTGTTTGTCTTTTTAGAGTCATTCGGATCCCAGACTCCAGGATTCTCTTCCATCATGTCTTCTTTGATGAGAAGGTGTGGCTGCGTGGAATCCCTGGGCCCAGAGTCCAGAGGTTTGCTTGTTCCATAGTTTGCGGAAGGAAAGTAATATGTTTTTACCCTAAGGGTATAAATAGGATTTACCAGTCGCTTTCACACTTACCATGATCAAAACACTCAGATCAATTAGAGCGATCCAAAGGCAATTAAGGTAATTCAACAATGTTAAGTGCATTTTTCTCTCTGAGATTAACAAGTGAATTAGCAGTCATTCACGGTGGTGTGTTAGTAGTTGTTTGAGGCTTCTTGGTTTGCAGAGTGTTTCCCATGCTCTTCCTCCTATTTCCTCTGTGTTTCAGGTAGGTCTTTCAGCTCTCTTCCTTCTGGTTTTTGGTTTTATGGTTTTCTTGGTTTTTGTCTCACTTAGTTTTTGTTCTATTTTTGTTTTACATCGCTGATTTTTCTCATGTTGTCACCTCCTGTTGGTGGGGTGTCTCTGCCAGAGGGTTGTCTGCCCTCTACGTAGTTGTAATCTAGTGTGAAATTCTTGTGCATACTTTGTAAATTCTATATATTTATTTAAGCTACATGTAAATAGATGTATATACGCTTGTTTTCAGTCGGCCTGCGAGTTGTGCTTCGGCCCTCATGCTTCAACCCTCTATAAATGTGTATATTTCATGTATATTCTTCCATTTTTGATGAGCTCATTGCACTCCCTCATATCCATACCAAATTGTTGAGCTCGTCAAAGAGGTATTCACCACGGCTCGAACTTGGCACCTCGCTTATTCAAGCCATGGCAATTTTCTCTCTCCTCAGTCATTTCTGTCTTAATGGCAGGATTAATTTCCCACAAACAAGCATTCAAATCCCATCCCATCTGGAATTTACTTCCCCCGTGTTATCCCACTTGTCATCATTAAGAGTCTTTATGCTGCCTGTTACATGGCCACGTAATGACCCATGTCAGCCAAGTACAGCTCACTGTTGGTTATGTCGACAATAGCTAGTTTCTCCAGACTTAGGGTGTTGAGAGTTCCCTAGGTCTTCACCCCATTTGTGTCACCTAAACTAATACCCTGGAGCCTCTAGGTGTTGATCAGAATCTAATCCTTGCTAAATTTGATATTCCAGGATTTTGATGCATGCTAATACTTTTGGACAAGTGTGAAATGGTGGTGAGTTCCTCAGAGTCCCTAAAATATTGTTTTTATCATATTATGTATTAATGATTCTCTGGTCTTGCAGGTTGCAGATAGTCCGATCAAAATGTCTTAAGTGATCACTCCTCCTGATAGCCCAGATCTTCCAAGTACCTCCACCCGGGCGGCCACGAAAACTAAGGCTAAAAAGATGCTGGCCAAACTACCACTAACCTCCAAATACCAGAGGGAGGGTGTTCTCATGGGATCCAAGGTGGATTCCAAGTTGCAAGAAATAACAGATATTGAGCCCGGACTATGGGCTGAAATGCAAGGCTTGGTCCAAGCCATATACCAACAGCGGACTGCCAGAGATGATCTGGCTAAATACATAGCCACCTCCAAAATTATCAAAGCTACAATTTTTCCTTGCTCAGTGCAAGCACCAGAGCTGATACTCCAACTGGCGATGCTCTACAACGCCCCCACCCAGGTTGTTTTTCTCACTAATCCTTGGCCACTACACTATTCGGCACCCATCATCAATCTAGATGCGGCTACTTTTACTTCGGGGATAGGCATCCCCCATTTCAAGGGAGCCATTATTCTCTCTCGGTCTGTGTCATTGAAGGAGTTTGGGGAAGCTTCCCTTCTCTCCTAGCAACATCTCAACACTCACTGGATAAAGTCCCCAAGAAGGGACTATAAAAAGATGAAGCTGGAGAGGCAGGGATTATATTTCTATGCAGGCTCTTTGAAAAGCCCCATGCCTGGGACTTTTCAGCATCAATGTATTACTTTCTCTACTGCATCACCACCCATAGTCAAACCTTCAACTAGGTAGATATCATCGCTAACCATGTGGATGTGCAGCTAAAGAGCATCCTCTAGACTTCAAATTTATACATGACAACCTATGTACTATGGGCACTAGCCCAACAGAGACCTTCATTTCAATTTTTTGAGACAGTGGGCATTATCGGGAATGGGCCCAGCTAGTTGGTGTCATGGGATCATTATCCCCAGGTCCAATGGGAACTTAGATTCCCTAATTTTTGTTGGGTAAATGATGCATTCATTTACCATAACATTATGACACTTACTCAAGACACTGGGTACCAGTTGTCGCAAGAGGAGATGAACCTGGTGAGTACTTACAAAAATTACTTCATTCAATTCCAATAGCATACATACATTTGGGTGACTGGCTTCTCTGGGAAACCCTACCTACTCCCCAAATATTGCAGGGATAGGATCATTCTTTTGGAGTTCTACAGGAAAATCCTGGAGCTCCATGCATTCTTTGCCTTGAAAAAAGTTGTATCAATTCCATTCCCGATGGTTTGTGGGAATTATTCTTGTAGTCTCATAGTGGCCAAGGAGGCTGACAATGAACTTAAGAGTCTGGGACTGGCGGAATTCCACCAAACCAAAAATAATTTTGACCCAGTGGGGAAAATAAGGGAGGCGCTTCCCTGAGCATTCAAGCCACATACAAATGATATTGAAGATTTTTGGACAGATTTCCAAGACATTTTTGATCTCCAGGACTGACATCACTCCTACATGTCAAAAGGTTTGATGAAATCCCTCAACCTTTAGGGCTTTCCAAAGGATTTCATAGATGATGGGCCTCTGGAGAACCCAACATATAAAGAGCAGTGGTTGGATAAATTGGATCTCCCTCTGGTGGATCGGGGCACCTTGGAGAACTTAAGAATTAAGGAGGTATGCCGCCCCATTATAGATAACAATCATAAATATTTTGAGTGGGTGTGTCCAAGGAGCACCCAAAAAGGCCCAATTGTGCGGATGTCTGCTTCGACCTCCAGAGCCTCGTGACCCAGCAAAAGAAAGGGGAAGGAGAAAGAAAGTACCTCAGCCCAAGTGCCTCCCAAAGGTTTTCTCCCCATGATGGCACAGATACAAGAATAGATGGAGGCGTCGAGGCTGATGAGCCAGAAGATAAGTGCCCAGCTTTCCCGTGGCCTCCTCGCAACTCCCATGGCATATGCTTTCCCATTGAGATCCCCGTCATTGGCATCACTAACTAGAAGGTAGGCATTCACCAAGGTGGATTCTATAGATATTCTGGATGTTGGAGCCCCATTACAAAGGAAGAAGAAGCAGAAGGTAAACTCTACCCCAAGCGCAAACACAGGTCTGGCATACCTAGTATTCCCCCAGTAGAGGTCAGTTTGGATTCGCCCAAACTGGATGATATAACAAAGGTCTCTCCCCACATGATGACTTTGATGACATCTTCAGGATGGATGAGCTTATGAACCTGCATGGGAAATAGACCAGGCAGTGGAAGAAATTGTCACCCAGGAAAAGGAAGAGACTCCCACTGAAAAGGAAGTTCCAGAGAAAGAAGCTGCCACAGAGTAGGAAGTCCAGGAAGAAGCACAAAAGGAGCTTGAGTGAGAGGAAACACTGGTCTAGGAGACCGAGAAAGAACCAAGGAAAAAAAATGAGCAATTGACGACTGGGGAAATCAAACCCATGGGATCAACTGTACCCCCAATCATCATGCTCTAGACGCCTTTGGTTACTTTGAGTGACCAAGCACCCCAGAGTATGTTCGCCAAGGTGATCACAACAGCTTAAATGCTAAACCTTGGTCAGATGCCTCTGCCACTTCCGAAGGATGTTCCAAGGGAGAAGGATATCCTGGAAAATGACACTGAAGAAGAACAACAACAGCAATAGGATGAGGGGAGAATCCATGAGGATATGAATGTTGATTCACCCAATGCTGAGAAGGATAGTGAAATCTTTGATGATATAGGTGATGTTGATGCTAATGGAGAGGAGATCCCAGACATCACAAAAGAGGACACCAAGAGGGTGAAAGACACTAAGGCCCCTGAAGAGAAAGAAAAGGAAAAGGAATAGGAACAAGAATAGGACCAGGAAAAGGAGAAAGAGCCTAATGAAACTGCAGATACCAGGAATGCATCACTGAAATCTAAAGGGAGTCCCAGCACCCAGGCCTTGGAAGAACAACCGCCCCAATTGCCACAATGGCTAGTGGAAAATAGAAAGAGAAAGGCCCCAATGGTAGAAATAGGTGTTCCACTCTCCCTGGCCAAAATGATGGCCCAAGATGCAAAGGCCAAGAAGCCTAAAAAGGCCCAGAAAGTCCATACCCTCCGGACCGGTCCAGAAGGAAGCACAGTTTCAACAATTGCAACACCTCCCCCAAATACAGATGCAGTGGTAGTAAGGGCCAAAGATTATATAATAATGGAAGTACCTCTAGGGAGGAGAGACAAGAAGGGAGAATTAGACCTGCTATGAGAGACAACCCGGGCAGTAGAGGCCTGGTATGATAAATAGGCCTAGAAGTTGGAGGAAAGAGAAAAGAATGAGAATCTCCTCAGACTTCTCACATAACTTACACAGCCCCTGGCCGAGATCCATCTGAAATCTTCCACCTCCAAACTACCACTTCCACAGGGTGACATGGATACTCTAAGGGCCATGAAGAAGAAGGCCCAGGATGTGGATGGGTGGGTCGCTGAGCAGATAACGGTCATAAGGAAATTTTTAGTTGTGTCACTCCTAGACCTTTACTTGGCTAAAAATCTCTTCCTCCAAGTAACCAATGCCCTTGTTATATGGGAAGGAAATTTGGAGAAGTATGAAGGGTGGAAGACCAGGTTGGCTGAAGTCATCAACTCTGAAGAAGAGGTCATCACAGAGATGGAAATTTTGAGAGAGGAATCATTCAAATTCCTTCAGGCCCAGTACTCCAGACTTGGCCTCAAAATTGAGGTGTGCAAGAAACTGATCACAACCCTAAGGGAGAAGATCACAGTGGTCTGGTATCCATTGGACCTATTCAAATCATTTGTTGAAAGTGTGTCACAAGTTTACCCCTTCACCACCTGAATGTGCGCCCTAGAGGACTATGTCCTCGGTAAGTATGATGAGTTAATGGAGTCCCTATATCAGTCTATCGGGGAATTCGATGGAGGAAAGCTATCAAGAATATCTAAGATGATGCTCCAGGCTCATGACACCATAAAATTAGTAGATGAATTCTGGAACAGGGCCGGAGAAGTTGAGGAGAAGTTCAAAGGTGTCCGCGGCTGGTGGAATAGTATTAAGGACATAGATGAAGATGGCATCAGCCAAGTTTTGGATGCATTTAAGAATAGTAAAGGGCAATAAATTCTCTGAATTCTGGGAATTATCACCAGCAAGGTGTATTTTTAGCATTCATTGTTCTTTGGGGGCAAGCTCCCAGACTCCAGAGTTTTGGATCCAATAAATTTTGTATTCTTTCAGCGACCCATGTTCAAGTTCGCTAGAGCCGACCAGTCACTATCCAACAATAAATAAGGGTTTTATAAAGTAGGTGACCCCATCAAGGAAAATCAGATGGAAGGATGGTTCTAATAGATGGTCTTCCCAAGGTGCCACTCCAGTATTAACTACCTGGTGCATCAAAGATAGTGAGCTGCATATTGCATTGATGAGGCATGTAGCCTCGAACTTCAGGGAGATCATATTCCTTCTCTTCTCCCTCCAACACTCTTCTCAATGTTGATTCTTCAATACTTCTCTTCTTGTCTTATTCTTCTGACATGTCAGACCTCGGTCCTCTTCGAGGTGATTGTAAATGTGGTGTAGGTAGTATCGACCACCGGATATTGTATTTATTGTTGAGTGTAAAGTTAGATTAGGTTAACTTTAGGGCAAGTATGTGTATAAATAAATGGTCTGACCTCATTTCAAGGATCGGAAAAATTGTTAATTTTGCAGTCCATACTATTAGCTTTCAGCATTTCATTTCTTGTAGTTGCAGAGCTCAATGCTCAGTAGTTCTTAGTAGTTCTTAGTAGATAGATTCTCTCTTGGAGCTGTTGATATACACACCAGTGTTGCTGGAAAATTGTTAATGAAGAAGGAAGGATTCTCGCAATGATGTTGTTGGTGTCTTGATCTCTAAGTTAATACTCTTTTGTGATGTATGTTTTTGATGTCCTTTTCTCTAATGTTTAAGTAGATTAACAACCTCTTTTCCCTTGCTATTGAACATGTATGAATCATTGGTTCTGTATATGTTTAGTATTTAGTATAGTTCATTAGAGCATGGTTGGTGTTTTAAATGTATTTGCATAACTATAAGTAGAATGGATACACTCTAACCCTGGCATATCTTTTGAAGTTTTTTTGATAATCCAAATGCTTGTAGGAAACCCTGACCTAACAAAATCCTCTATGAACATGAGCCAAGAAAAAATAGCTATCCCCCTGAATAAAATAGTCATACACCCAACTTAGCTCCCACACTATCAAGACCCAACACTCAGGTGCTTGAAGGCCCAGAGAATTTATTCCTTAGATAACCTTTACAGGCAAATTTGGTCAATACCCCGATACCCGGTGACAACTTACATCTATTGGTGAGACCGGTCGCAAAGTCCCGTCAACATTTGGTATGCCATGTTTCTTGTATAATTTCTGATAGAGTATTTTATTTTGGATAACATTATGTGGTACTTCTTTCTTTTTTCTTCCTTGTAGGATATTTTGTGGCTCTCCTCTACTTAGGCATTCACTTTCTTGGCCCGTGCTATTTGTGTATTGAATTTCCTTCCCATTTTTATGAATAGTCATCTCTACATTTCTCTGCTTTATTCGCAGGAACTTCCCAAATGAAATATTGAAAAATAATGACTCATTGATGATAGCCAATTAAATAAATCCAAAGTGATCATCCATTCTTTCAACACTCACCAAATTATGTTCACTGTGCAACCAAAGTTTTGATTTCTCATTCGGAAAATGGAGATCCCAAAATATTTCCCAAAATTTGCCAAAAACTATAGATTCCATCTACACAGGTCAGCCTTGTCACCTTCACCATTGGAAGATCAACCACATTATGTTCCTATGGAACCCTTCATGAAATGTACTCATCTTTCATGCATACACTCCCTGATAGGTCAGACATGTGTTGGACGGGAGGGATTTCAAACACTTTCACTTTAGGCTTCCCCTCAACAAAGTTTGTCAGGGTGACACGTATCCCACAGCCAATCTCAACTTGAAATGGGACCACCAATGGATATTCCTAAGAATATGTCATATCACATGACACACACATCTAATGGTAATTTACACAGGATTCAAAAGGCATCCAATTGGTTAATTTATGCAATCATGATCATCCCCGTAAAAGCCCGACATGATTTCCTTATTCATTCATAGATGGAAAGCATGTTGGGAACAATGAATAGAAGATTTACACTTTCCCACATCATGGGAAATTGATAAACTCATGACTAATTATTTGGCATGTCCTTTGATTATAACAAAAATATGATCATTCTATGACCAAAAAAGACCAAGGGTTGTTGTTATAAAACTTGATGGCATATATTGTATTAAAAAAGGTTGGATATTATTAGGTGGGGATTGAACTCTGATTCAACTTATTAAGAAATATTGTTAGATTTTCAAATATTTTAATTTCTTGGAAAGGAATCCATTCTTTTCAATCAGAGGTGTGGGGGGTGGTAAGGGAAGAATTTGTATGTGAAATAGGAGAATGTTGTTGTGATATTGCTCATGTGAGGCATTGTTTTTGGAGCTATTGATTCTTGTTAAAGGCATGGTTATTATATATTTGAATTCTCCTATTTGGGTTCATGTTCCACCTTCACCCCTCTTCATGGGTCAAAGTGGATCTAATGTGTAAGCCATGAGAAATGGGTGTTCTTGTTGTAGATGTATATACGTGTATTCTTGTGTGGATATGTTTGTACCCATTCATCCTTATTTCTCCAAGCTCAGGGGTGGTCTTGTAAAGACCTAGGTTTGGAGGTGAGCCTCCATGGTCAACCTTTTTATCTCTTGCAGGTCCTTGCTCTTGTGGGAAGAGACTTGAAAACTTGAAGGAGAAGAAGAAATCAATGGGATTTTTGTTGTATTTATGTTACAGTTTTATTTATGTAAAAGTAGCTTGTAGTCCTTGTATTTCCTTGATAAAATGTAAATAAAAACAAAGGCTATGTACTTATGAAAATTTTGTAAATGATTTCCTATGAATAGAGCATTGAAATGTTGAAAGAAGCTTTTATTATTAGAAGTGAAATAGAAGTACATTTAGAATTGTATAAATATTGTCTACTCTTCTTTAGTATACATGAATAATTTGAATAGTTTCTTCTTTCTCTCTCCCCTTGATTAAATGAAAAAATTTAGAGCATTGAGTACAAAAAGAAAAATAATAATAATAATAATTGTATAGTCAAAAAATGGAAGCACTTCTATTGTAGACCAGTTTAGCCTTTTGAGTAAGTGGTTTGGGGTCATTTAAAGCACCTTGAATGGGTCTCTAACTTGGATCTAGCCTTTTTCCCCTATTATGCCCCATTTCCCACTTTTCCAACCTATTTTTGACATCCCAAACTAAAAACTGATATTTTTGACCTCAAGGTCAAAATCAACCTTTCTGGGTCAAGGTTGACCTCACCCTTGACCTAGGTCAAGGTCAACCTCACCCTTGACCTAGGTCAAGGTTTACCTCACCCCTGACCTAGGTCAAGGTCAACCTCAACCTTGACCCAGGGTCCAGATTTCAGGATCTCACAGTTTCCGGATGTCGGGCTTCGAAAAAGTCTAATTTCTCGCTTCCGGGTCGGTTGTTTTGGGTTCCAAAATGATGACTCTTAAATTAATTTTTAACATAGGTCCTCTCCTAAGGGTAAGGGTTTAATTGGAATTTTATTTCCTTATGTTTTCCTCCTTAGAAGATTGTGCCCTAATTTCATATAAAAGGAAGCCTTTATCTCTCATTTTCTCTAACCATCAACTAGGTGATACTAAGCATCCTTGAGCAATTGAGAAGAATTATTAAGTGAAGATTCAAGAAAGCATTCAAGAAATATTTTAATCAAGTATTCATCCACCATAAATCCTTCATGCATTCAAAGAGATCCATGGGAGGCCATTGAAGGATTCAAGCCACATAGTGCCCTTTTGGTGATCTCTCCATCCACCTTCTTCCAAGCCTCTTCCAAATCAAGAACCCATTCAAGATTTGGTGTTGAATATCTACAAGAAAGAGATTGAAGACATCCTACATCATAAATTATAGATCCATTGGTACATACATACTTGTGGATTCAAGGATTCGAATCTGCCACAAGGACTTTTTACAAGCAAGGTGAATTTATGCATTTACTTTGTTTACTTCTGCAATTTCAATTACATATATTTAAGGTTAATTCCAAAACCAGGGTTTGACTAAGTAAAACCCTTCCCCACAACAAACAAATCTATTTTTCTTATAGGTACAGGTTCAGGATTGAAGATTTGAACTCAGATCTGGATACCCTTTTCAGAAAACTATCAGGATCCACGAACAGATTTTTTGTCAGACCTGTGCAGGTGTGGGTTGACATTATTGGGTCAGGGGTGACATTTGTGGGTCAAGGTCAACATTTTTCATAAGAAGGTGTCATATTGGAAAAATATTTATGGGTTTTTTTCGTCTCTGTGTTCCAGTTCTGGATCATACTTCAATTTTTCCAGAAACTGAGTACAAACCTCAAAAAATAGCATTCTTTGATATGCAATATTTCAAGGTTAGTGCATTTCTCCCATCCATTTGAATTCAAATCCTTAATCATTCTAAATCTATCACACATTCCTTTCCATAATACGGGAAATTTAAGACTTTCCTCTTTGCTCTCATTTCCAAATGATTGATTCATTTGTGCATTGATCCTTTTTGGCTTGATCAATTTGGATCTTTCCTTTGTGCATCTTGGGATGGAAGAGGAATATCTTATCTTTCCCCCACTTATTTCAAATGTTACATTTTTCTATGTTACATTTTGGTGAACCCGCGATAGACAACACTTTCTTTTTGGTGTTAGATTTGCATCTTATGTTAGATCTTACATGCATTTAAAATTAGATTTCTTTTATGCTCTTGAATTTATATATCAAAAATTAAAAAACAAAAATTTCTTTAAAAATACAAAAACATTTATATTTTTCATGCTTATAGATTTCATTTGAATGCATTGTGATATATTTAGATCTATTTTCTATGCATTTCTTTATTCATTATCATGTTGCACAAGTTGTTTCAAGTGTTTTCCAAACATCCTTCTATAACTTTTGGGATTAAACAACATCCTCCTCTTACCTTACCATTGAATGATGTTACACCTAGGAAGACTTTATCTAGTACGTGTGATGTTTCTTTGTCCTCTCTTGTATTACCTTGTAAGGATATATTAGAGAAAGAAGACGACTTTAATCTTTCTCTCCATCATATTTCTCTTTATGGAGATGAGTTGAGGATTGATGTCAGTTCTTCTCCTAATATATGTCTTTCCTATGAGCCTACTTTAGAATATAATCCTCCTATTTGGGATGAACCTTTGGATTTGGATGTTGATTACTCTCTTCCTCATGAGGCCATTATGGATTATCATCCTTTTTGGGATGAACCTTCAGATAAAGACATTGATTTATCCCCTCCTTGTGAAGATGCCTTGATACAAGAGGATGATTTATTAATAGATGACATATTCATACATAATGGTGACTCTTTTTCTAAAATGCACTCCTCTTGTGAAAACATTTTAGAGCAAGAAGGAGACATTATAGATTCTTTACCTCCATTTGGGATTCCTTCTAGTGATGAGGCATTAGTGGAGAATGATATGAATTCCCTTAATTATCTCCCTCTTAGTGATGATCCTATGGAGAATCAAGTTCCTACCTCATCTCCTCCTAGGATGTCTTATTTTCTTCCTTCTTGTGAATCTATTTGTAGTGTTGAGATAACTAACATGGTTTATCCTTAACCCTTGTTGACTATCAAAGGTTGTCCTCACATTACTATCAAAGGTAAACCTATGGAATCTTTGGAATCTTTCAATGATAAAGATTCGATAGATCACACCTATTGTACAAGGAGTAACCCTCAACCTAATCCAGTGGTTCCTACTTCTTTACCACCTTCTCAACCCATTCTTCCTCCACCCTGTCTTCCTAACATGGAGTATGATATGATAAACCAATTGCGTAATACCCCTGCCAAGATTTCTTTATGGGAGCTTATTCAAACTTCACCTACCTACCATGAAGCCTTGCAAAAAGATCTAGCAACTCTTCCCTCTCCACCTCCTAATCAAGAGAACATCAATGCCTTCTTGCAATGAATGCATGTTACCCCAGGTCCTCCTGACATCCTATTTAATCAAAAGGATTTACCTTCTCAAGAAGTTTATAAGAAATATGATGCCCTTATGGTTTTTGTCACTATCAATAAGAGTACCATTCATAGGACCTTGATTGATAATGGATTTGGGCTTAATATTTGTAGCATGGACATGCTCAAATCAATTAAATCTGATCTTTCAACTATTCAACTTGATAATAATCATATACGTGGCTTTGATAACATTGATAAGAACACTTTGGGTATCATTACCTTACCTATCAAAGTAGGTCCGGTCATCTTGAATACTCCTTTTCATGTTATGCCTAGATCTCTTCATTATAACCTCCTTTTGGGTAGACCTTGGTTGCATGAGATGCATGTTGTTCCTTCCGCCCTTCACTATAAAGTCAAATTTATTCACAACAACATGGTGTATACACTTCATGCAAATGATGAGCCAAATCCTTGTTTGAATATTCAAACCCACAATACTCCTATTCCTAATATTAATCCTTCTTCCTCTAATGCTCTTCCTGGAGATGATTGAGGAACCTTGAATTTTAATCCTACCTTTATTGGAGAATATAAGTTTTTTGATCTTGATTTTATGAAGCAACAAAGGGAGTTTGAACAATGATCTTTTGCTTCTACTTCTCATTACCTTCGTAATAACTTTGTTGTTGCTTCTACCCACTATGAATCTGTCAAACCTACTAATAATGACATAGTGACTATTGAAGTTCCATTGACTCCTTCTTATATGGCTTCTCATTATGGTCCTAGTTATCATTTACTAGTTAAACAAGAATTCCATGGTCAAGGATGTGGTAAGCATAAACAAAGAATTCAAATGTCCTTACAGAATGGGGGGCATGAGAATTATAAGGGATTGGGATTTAATCCTCAACAACACATCAATAGCAACATCTCAAATAACACTTCAAAACATGATGAACCTATGAAGGAAGTTGACCAAGAAGTTCTTTTGCCTAAACTCCTTCGTGCTAAGATGATTGCTAGACCTAAACGCAAAAAAGAAATGTAGTCCACACTTGCAGACTCTTCCCTTTTGTTTATATCATAGATTTCATGATCACTCTACTAATGATTGTCATGCTTTACATTATAATATTAGGCAACTCATTGATAGTAAAGTTATTTATATATCATGTGGCAATGAGTTGTATTTAATGTAATCATGTTTTCTCTTAATAACATTTATGTTCCTATTATGGAACTCCACATTATGTAAACAATGTTAACCTAATATTTGGGGGCTCATTGTCCTGCATAGAATTGTGGGAGATATAATAGATCCCCTTTCATCCTTGCCCCTATGCTTGGGGGGCAAGGATGCCATGCCCTTCTTCTCTATCTTTCCGGGATTCACTTTTCCCTTGGTTAAGCAGTATCTATCTATTATGTGATATCCAACATACATGAAAATTTTGGTTTACATTGAGGATCTATGTCCTTGATCACAACCTATTTCATTTTTTGACATTGGGTTTCCATGGTTGATAAATCTCTCACCTTGGAAACTGAATGTTGTGCTATCCCTCACAAGGGTAAATTTTTTACTTGCGTGATATCTCTTTGCATTCATCCCTTCCATGGCCTCATAGGAGTTGTGACCTTCTTGGCTTAGACTGGGTGTTGTCTATGGATATTTTCTTGATGTTGAAGAAGGCTTTAGCCTTGTTCTTTTCTTTCCTTAACATGTCAAAATAGTATGTACTTTTCCATATTGAGGGGGCATAGACACAGCCTCCCTCATTTAATATTAAGCATTTTTGTTCTAACATTTTGTTTTGCAGCATGCTAAATCCTCTGAGGGTAATGCACATAAGTTGCTAAATCCTAAAGAGATATGCATTCAATTACAGTTCAATATGCTAAATCCTCGGAAGGTAGCGCACATAAGTTGCTAAATCCTGAAGAGATATGCATTTTACAAATGTATTCCATGGTGATATAAGAATATGGATCCATGGGTACTTCATAAAAGTTGTCAAAAGATGCACTACATACATGCACAAAGCCACTAGAAGGTGCACAACTTTATGGGGTGAATATCAAGTGCTTTCTTGGTGGGTCATCCTATCCTTTTTGTGGTTCATAGTGAGATACACACATCTTACTGAGCAAGCTAACCACTCCTCTCTCTCTCTTTCTCTTTGACCGGTGATATATCTCTTATCATGATCTTAGGGTTGATAAAGAATTAAGTCCCTATGGTCTTAAGGATTCCTTTGTCCCTTTTGATTTCAATAAGATTATATTTTCTTAATGATCTCCTTTACCAAGAGTTTGCATCGAGTCCATACTCTTGCTAAAGTGGAGGCTAAATGTATAGTCAGAAAATGGAAGCACTTCCATTGTAGACTAGTTTAACCTTTTGAGTAAGTGGTTTGGGGTCATTTCAAGTGCCTTGAAGGGGTCTCGGACTTGGATCTATCCTTTTTCCCCTATTCTGCCCCATTTCCCACTTTTCTAGCCTGTTTTTGACATCCAAAATTGAAAATTGAGATTTTTGACCTCAGGGTCAAAATTGACCTTTCTAGGTCAAGGTCGACCTCACCCTTGACCTAGGTCAAGGTCAACCTCGACCTTGACCCAGGGTCCAGATTTTAGGATCTCACAGTTTCTGGATGTCGGGCTTCGAAAAAGTTTAATTTCCCGCTTTCAGGCCGGCTATTTTGGGTTCTAAAATGATGAATCTTAAATTATATTTAACATAAGTCCTATCCTAAGGGTAAGGGTTTAATTGGAATTTAATTCTCCTATGTCAGCCTCCTTAGAAGATTGTGCCCTAATTTCATATAAAAGGAACCCTTTCTCTCTCATTTTCTCTAACCATCAACTAGGTGATACTAAGCATCCTTGAGCAATTGAGAAGCATTATTAAGTGAAGATTCAAGCAAGAATTCAAGAAATATTTGAAGCAAGGATTCATCCACCATCAAGCCTTCATGCATTCAAAGAGATCCATGGGAGGCCATTGAAGGATTCAAGCCACATAGTGCCCTTTTGGTGATCTCTCCATCCACCTTCAAAGCATGTTCCAAATCAAGAACCCATTCAAGATTTGGTGTTGGAGATCTACAAGAAAGAGATTGAAGACATCCTACATTCTAAATTCTAGATCCATTGGTGCATACATACTTGTGGATTATAGGATTTGAATCTGCCACAAGGACTTTTTACAAGCAAGGTGAGTTTATGCATTTACTTTGTTTACTTCTGCAATTTCAATTACGTATATTTAAGGTTAATTCCAAAACTGGTGTTTGACTAAGGAAAACCCTTCCCCCACAACAAACAAATCTATTTTTCTTACAAGTATAGGTTCAGGATTGAAGATTTGAACTTAGATCTAGATACCCTTTTCAGAAAACTATCAGGATCCACGAACATATTTTTTGTCGGACCTGTGCAGGTCAGGGTCGACATTATTGGGTCAAGGGTGATATTTGTGGGTCAAGGTCAACCTTTTTCATAAGATGGTGTTGGATCAGAAAAAGATTTTTGGGTTTTGTTCGTCTCTACGTTCCGGTTCTAGATCATACTTTAGTTTTTCCAGAAACTAAGTACAAACCTCATAAAATAACATTCTTTGATCTGCAATATTTTAAGGTTAGTGCATTTCTCCCATCCATTTGAATTCAAATCCTTAATCGTTCTAAATATATCACACATTCCTTTCCATAATACGGGAAATTTAAGACTT
The DNA here is from genome assembly GCA_018584345.1 of Thuja plicata. NCBI lineage: Eukaryota > Viridiplantae > Streptophyta > Pinopsida > Cupressales > Cupressaceae > Thuja > Thuja plicata. Next base: position 4,966,382 of record MU225685.1, on the reverse strand, counting down.
TCCTCTTTGCTCTCATTTCCAAATGATTGATTCATTTGTGCATTGATCCTTTTTGGGTTGATCAATTTGGATCTTTCCTTTGTGCATCTTGGGATGGAAGAGGAATATCTTATATTTCCCCCACTTATTTCAAATGTTAAATTTTTCTATGTTACAATAATAAAAGCACTAAGTTCATTATGCAATATTTAAAAGAAAAGAAAATTTTGATTTCTCTCTAGAATATTTTTAAATGTTTAAATACACTCACATATACACATACACATCAATGTATACTCTCTATGCGTGTATATACATATATAGATACATTTACATTTCCTTGCATTTATATGTATATCAAAATTGTTGTATTTCCTCCTTATTGCTATTTAAATTTTGCTATCATGTATATGTACCTATAATATA
>MU225685.1:4941429-4959525 GCA_018584345.1 Thuja plicata | reverse complement strand
ATTATTTATGTTTCTATATATATATATATATATATATATATATATATCTTTTCATGAGCTACTGATATTTTGATCTAGTGTGCATGAAAATGACCATGGAATTTATATGTGGGGAATCAAGGATGGATTAATGTGAATACCTTGTTTAGCCAAGGTTAACTCCTAAGGGAGAAATAACCTCATTGCTATGTGTTATTTAGTAAACATAATGTTTTGATTGTGGTATTTATTTGTAAATCATGTTATTGTGAATTATCCACTTGGCATGCCATGTGTGTAGTAATGTGATGTGTTTTATTTTGTGGTATCAATTGACACATGTGCATGTGGGTTGGCATGACCAACAGGGTTGGAGTTGAGTTAATTCTTACCCTTGGGTCATCTTGTAGAATTCCTAGGTGAGGTATCTTGGTTGTTGTGCCCTTGGAGGGAATTCTATTTTGTATTTTCGCAATTCAACTCTTAATGGACTTTTGGGGGGTTAAATGGATCCCTAGGAGTTAGTTAGGGTTGGATTTAGATATCCCAATAAGTGTACTATGGGTTGGGGGTTAAATTTTGACCAATAGGATGCCCATACCTCAATTTTTACCTTTCAAAAAGTCTCTTCATTGAGAATGACGAAATTGGAAAGAGTGAGGTCAATCATCTTGAAGGTTAGGTTGGGTTTCTCCTTTTAGTGGAATTTTGGAGGAGTTTGGAGGTTGATTTCCCACTCTCCAAACTTGGATACTTCTAGGTCAAGTTGGTGATTTTGGTGAAAAAAATGAAAAAAGCCAAGGGAGGGAAAATCTAAACTCAACTTTCATTTTGCCATTTTGCTTGGAGCAAGGTTGGTGATCCTTCCATGGAAGACTCTTTTTCTTTATTTGTGTATTGTGTGTATGAAAATGTAGTAATGTTGTTTTTGTGAAGCTTTAAGCTTGTTCATGGCTTTCTATGTGTTCTCCTTTTTGTTTTTGTTTTTTTTTCTTTGTTTCGTTATGGTGTTTAAGGCCATACTCATCCTTGGGAGGGAAGAGAGCCTTGAGGGTGAAGGGTTTTGGGAATGCCCAAATAGTGTGGAGTCTCTCCTCATGGAGTAAATGGATATGGCATGGAGTATGGGTTCCATGTTTCCATTTGATGTACTACACATTTGGGGGTGATAAGGGAAGAATTTGTATGTGAAATGGGAGAATGTTATTGTGATATTTCCCATGTGAGGTATTTCTCTTGGAGCTATTGAGCCTTGTTTAAGGCATGGTTATTATGTATTGCAATTCTCCTATTTGGGTTCATGTTCCACCTTCATCCCTCTTCATGGGTCCAAGGGGATCCAATGTGTAAGCCATGGGAAATGGGTGTTCTTTTTGTAGATGTATATACATGTATTCTTGTGTGGATATATTTGTACCCATCCATCCTTGTTTCCCCAATCTTGGGGGTGGTCTTGTAAAGACCTAGGTTGGGAGGTGAGCCTCCATGGTCAACCTTTTTGTCTCTTGCAAGTCCTTTCTCTTGTGGGAAGAGACTTGAAAACTTGAAGGAGTAGAAGAAATCAATAGGGTTTTTGTTGTATTTATGTTGCAGTTTTATTTATGTAAAAACATATTGTAGTCCTTGTATTTCCTTGAGAAATTGTAAATAAAAACAAAGCCTATGTGCTTATGAAACTTTGGTAAAGGATTTCCTATGAATAGAGCATTGAAATGTTGAAAGAAGATTTTATTATTAGAAGTAAAATAGAAGTATATTTAGCATTGTATAAATATTATCTACTCTTCTTTAGTATACATGAATAATTTGAATAGTTTCTTCTTTCTCTCTCCCCTTGATTAAATGAAAAAATTTAGAGCATTGAGTAGAAAAAGAAAAAAATAAAATAAAATCACTAAGTTCATTATGCGCTATTCAAAAGAAAAGAAAATTTTCATTTATCTCTAGAATATTTTTAAATGTTTAAATACACTCATATACACATACACATGAGTGTTTACTCTCTATGCATGTATATACATATATAGATACATTTAGATTTCCTTGCATTTATATGTATATCAAAATTATTGTATTTCCTCCTTATTATTGTTTAAATTATGCTATCATGTATATATACCTATAATATACATATGTATATATACAGATATTTATATATATATATAGATGAACTCAGCCTAAACTAAAGTAACTTTTATAATTTACGAGAAATAATGATATTAAAAAAACTATTGAAAATGGCGACAGGAATAGGAGCAGGAGCGAAAGGACGTCAAGGGCACAAGTGGTAGGAGACCTATAGACAGCATGCTACTCAGATATTCTAGTCGATAGAACTTACAAAAGGTATGACACACATCATTCAAATCTAGATAGAGACTTTTCCCATATCTTCAGTGGGCCTTTGATCGTTCAACCTACCAAATCTGTGCATAAAGATTACGGGCTTCAAATATGCCCATTTGTGGAGAAAAAAAAAATTCTCCCACAATGGGCAGCTAGAGCATTCAATATTTCATGGGAAAGTAGTGGAACAACCTACAAACCCATTTTTCATCAACCCTCGCTTCCATGTGCATAGCAGTTCAAAACCATTGTGTCAGCCAGCAGATAGTAGGGTTCCTCGAGTAGATATGCCAGGTAGTTGGGTCCCCGCATCAGTTTCTAATGACCATTCCAAGCTCAAGGTGCCTTGGAATGGTATTAGCATGTATGAAGTAGGTGAATCATCCAGGCTAGGCGATAATGGAAATCTAATATCCATGCGAGATTCGCCCAAATTTGAAAATGGGCTTGGGCGGGAAAAACTGAGTTTCAAAAATTTTAATCCGCTGACTAACCATCGCCTCTGGGGTGGGTGCACATATTTTGGGTTTGAGAATTCATCTAAACATGGTAATCATAGGTGTCATCCTCTTCAAAAACATACCATCTTTGATATCTGTGAGGGGACCCCTCCGGGCTAGCCTTGTATAGGTACTCTAGCTACAAGCCCTAAAGCTACAATCACAAATGAAGTTTCTAATCATGTGCTCAGTGATAAGGTTCTTGGTGCTGATTTGAATAATAGTGGTGATGCACATGTGAATGTTAAGGTCCTAGTGTAAGATCTCAGAACCAGCAGTGAAGGAACTGTTCCTTTTGAAACACCTAGAGCCCCCTTCAAACCAAAGAAACTTGTTCAAGTTTGGAAAAAGAAGCATAATACTTCATTAGATCTTCTGATAGCCCCCAAAATTAACATATATCAGTCACTCATTACCCTTCCTCTGGAGCTACTACAATATTAGATTGGTCTTCTCCATCATACTGCACTCATATGTATTTTTAGCAGCTCCACTTTATTGTTTTCTCGTATTAAAGACTGGGCGTCTTCATCTTGGGTGGGTCTTAAAGAATTGTTTTATTTGGATTCTGAATTAAAATATTTTGTTGCCACATTTAACTCAAAATAGGAAAGAGATGTAGTTCACTCGCAGAAAGGTTGGTTCTGTCAAGGCTCTAGTTTTTTTACCACGATATGGATCCAAAATTTTAGACCCGATCCTCAAGGTGTCCATTTTCTTCCTTATTGGATTTCATTTCTTCTGATGCCTTTGGAATACTATGATCTGGATATATAAAAATCTTTGCAAATAAATAGGGGATCTTCCTTAGACATGATCTTATTCCATTTGAATTCCCCCATCTGGATGTAAGAGTTTGTCTTCTTCTAGGCATGCATAAAGAATTCTCCAGAAAACTCACTATCAATTCCAAATGGGGTTCATGGGTTCAGAACATCATTATTTAGGATGAGGCTACTGTTCATAAAGTACAACATAAGCTTGGTCACTTTAGTACACATTGTCAAGTTGGAAAGCATGGAGAAATAGTTGTATGTTCTGACAATAACTTAGACCCTGCACAATGTGCCTCTATGGATTTCTCGAGAGCACATTCTATTTCTAATGATAATTTGATGTTAGATGCCTTGAATCAAGATACAGAGAGATTGGCCAAGCAGCAAGACATGTCTGTTAAGATTCCATCTCTCCTACAAATAGTAATGTATTATTTGCATACTGAATATTTTTGGTCAAACACATATTCTTTGCCATCAATAGTTGGCTTTATTGAAAATTCACATTCATCCTCAATCAGTTCTTCCTTTGTCCCTATATGCCATAATACTTTGAACCTGGACACATCATATCCCTCTCATTATGTGCAAGGCAAGTCTGGCCACAACTCTCAGCTAGACTCCAAGATTCATCAAATGATGGATCAAATCATTTCAGAGTTAGCTACTAAGATGGTATATGAAATTTCAGAAGAGGAAGGACTAAGTGTGGAAGAACTTGATGCCATCAAGAAACTTGTAGTCCTGCAGGCTGACCTTCAATCCTCTAAGAATCATTTGGATCTAATTCCCAATAGTAGACTCATTATAACAGAGCACACGACTAAGATGTTCTCATAGGAAGCTCTCCACAATCTCAATCTAATGGGTGGAGAAGAGAGTGTGGAGGCTGCCCACGCAGATCCCAGTCACATTCCAATAGAACTTGCAGGTGAAGATGAGTTGGGCATGGATAGATGCATCAGTAAGAAGGTTTAGAATTCAACAGATGAATTGAGACATGAGAATTTGGAATCAGAAAATGCAGAGGGCTTCAAGAAAATAGAGGTAGCTGGGTACGTGGGGATCTATGATCATAACAAAACTCTGTCAATAGTAAAATCATCAGTACAATGCCAACATATGGTAAAAATACCTAAGACTAGAGGTAGACCAAAAGGAAAGAAGACAAAAATTGAAATAGCAGCAGGTATTCAATCTACACTAGATGACAAATTCGTGGTAACACCAAGAGTGACAAGGAAAACAAGAGTTTCTCCTTGTCTGCAATGAAGATAAATTCTTGGAATGTCAGAGGCATGAATGCCTCTGACAAGAGGAATAGGATCAAACATATTCTTGATTCTATGAAAGCATATATTGTAATGCTTCAGGAAACCAAACTATCCCAAGAATCTTTTGGAAAGACTATTGCAAAATGGAAAGATTTGTCTTCTATGCACTCTCAAGGAGTGGGAGCATCAAGAGGCCTTGTAGTTCTATGGAAACCTCAAACCATTTAGGGGCAGCTTATTCAACAAGATAATAATTGACATATGATTAGAATGGAATAATTTGATACTTCATTTATATTGATAAATGTTTATGGTCCCACTTCAACACAAGAAAAACAAATATTGTGGGATATCCTCACTTGGTTTATTCAGCTTCAAGACTCTTAGAATTTCATCCTAGGAGGAGAATTCAATGCGATCCTGGATCCATCAGAAAAAATAGTAGGTATCAGCCCGCCTATCAAAACTATACACGACTTCTCTTATTTTGTCAACAATAATAGTCTCATGGATATTCACCCTGATCAAGGATCATTTACATGGAAAAATAAGAGAGATGGATTTGCACAAATAGTTGTTGGGTTGGATAGATTTCTACTCTCACAAGAGTGGAAACGTCAAAATTTCCAAATTCAGTCAGAAATATTGGCCCTACTAGGATCTGACTATTTTCCAATTTCTCTCAACATTAATAAGGTAGGCAACACTGACAAGAACCATCATCATTCATCATTTAAGTTTGAAAGAATGTGGCTATGTCATCCACAATTTATTCCACTCTTGAGGCAATGGTGGACTAGCTCTCCTTTTGTTTATGGCACTAAAATGCATCAGTTTTCCATGAAGCTAAAGCACGTTAAGCCAAATATAAAAAAGTTGAATGAGAAAGTCTTTAAGAACATTTTTAAACAAAAAGAAGAGGTCACACAGAAGTTCTCTGATATTTATAGTCAAATCATACAAAATGGTATGAATAATGACTCCTACCAAAAACAAAAGGATCTTCACTCAAAATGGGAAGAGCTATGTAGCAGAGAAGAGGAATATTGGAGACAAAAGTCAAGAGAATTATGGCTGCAAGAAGGGGAAAAAAACACTAAATATTTTCATGCTTCAGCTATACAAACAAGAGCAGCAAAAACTATTTTTGAAATATAGGAGGTAGCCACGGGTAATGTCATAACAAGTTCTTAGAAAATTAGAGAAGAAGGTGTTAACTTCTTCAAAACCGTGCTAGCTCCACCCACTGCCCCTGCCCCTTTAGACCTGCAATTGAATGAGATCCTTGAAAATATCCCCACAATGGTGTCAGCCGCCGACAATGCCATGCTTATGGCCGCTTTTACCATTCAAGAATAATGCACGGTAGTATTTTCCGTTCCTCTAGCTAAAGCCCCTAGACAGGATGGATTCACGTCCCTCTTCTTTCAAAGTTGTTGGGATGTTATAGGATGGGATTTATTAGCAGTTGTGGAGGAATCAAGGAAACACAAAAGTATGCTCAAATACTTCAATACTACTAATATTGTCATCATTCCAATGATCAAAGCCCCAAAAAAATTTGCATATTTCTTCCCTATATCCCTTTGAACCATTACATATAAAATCATAACTAAATCCATTGAGCAAGGTGCATTTGTCCCAGGGAGAGAAATAATGGAACAAAGAGTTACTATGGATATAGATGCTTCATTCTCTTTGTTGATGAATATTATAGAATAATGACACTTATGTTCTTAAAAGAAAAATCAAAAGAATTCAAGATGTTTAAATGGTATAAAGCTATTGTAGAAAAAAAAATGGTAAGGAACTGAAATGCTTAAGATCAGATAGAGGAGGGGAATTTATTTCTAATGAATACACTAACTTTTGTAATGAGCATCAATTTCAAAGATAGGTTTATGCACCGAGAATAGTACAGCAGAATGGAATTGTTGAGAGAAGGAATAGATCAACTATTAATATTGATAGGACACTGATGATTAAGAAAGGCATCACTCGAACATTCTGGAGGGAAGTTTTCAGTACTGATGTCTACACATTGAATAAAGTTTAATTGAAAAAGGACACAAATAAGACACCCTATGAGCTATGGTATGGATACACACCCAATGTAAGTTACTTCAAAATTTTTGGTAGTCAATTTTATATCTTGAAAGATGATAGAAATGGAAAGCTTGACTCCAAAGGTGAAGAAGGAATAATTCTAGGGTATTCTACCAAGAGCAAGACTTATAAATGTCTTAACAAAACCTCTAACAAAATAATGGAAAGTGAAAATGTCGGAATAGATGAATTTGTAGAGAAAAATGAAGAGGAAAGAAGAAAAGAACCAGAAGACTACAACAGGTTTGTTTATAGTGAAAAACCTGACACTCTACCCAAGCAACAGTGTATCGATCCTGGGCAACAGAACAATGCACCCGAGCATCAGGTTGCCAACACCGAAAATCAAGAAACTGCTCAAGATGATGTAATGAGTGATGGAGATCATAATGAAGGTCAAAATAATTATTAGAATGATGATCAAAGAGGTGAACTGATACTTGCCAAGTATGTCAGAAGACACCATCCACAGAACCAGATCATAGGAGACAAGAAGGCTGGAATGAGAACAAGAAGTAAGTCACTAAACACTAGATGTTTAATTTGTGATTTTGAGCCTAAATCTGTTAATACTGCACTTGAAAATGAAGAATGGGTCAGTGCTTTGAATGAAGAGATAGAACCAATTGAGAAGAACAAAACATGGATACTAGTACCAAGACCAGATGACAAAAATGTCATCGGTACCAAATGGATATTCAGAAACAAGTTGAATGAGAATGGAGAAGTCACAAGGAACAAAGAAAGATTAGTATGCAAGGGATATGCACAAAAAGAAGGTATTAACTATGGAGAAACCTTTTCACCCATTGCTAGACTAGAGGGATTCATAATTCTACTTTCTTATGTTGCATACAAAGGATTCAAGGTATACCAAATGGATGTCAAATCTGCATTCCTAAATGGAATACTAGAAGAAGAGGTATACATTGAACAACTAGAAGGATTTGTTGATCCTAACAAGAGAAACATGGTTTGTAGACTACACAAAGCCTTGTATGAATTGAAACAAGCACCGATAACATCGTATGAAAGACTTCTCCTATCTCATAAGCATTGGATTTTGTAAGAACTAGTGAAAATAGTAATCTGTATTTAAAAGAAGATACTGATGATAACATTTTGATTGTTGAAATATTTGTTGATGATATCATATTTGGAGGTAATGATATGTTATGAAAATCATTTGCTAATGAAATGAGAAAAGAGTTTGAGATGTCAATGTTTGGGGAGATCAAATTCTTTCTTGGTCTATAGATTCTTCAACAGGATGTAGGCATATACATCACACAATTCAAATACATCAAGGAAGTTCTCAAGATATTTAAAATGGAAGACTCCAAGCTAGTTGGAACACCTATGACAATTGGATGCAAGCTGACAAAGGAAGAAAAGTCACCCGAGGTAAATCAGATACTATATAGATCTATGATTGGAAAGCTAATGTGTGTTGTTCATACTAGACCAGATATAGCACATGCAGTTGTAATACTTGCAAAATTCTCTGCTAATCCCAAAGAATCACACATGAGTGTTGTCAAAAGAATTTTGAGATATCTAAATAATACCGAAGACTATGGCTTATGGTATAAAAGAGAAGGCAAATTTGAGCTTCACGTCTATACAAATTTTGAGTGGGCTGGAAACTTAGATGACAGAAAGAGCACAACTGGAGGAGCATTCTTTATGGCTGAGAGACTTGTCACATGGATCAGCAAGAAGCAAGGATGCATCTCACAATCTACTGCAAAAGCAGAATATGTGGTTGTTGTTAAAAATTGCTCAAATATTGCATGGATCAAAAAATTACTGGAAGGTATGAATATGAAGATTCTTAAACCAGTGATTATCTATTGTGACAATACAAGTGCAATTAGCATTTCAAAGAATCCAGTCATGCATGCTAAGACAAAGAATATTGCTATGGATCGGAGGAGGGTTTTTCTCACTCGACACATACAGGGGAGCAGCTGTACGGCTGTGAGGGAGTCTATTTGCTGGGATCTGATGGTCGCAAATGGGGTTTCCAAGAGTCTCACTCTTGTCAGAGCCTCAGCTGGTGGTGGATCTTCTCCCGGGGTGAGTTCACAGGCAAAGGAGACATTTTATGTTGGAGAAAGCTCAAAGTTGAATAAAGTTAATGGCTGCCTTCCGCATAGCCAGGATCAGCCTGTGCTGGTTATCCCTCTAGAAGCAGTAATGGATGATGTGGAATATTTGGCCAAACATGCATTGATATGCAAGTTTCTTGGTATCTAGATTTCCCTGTCGGCTCTGGAAGCCTGGATTCACTGTTCGTGGTAGGTGGAAGGTGATATGGATATTATGCTGGCTGGTAATAGATACTTTTTGGTGGCTTTCTCTTTCATGTCAGATCAGGACCGGGTCTTTGAGGGAGGCCCATATTTTTATGACCGTGTGGGACTTTTCGTCAAACCCTGGCATACGGGGTTCAATTCTGCTAAGGATCTCCCTTCAAGGGTTACTGTTTGGGTCCGCCTACCACGACTTCCTTTGGAGTTCTAGCATGAGGATATCCTTCGACAGATTGCTACTTTGCTTGGGAATTTGGCTGCTATAGCACATCAATCACTGGATAAAAAGGTTATTTCTTATGCCTATATTTGTGTTGAAATTGATTTAAATAATCCTTTGCCAGACTCTTTGGAAATTTTCCTAGGCTCTTCTTCTTGGATTTAGCAGCTAGACTATGAATCCCTTCCCTTCCAATGCCACATTTGTCATGAGTATGGTCATTTATAGTGCCAATGTCCTCAAGCCTCTAAAGGCAATGGTACTCCTGGCGGGTTCTCAGGCCCAAGGATGGCTAATGATGGTAAGGGAAATGGTCAAAATGTTAGTACTGGAAAAGGGAAAGTTCAGACTGATAGTACTGGTAAAGGGAAAGCTCAAATGAATACTTCAAGTCAGGGGAAAGGGCCAACAAACACTACTGGTCCTGATAAGGATGGTTTTATCCCTACTCACAACTGTGCTAAGGGAAGGGGTTAGAAGCAACCTCATCTAGATTGGCAAGTGGACTCAGGGTTCAATCAATTTGAGGTGCTAGACAACATGGTCATATAAGAAGGTATTCTTGCAGATGCCCAATGTGGGGTTACTGGCTCAGATGGGAGGAGTTCTATTCTTAGTGGCAACCAGGATGTTGTAGTTCAGCAGCAGCCAGAGACCCCTATTGGCCCTGAGTCTAGTGCCCTTGTGGTTTCTCCTGCTCCACAGGAAAAGGATATTCTTCTGGTAGATTTGGTCAAGGATGTGTTGGCCTCTGGTAAAGGAAAGGGATATTCTCTTTCTTTGGGCCTGATGCAAAGACCGTTTAAGAAAGTCTCTTTTGCTACTCCCTCAAGAGTTGGACGAAAGCAAGATCAGGAAAAAATTAAACTTACAGGAGATTTACTGGTAGATTTTGGGGCTGTAAAGACCTTGGATGAACATTTCTCCCACTCTACTCAATGATTATTCTCTCATGGAATGTGAGGGGGTTGAATAGCATCCCCAGACAAAAATCTATTCATGAGTTGGTGGCTGATCATTCTCTAGATATCCTTTGTATCTAGGAATACCAAGCTTTCATTGGATTCCATGTTTAGATGTGCTCCTAATATTTGGTTTCTGGGGCAATGTCAGTGTGTTGGTGCTTTGGGGAGCTCTGGTGGTCTTTCCATTTGTTGTGATCCTAGGAAAGTTACGCCTCTCTACTAGATCTCTTGTCACTCGGCTCAATCAATGGTGGCCTCTTCTCTGGAAATTGGAGAGATGATTCTTGTTACTAATGTGTATGCCCCTATAGATCTCCCTGGCAAGATTAAGCTCTGGGCACATATTAGGCATGTTAGAAGCTGTCACCTATTCTTGCCTTGGATTGTTGCCGGGGATTTCAACTCTGTCATTAGTCTGGAGGAGAAGCGGGGTGGGCTGGCTCGCTTGGGTCCTTTTTTTGGAGCTTCTTCAAGAAAATATGGATCTTTTACATCTCTCTGATGTCATACCTCTTAATGGGATCTTTACATGGAACAATAGAAGGGTTGGAGATGATGACATCTCAGAACGCTTGGACAAGTTCCTGGTTTCCTACTTTTGGAATTGTGGCTCTCTTTCTCTCTCTTCTAAAATTCTTGATTGGAGAGGCTCTGACCACTGGCCTATTAAGCTCATGACTAGTTATGTTGCCACCCCCAAGAAGCCTCCCTTTAAGTTCTAGCTGATGTGGCTTTGAGACTCTTCTCTCCATGATTTAATGGCTCACTGGTGGAGACAGGGTGGCCCTGCCTATGGCACTACTATGTTCTCCTTCTCTAAAAAATTACAACTTGTCAAAAGGAAGTTGAAGAACTAGAACAGAACTTGTTTTGGTAATCTCCACATCATTAAGAAGAGGGCTCAGGATCATCTGGATGTTATTACTAGGCAGATTCAGGATTTGGGTTTTTCTGAAGCTCTTGGCATAGCAGAATCCCAAGCTTCTAGTGATTTAGTAGAGTGGGATCATAGAGAAGAAATTTATTGGAAACAGAAGGCTCAGGTTGACTGGCTTCAAGAAGGGGACAAGAACACTGCATTTTTCCATAAATCTGTGCAGGCTCAACGTAACAGGAGTTACATTTCTTCTCTTGTCACTTCTGATGGGATGCATCTGACCTCCTCTCAAGCTGTGTCCAGGGAAGCTATTTAGTTTTACTCTGCTCTCTTTTCATATGACTTGCCTCCAGCGGAGATTGAGGAGAATATGATCTTGTCCTGTATTCTCTCTGTTGTGACCAGGGAGATGAATGAATCTCTTATGCGGCCAATTTGTATGTTTGACTTGGAGGAGGTGGTCTTCAGCTTGCATAAGGGCAAAGCTCCAGGGCCTGATGGCTTCCCTGTTGAATTCTTCCAGGAATTTTGGGATATTATCAATCAAGACCTTTTGGATGTGGTTCAGGAGTCCTATCCCAACAAAGCTATGCTCTGGGCTTTGAATGCTACTTTCCTTGTCCTTATTCTGAAGAAGGAAGAGTCTAATTAGCTGGAATTCTTTCAGCTCATTACTCTATGTAATGTGGTCTATAAAATCATTACTAAGCTCCTAGCGGAGAGGCTTAAAGTTTGGCTTCCCATGGTTATCTCTGAGGAACAAGGGGGTTTTGTGGTTGGAAAAAAAAATTTGGATGGGGTGGTTATTGCTTCTGAAGCCATTCACTCTATGTGTACTTCTAGAGAGCGCGCTATGTTCATCAAGCTCAATATGGCTAAGGCTTATGATAGAGTCAATTGGGGTTTCTTGCGGAAAGTTCTTCTGGCTTTTGGCTTCAATCAGGAATGGGTTAGCTAGGTTTGGAGTTGTGTTACTACTCCCTCCTCGGTCCTTATTAATGGTGAACCATCTGAGTTATTTGGGGCCTCTAGGGGTCTTCGCTAGGGAGATCCTCTTTCTCCTTATTTGTTTATCATTATGGCTGAGGGACTTGGCAGACTTATCGATTCTCATGTATCCCAAAATCTGATTTAGGGCTAGCGATGGGGAAATGGTCTGCCCACTCTTTCCCACCTCCAGTTTGTTGATGATATGGCCCTTGCTGGGAGATCTCGGATTCAGGAAGCTAAATCCTTTTGACTCACTTTGGATACTTATTTGGCTGCCTCAGGTCAGAAAATCAACGACCACAAGTCCTCTATTTTTTTCTTCAACACTTCTGAGCCTATTCAGTGGGGGATTTCTAATATCTTGATATTTCAAATTGAGTATCTCTCTCTGACTTACTTGGGTGTCCCTATTATGGTGGGAAGATAGCCCAGGCTTTTTTGGCAGAGCTTGCTCGACAAGCTTCGACAAAAAGTAAATCATTGGACTCATAGGTGGCTCTCTACTACTGGCAGGGTGACTCTCCTGCAATCTGTGATTCAGGCCCTTCCTATATATAGAAGCATGGTTCAGGCTGCCCTGGTGTATTTTCTTAAGGAATTTGATGCTCTTCCTCACCAATTTCTTTGGAGTGGCAATTTGCAAAATTCTAAATGGAGCCTCATCAATTGGGATACTGTTTGCAGGCCAAAAAAGGAAGGAGGCCTCAGCCTTCGTCCTGCTATCTTGTGTAGTCAAGCTCTTGCTGCCAAGCTCTATTGGCGTTGGTGCTCCAGTTAGTCTCAACTTTGGGCCCGTATCCTGTCACACAAGTATTTACCTGGCATTGAACCTTTCAATGTTTCCAGGTTTCCTCTTGAGGGAAGAGGCTCTATGGTGTGGAATACCCTCAAGATTGGTTCTCACCTGGTGAAGAGAAGTCTTTTTTGGATTTGTAACAGAGGCACTGAGGCTCTATTTTGGAGTGATTCCTAGAATGGGCATCCTCCTCTCTTGTCCTCTCATCCACACTTACAACCTCTTTGTGATTTTTTCCTTTCTGCTAGATGGAATAAGGTGGCTCATTATAAGGAGGCTCATAACCTAGGCCTTGTTGTTGGTTGCAAATGGAAGAATTCTTCTGATTGGCCACCGAGTAGCTCTCTGGGGGATCGGTTGGAGCTTTCTCAGGTCTTGGCTTCTAGGGAGTGTAGCTCTTTGTAGGAACTTGATGTTTTGGCTTGGGGAGGTGCTTCTTCCGGCAAGTATTATGTTTCTTCAGAGTACCTTGCGCTGACTAAGCAACTATTTGGCGAGGTAGAGGTTTCTTGGTGGAAGAAATCTTGGAATAGCTTTTCTTGGCCTAAGTGTAACTTTTTCCTCTGGATTCTGGTTTACAATCGCTATCTTACTTGGGAGAATCTTTGCAAGAGAGGCTTCCAGGGGCCCTCCATCTGTGTCTTATGCCGCAATAGTGAAGAGACTGTTTCCCACCTTTTTTTCTAGTGCTCCTTTGTCAAGCAGATTTGGCACCTTTGGTGGAGTGTGTGGGGATGCTTGTTCTGGCATGTTTCTTCCTTGTCTGAGTTCTGGGACCGTCTGGGCCATCCCCCTTCCAAGACCTCTTTTCTTCAATTTGCTTGGACTATTGGCCCTTCCTTTATTTTATGGCATGTTTGGCTTGAGAGAAATAGGAGGATCTTTCATGAGGTGCAGCTGGGGATCAAACACTTGTGGGGGAAAATTGTTCATTCTCTTCATGAAACACTCCTGGCAAAATGTGACTTTTGTGGAGGTTTGGACTTGGAGATGCTGGTATTTACTCATGCCTTTCCTTTCCTCTTCAAGGTGGTTCCCCCTCTCTACGCCACAGACACACTGGGAATAGAGCTAGACAATGCTCTCAGCATGTTAATCGTGAGGGGCATTGGACTCCTCCCCAGTCTGGAGTTCTTAAAATCAACACTGATGGCTCTTCTCGGGGAAATCCTGGACCAGTTGGCATTGGGGGAGTTGGGCGTGATATCTCTAGTGATGTTCAATTTGTGTTCTCTATCTACAAGGGTTACCATACAAATAACCTCATGGAAGCCCTTGCTATCTTGGTTGCAGTGGAACAGTGTTGTCAACGTGGCTGGAGAAGAATTACCTGTGAGATAGACTCACATGTGGTAGTGAATTTATTTCATAGATGGAACCTTGTGGATGTGGATTGGCATTTGGCTTTGGTTATTCAACAGATCACTCAGTTATGCAATTCTTTGGAATCTATGTCTTTTATGCATATCCCTCGGGAGTGGAACGGTGTGGCTGATTGCTTGGCTAAATGGGCTTCCGAGAACACACTGGATTAGAATATTGTTGATCATAGGATGCTTCCCCCTGATTTATCTCATAATCTGGCTCAACTTTTTGACCAGGATAAAGCTCTTTAGTGCTCTTTGTTTCCTCTGTTGTTCCATACTCTTTGGTATTCAATAAAAAATTTACCCCTCTTTTAGTAAAGAATATTGCTATCAAGTATCATTAATTAAGAGTACAAATGCAAGAAAAAGAAGTGATACTAGACTATGTTCAATCCAAGTAACAATTAGTAAACATATTCACAAAGTCATTGCCTGAAGATACATTTGAGTACCTGAGAAAGAGACTAGGGGTCCAACCCTTGTTTATTGCTCACTAAGCTGACTAGGCAGTTGCATCAGCCTACACACAATAAGAAGTTCATTCATGTTGATGCAAGAAAAGAGATGGACTGAAAAGATACATCTGTACACATCAAGGTACTTATCTGCACCAAATGCCA
Organism: Thuja plicata; assembly: GCA_018584345.1. Lineage (NCBI taxonomy): Eukaryota > Viridiplantae > Streptophyta > Pinopsida > Cupressales > Cupressaceae > Thuja > Thuja plicata. Next base: position 4,944,394 of record MU225685.1, on the reverse strand, counting down.
GAGATATTTTTGGCTAATACATAGCTATGTTGCTGATGGAGAGGAAATTCAAGGAATATATTTAGAAAGGGGGAAAAGACTTTGGCATTGTTGTCAAAGGGGGAGATGTCTTAAGGAAGAGATGTATCTTGTGGTGGAGAGAAGTATCCAAAGGGAGAGATGACTTAATATGAAATATCCATCAAAGTAAAGAACATCATGAGGGAGATAATACATCCAAAGGGAGAGAAGTATTCAATGAAACAAATTGTTGTCAAAAGAGAAAGAGATATCCATCAGAGAGAAGAATAGTCAAAGGGAGAGAAAAATATAAGAGACAGATTCAAAGAAACATTCATCTAAGGGAGAGAAATAATCAGAATCTGATACATCTATCTAGTGAAGGGAATGAAGAATGAAGAAATTACTCTGCAAGAATCAAATATAAGCTAGAAGAGCTTACCGAGAATCAGACATTTGTATTGGTTATAGAACAATAAGTTTGGTAAATTTTGATGAACTACAACTGATATATTTCATATTGTATTAGTAGTATGTAGTGTTTTTCCATTAATGCCAAAGACAGAGATTGATGAACTATAACTGATTGAATGTTTGAAGTTGTTAAGTTGATGATCACTGAGATGCAGAAATTTAATGCAAGAAATTAAATAAGTTAATGTATTATATTTTCATTGATGTCAACTTGACATAATCTGATTGGTTATATTCATATTGTCAAAGAATTCAAAGAACCAAATATATAACGGCTATGTTATCAGTAATGCATAAAAGTTCAATATACACCAAGCGGCAAAAAACACCGATAGACAATGCACACCGACGAATAGAGAACCCTGAGAGAAGAGTAACAGTGTAAACCGAGAAAGATACCCAAGAAAGCATTACCGATGAGCGGAACCAAAGAGATACCCAATGGATAGACAACCCCAATGAACATATGGAGATGCCTGAGGACAACAGAAGTTAAGACCGAGCAAATAAGTAGTTAAACACCGATCAGAACTAAAGTTTAGAAATGACAAAAGACTTAGTTGGCAAGAGCTAAACATGGACTTAACTGGTTGATTACATTGTTTTCATCAACAAGTTAAAAGCTAGAGATAAGCTGGAGCTTTAAAGTTGGTTTTGTTCCAGTTGTCAAAGAGAAATATGCGGGAAAAACTAAAGCAAGCTTTAAAGCAAGAATGGCGATATTTCTGGATAACATCAAGAACAAGAAAGACAAAGACCTAGAAATGGTGAAATCATGTCTATAAATAGACAAGCTAATTCTTTGTTAATTAGGGGTGAATAGAGAAGAGGATGCTAAAGAGAATACTTGTGAAGAAAGAAGTATTCATACAGTCCTGATCAAACAAGCTAAAGAACATAGCTAAAGGTTTCTGCGGACATCGAGCAACAGAGAAGCACAACATTGCCAAGAAGAGAGAATTGGAACAAAGGTATTAAAGACAAAAATTGATCAGAAAGGTACTATGAACTTACAATAGATTTGAACATCTACAAGTCTAAGTTGTATTTATGAACAGATCATTTACTGTGTCAATTTAATCATTGGATCAAAAAATGTCTTAATCAAGCAGGACTTAACAATCCTTTCTATATTGAGATACATCCCAAGGAGCATCAAAAATTTTGGTCATGAAGATAGCATAGTGAATTGCAGATATCAGGTGAAAACCCATTATATTTAAATCCTCTAACAAGGTCGCACTTAACAGTGTGTTTGTAACTTTTAACAGGGTTGGCTCTTCACCGAGATCACTTCAGAAGAGTGAAAATTTTGGGTTACCGCTCCCAAGTGGTTTTTCCCTTAATGGGGTTTCTACGTTAAAATTCCATGTGTCAAATGTGTATATAGTTCATTGATTTGATGTTTTACTTTACACATTACTAAAATAGGATGATCGGTAAACACTAAGTTATTTACTGTATTTCAATAAATACTAGACTGCTAATCGGTAAAGCTTAAGTATAACGATAAAAAGTGAACTCCGAGCAGTAGTTATTTGTTAAGATTGTTTAAAGGCATACATCTTGTAGGATGAAAGATAACTAGAGTATCATTAGATTAATTTTTGAGGCCACTGATTCACCCCCCCCCCCCTCCTTAGTTATTCTAACAATTGGTATCAGATCTTGTGTGCTTAGAAAGGGATTTTAAAGACTCAAGCAAAAGATCACAAGATGAGAAAAAGGGATGTGCCTAAGTTGAACAAAGAAAACTTTGCATCATGGCAAAGAAGATTAAGAATCTACCTATCAGGTATTGGAAATGATGTTACTCAATACTTGGATGTTGAATATGTGTTGCCTACAAGACCTCACACACTTGATCAATTGAGAGAAAATCATGAACGCAATTGTAAAATGATAGAGCTTGATTCCTCACTCTCTGATGTTAAATTTGAAGATGTCAAAACATGCACCATTGCAAATCAAATGTCGGACAAATTTAAGATAGTACATGGAGGAGATGAAAATGTACTAAGAGCTAAGGCAGAAAGCCTAAGAGGTAGGTTTGATGACCTGAGAATGAAAGAAGTAGAAAACATCACTCAGTATAGTTACAAAATCAAATAGGTAGTCAATGCTATCCAAGGAGTTGGAGGTGTACTTGAAGAAGAAACAGTGGTAAGTAAAATTCTCATAACCTTGTTTCCTGTTTATTCTATTAGAGTATCTACTATACAAGAAATGAGAGCAGTCACAAATAATAATGTGACTCTAGATAGTCTGATTGGTAGACTTATTTAATTTGAGATGAATAACTTTGACAACAGTGTCTTACCATCTATAGATTTTGCATTCAAATCTTATTTAAAAATAAGTAAGTCAAGTCATAAACACACTATGAGAAATGATAGTGAAAGTGATAGTGATGACCAAGATCTTGATGAGATTGAAGCACTAATGGCTAGAAGATTGCAGAGAGGTAAAGGTAGATACAAAGGTAAATTAC
>MU225685.1:4919998-4941379 GCA_018584345.1 Thuja plicata | reverse complement strand
GTGAAAGTGATAGTGATGACCAAGATCTTGATGAGATTGAAGCACTAATGGCTAGAAGATTGCAGAGAGGTAAAGGTAGATACAAAGGTAAATTACCACTTGTATGTTTTAATTGTAAAGAGATTGGCCACTTTTCTGCTAGATGTCCTAACAAAAGAAAAGAAGATAGAAATAGTGATAGGCCATATGAAAAGAAGTTTGACAGAGGTGATGATAGAGATTACCAAAACAACCGACAATATGATAGAAGAGACAACCGAAACTACAAGGACAAAGGGAAGAAAGCTTCTTACCTGGCTGAAAACAAAGCTGACAATACTAACACCAAATTTGATGAAGATATTGAGGTGGTATTACCATATTTTTTTCTGTGAAAGATGATTCAGACGAAGAGGAAAGGTATGTATAAACTGCACTCATATCTAAGGTTAGTAAGAATGATGTCTGGATTATTGATAGTAGTTGTACTCACCACATGGTTGGAGATAAGGAAAATTTTGAAACTTTTGAGTATTACAATGGTGGATTAATAAGAATGGGTAATGACTCACCCTGTCTGGTTGAAGGTAAAGGAACCATAATGTTGAATAATCTGATCAGATGTGAAAATGCATACTGGGTAAAAGTACTTAATTATAACATATTGAGTGTTTCACAACTGAATAAAATAGGTCACCGAGTTGCATTTGAGAACAAGAAGGCAAAGATCTTCAATGAATCAGGAAGGTTGATCGGAACTAGTGAACAGAAAAAAAAAAAAAAAAAAAAAGGTAACCTATTCTATCTTGATGATATAAACACCACTTGTTTAATGGCTAGAAATAAAGACATATGGTTGTGGCATAAAAGGTTATGTCATATAAATTTTGACAACATGGTTATGATAAGCAATAAAAGGAAAGTAAGAGGCTTACCAAGAATGTCAAAACCCAACCATGTCATGCGTAAGAATTGTCAAAAAGGTAAAATGACAAAGTCTAGTTTCAAGAGAAAAACCTACACATATAATGTCATTCTAGAATTAGTCCACCCTAATATATGTGGACCCGTGAGAACAAAGAGTTACTATGGAGATAGGTACTTCATTCTCTTTGTTGATGATTATTCTAGAATGATGACAGTTATGTTCTTAAAAGAAAAATCAGAAGCATTCAAGATGTTTAAATGGTATAAAGCTATTTTAGAAAAACAAAGTGGTAAGGAATTGAAATTCTTAAGATCAGATAGAGGAGGGGAAATTATTTCTGATGATTTCACTAACTTTTGTAATGAGCGTGGAATTCAAAGATAGGTTTCTGCACCGAGAACACCACAGTAGAATGGAATTGCTGAGAGAAGGAACAAATCAATTATTGATTGTACCATAACATTGATGATTGAGAAAGGCATCACTCAAACATTTTGGAGGGAAGTTGTCAGTACTGTTGTCTACAGATTGAACAGAGTTCAATTGAAAAAGGACACAAATAAGACACCCTATGAGCTATGGTATGGATACACACCCAATTTAAGTTACTTCAAAATTTTTGGTAGTCAATGTTATATCTTGAAAGATGATAGAAATGGAAAGCTTGACTCCAAAGGTGAAGAAGGAATATTTATAGGGTATTCTACCAAGAGCAAGACTTATAAATGTCTTAACAAAACCTCTAAAAACATAATTGAAAGTACAAATGTTGAAATAGATGAATTTGCAGAGAAAAATGAACAGGAAAGAAGAAAAGAACTAGATAACTACAACAGGTTTGTTTATAATGAACAACCTGACACTCTACCCGAGCAATAGTGTATCGCTCCCAAGCAACAGAATAATGCACCCGAGCATCAGGCTGCCAACACTGAAAATTAGGAAACTGCTCAAGATAATGTACCGAGCAATGGAGATCAGAATGAAGGTCAAAATAATGATCAGCATGATGATCAAAGAGGTGAACCAATGCTTTCCAAGTATGTTAGAAGACACCATCCACAGAACCAGATCATAGGAGACAAATAGGTTGGAATGAGAACAAGAAGTAAGTCACTAAACAATAGATGTTTAATTTGTAATTTTGAGCCTAAATCTGTTAATACTGCACTTAGAAATGAAGAATGGGTCAGTGCTATGAATGAAGAGATAGAACAAATTGAGAAGCATAGAACATGGACACTAGTACCGAGACCATATGATAAAAATGTCATCGGTACCAAATAGATATTCAGAAACAAGAAGAATGAGAATGGAGAATTCACAAGGAACAAAGCAAGATTAGTATGCAAGGGATATGCACAAGAAGAAGGTATTGACTATGGAGAAACCTTTGCACCCATTTCTAGACTAGAAGGAGTCAGAATTCTACTTGCTTATTTTGTATACAAAGGATTCAAGGTATACCAAATGGATGTCAAATATGCATTCCTAAATAGAATACTAGAAGAAGAGGTATACATTGAACAACCAGAAGGGTTTGTTGATCCTAACAAGAGAAACATGGTTTGTAGACTAGACAAAGCCTTGTATGGATTGAAACAAGCACCAAGAGAATGGTATTAAAGACTTCACTCCTATCTCATAAGCATTGGATTTGTAAGAACTAGTGAAAACAGTAACCTGTATTTAAAAGAAGATACTAATGATAACATTTTAATTGCTGAAATATTTGTTGATGATATCATATTTGGAGGTAATGATATATTATGCAAATAATTTTCTAATGAAATGAGAAAAGAGTTTGAGATGTCAATGTTTGGGGAGATCAAATTCTGTCTTGGTCTATAGATTCTTCAACAAGATGCGGGCATCTACATCACACAATCCAAATACATCAAGGAAGTTCTCAAGATATTCAAAATGGAAGACTCCAATCCAGTTGGAACACCTATGACAACCGAATGCAAGCTGACAAAGGAAGACAAGTCACCCAAGGTAAATTAGACCTTATATAGATGTATGATTGGAAAGCTAATTTATGTTGTTCATACTAGACTAGATATAGCACATGCAGTTGGAATAGTAACAAGATTCTCTGCTAATCTCAAAGAATCACACATGACTGTTGTCAAAAGAATTCTGAGATATCTAAAGAATATCGAAGACTATGGCTTATGGTATAAAAGAGATGGCAAATTTAAGCTTCAAGTCTATATAGATGTTGATTGTGTTGGAAACTTAGATGATAGAAAGAGCACAACTGGAGGAACATTCTTTATGGGTGACAGACTTGTCACATGGATCAGCAAGAAGCAAGGATGCATCTCACAATCTACTGCAGAGGCAGAATATGTGGTTGTTGTTGCAAATTGCTCAAATATTGCATGGATCAAACAATTACTAGAAGGTATGAATATGAAGATTCTTGAACCAGTGATTATCTATTGTGATAATACAAGTGCAATTAACATTTCAAAGAATCCATTCATGCATGCTAAGACAAAGCATATTGTTATCAAGTATCATTACTTAAAAGAACAAGTGCAAGAAAAAGAAGTGATACTGGAATATGTTCAATCCAAGGAACAATTAGCATACATATTCACAAAGTCATTGCCTAAAGAAACATTTGAGTACCTGAGAGAGAGACTAGGGGTCTGACCCTTGTCTATTGGTCACTAAGATGACTAGGAGGTTGCATCAGCCTACACACAATCAAAAGGTCATTCATGTTGATGCAAGAAAAGAGATGGACTGCAAGATACATCTATACACAGCAAGGTACTTATCTGCACCAAATACCAGAGATATTTTTGGCTAATACAGAGCTATGTTGCTGATGGAGAGGAAATTCAAGGAATATATTTAGAAAAGGAGAAAAGACTTTGGCATTGTTTTCAAAGGGAGAGATGACTTAAGGAAGAGATGTAACTTGTGGTGGAGAGAAGTATCCAAAGGGAGAGATGAATTAATATGAAATATCCATCAAAGAAAATAACATCATGAGGGAGAGAATACATCCAAAGGGAGAGAATTATTCAATGAAACAAATTGTTGTCAAAAGAAAAAGAGATGTCCATCAGAGAGAGGAACAGTCAAAGGGAGAGAAAAACATCAGAGACAGATTAAAAGAAACATTCATCTAAGGGAGAAATGGAATTAGAAGCTGATACATCTATCCATTGAAGGGATTGAAGAATGAAGATAGTACTCTGCAAGAATCAAATCTAAGCTAGAAGAGCTTACCGAGAATCAGACATTTGTATTGGTTATAAAATAATAAGTTTGGTAAATTTTGATGAACTACAACTGGTATATTTCATATTGTATTAGTAGTATGTAGTGTGTTTCCATCAATGCCAAAGGGAGAGATTGATGAATTATAACTGATTGAATGTTTGAAGTTGTTAAGTTGATGATCACCGAGATGCAAAAATTTAATGCAAGACATTAAATCAGTTAATGTATTATATTTTCATTGATGTCAACTTGACATAATTTGATTGGTTATATTCATATTTTCAAAGACTTCAAAGAACCAAAGAAATAATGTTTATGTTATCAACAATGCATAAAATTTTAGTATACACCAAGCGGCAACAAACACTGATGGATAGAGAACCCCGAGAGAAGAGTCACAGTATAAACCGAGAAAGATACGCGAGCAAGCATTACCAATGAGTAGAACCAAAGAGATACCCAATGGACAGACAACCCCAAGGAACAGACATAGATGCCCAAGGACAACCGAAGTTAAGACCGAGCAAACAAGGAGTTAAACACCGATCAGAACTGAAGTTCAGAAATGACAAAAGACTTAGCTGGCAGGAGCTAAACATGGAGTTAACTGATTGATTACATTATTTTCATCGACAAGTTAAAAGCTAGAGATAAGATAGAGCTTTAAAGTTAGTTTTATTCCAGTTTCCAAAGAGAAAACTGTGGGATAAACTAAAGCAAGCTTTAAAGCAAGAATGGCAAGATTTCTGGATCACATCAAGAACAAAAAAGACAAAGACATAGAAATGGTGAAATCATGTCTATAAAGAGACAAGCTAATTCATTGTGAACTAGGGGTGAATAGAGAAGAGGATGCTGAAGAGAATACTGGTGAAGAAAGAAGTCTTCATACAGTCCTGATCAAACAAGCTAAAGATTTCTGCGGACACCGAGCAATAGAGAAGCACAGCATCACCGAGAAGAAAGTAGTAGAGAAAAGGTATTAAAGAGAAACATTAATCAAAAAGGTATTATGAGCTTACAATAGATCTGAACATCTACAAGTCTAAGTTGTATTTATGAACAGATCATTTATTGTTTCAATTTAACCATTGGATCAGAAAGTCTCTTAACCGAGCAGGACTTAACAATCCTTTCTATATTGAGAATCATCCCAAGGAGTATCAAAAAGTTTGGTCATGAAGATAGCATAGTGAATTCCAGAGATCAGGTGACAAACTATTATATTTAAATCCTCTAACAATGTCACACTTAACAGTGTGTTTGTAACCTTTAACAGGGTTTCTCTTCACTAAGCTCACTTCAAAAGAGTGAAAATTTTGGGTTGTCGATCCCAAGTGGTTTTCCCTTAATAGGGTTTCCACGTTAAAATTCCATGTGTCAAATGTGTATATGTTTCATTGCTTTGATGTTTTTCTTTACACATTACTAAAATAGGATGATCAGTAAATACTAGACTGTTAATCGGTAAAGCTTAAGTATAAGGATAAACAGTGAAATCCGAGCAGTAGTTATTTGTTAAGATTGTTTAAAGGCATACATCTTGTAGGAATGAAGATAACTAGAGGATTATTGGATTAATTTTTTAGACCAATGATTCACCCCCCCCCCCCTCTCAGTTATTCTAACATTATCATTTATCCCAAACTACTACTTAGCAGTTCTCAAGGCTCCTCCTTCAATCATTCTTCAAATACAAAAATTGATTAGAGGTTTTCTATGGAAGGGGAACATGAACGATGAAAATAAAATTCCTATTATCTCTCTCCAAGACATGGCACACATACTTGATTTAGGGGGTGCTGGAGTGCATGACATAGCAAAAAGAAATGAAGCCTTTGGTAGCAAGCTTGTATGGCAAATGTACTCAAAGCCTATAAGTTTATGGTGCCAAATAATGAAGAAAAAATATTTGGACAATAACAAAAAATCATGGGTATTATCAATTCTAGATCCACCTAGAGGGTCAGCCATATGGGATTTTATGGTCTCATGAAGAGGGATTGTTGCTAAATATGTGACTTGGGAAGTCAATAGTGGTAGCAAGGTTAAGTTTTGGAGAGACTCGTTGAATGGTCAACCTCCTCTATCATCAATGGAAAACATAGTAGACATTATGGCCTCCTCAGAAAACCAGTGGAGGAGCCTCTTAATTCATTACATTTTAGCAGTCTGTATATTCTCAGGAAAAGTTAGATGGAAGGACCCAAATGAACTACCATTAAATCATAAAGATAAGGAATCATTTAGAAATATACTAGCTGACAGACATGTGTATCTCTCAGGACAACAGGATAAACTTATCTAGGCACCAGCTAAAGATGGAAACTACTTTATCAAAGAGGGATATAGAATTCTTCAAAAAACTAAGTCACATATGGTGTCATCCCGAGCATTCTCTTTCAGCTGGAATCACATTGTACTTCCTAAAGCCGGATGCTTTGTCTGGCTTGCAATAAAACATCAAGTATTGACAAGTGACAAGTTGGAAATACTCGGGATTGCACCACCATTTAAATGCTTGATTTGTGAAGATAATATCAAAACAGCGGATCACTTATTTTTTAGTTATACTTTTGCACAGGAATGTTGGTTATTTTTCCTAAGCAAATCACAATATAGCACTCCTCTCCCAAACATTATTTGGGATCTATTCCAATCTTGGCTGGTATTACATGTGCATTCATTATTCATGAAGATTTGGAAATGTGCTCCTGCATTAGCGGTTTGGGGAAATCGATGGGAAAGAAATAAATGAATATTTAGGAAGATTTCTTCTCTTATCGAAGTGTTCCTAGAAGGCATTGAGAAATAAATTTCAGAGGTGGTTAATGCTAGTTTGAGTAAATGCAATTTTAACTCAGTCATTACGCCTTGGGATGGCAATGTCATTCGCATTTGGAAAAGAATATTAGTGCCAACAGGATGCAATTTAGCTAAACATGGCCCATCTAAGATGGATCGATCAGTAGCACATTGGCACCCCCCCCCCCCCCCCCCCCCCCNCATTGGCCCCCCCCCCCCCCCCCCACACTGGGTTTGGTAAAGCTTAAATTTAATGTGGCTTCTCATGGAAACCCTAGCATGTCGGGATTGGGGGCTTGTATTCGAGATTCTCAAGGTGTTGTCCTTGCACTTACAGCCTCTTTGTTGCCTGCAGGAACAAACAATTTTGCAGAAGCTCATGCTTTATTTGCTGGTTTAATTATTTCCATGTAAGGAGGTTATAATCGACTCCACATTGAAGGGGATTCTTTGGTCATTATTAATGCTTGCATTAAGAGGCAATCACACTCATGGCATCTTAATTATATTTTCACCCAAATATGGAACCTATTAGATAAGTGTCAGGAAGTATATCTTTCCCACACACTTCGAGAAGGAAATAAAGTTGCAGATTTGTTGTCCAATTTGGGTTGTGATGGGACTATGGCTTGAACATTAAATCTAATAAATTTTATAGCAGAGTATGTTGATCTCCAAAATGTAATTGATGATGATTGTATGGGGTGCGGCATGTGAAAACTCATTATGAATCAGACTTGAGTGGCAATTTAAATCATAATAAGTAAGCTTCCGTACAAATATATGTCACTATGGTAAGGTTAAATACTTAAGTGATATTCAGTCTACAGCCATAGGGACATGTGTTGGGTTTGCTTGTGTATGTGCACCAATTGGGACATACGGAACTACATGATCACATGGCTAGCTGCAGAATACGTGCGCAATATTTCTCAAGTGGAATTTAGGTCACTTCGCATTGGATGGAAATGAATGTATACGAATCCAACATAATCTTTGTCGTCATCAAAGTACATTGATCTTCCTATTTAGGTCTTGTTCACTGTTCATTGTGCTAAAACTCTTTAAAGATGGTGGAAAGTGTAGAAGCCTGTGTTTGCTGTGAACTATGCTCTAGCTTTAATGCTGAAATGTTACCCAAAAACTATCAGCTTTGGATCTCTCCTAATGTGGATGAAGAAGTCATGTCAATGCATATCAACGATGAAGTGATGGATGAAATTTTTACTGCTCACTCATCCTCCATTCGGCGAGCAATTAAACAGGTAATTGGGTATGAAAACTTTTTACCAAATCCAAAGCAGTTCTTATTTCCTTCTCAGCTAGTCTCAATATTTTGGTCAAACGCTATGGATTTTTTGCAATCTCCACATTTGCTTGAAATTCTAGCATTTAAAGTTGTTCATAAATAGTTATGGGTGGGAAACAAGCTTAAGCAAGTCATACAAAATTATGATTTATGGAATGGTCATGCGCTAGTTGGGGGTTTGTTGGGGGTTTGTTTGGTGGCTTATAATGGAGTAAAATGATCACTTGAGAAATAGAATGGCAAAATTTTGAGAAATGTACTTCAAGAAACTTGTCCTGCCCTCAGATCGTAGATAGGTGAACAAATGAAGTTTATTGCGTATGCCTTGCTAGATTTATTGGGTATGCAGAATACCCCTGTCATCCCACAATTCTCTCCTCTCTCTCTTTTCCCTCAAGCTAGAATGTGGCTTCTTTGAGAAAATGTAGGAGGTCTAGGAAGAAGCATTAGGATACTTTGACTTCACCAAACTGAGCAGGTCTTTATACTTCAAGCTGGGTTCCAGATGCACAGATTGCTCAAGCGTTTGATTGGGAGGTTGCGGTCGACTCCACAGTTGGTTTTGAATTGAAGTCACAAGATGTCCAAGGGAGTGGTTGGGAGATCTCTACTCCTGCAGAGCATTCCAGTGGTTGGGCTTTGGGCTGGTCACCGCAGTCTTAGCCTGATCATGCAAATATCCAGAATGTTAAGGGAAGTGGGTGGGAGATAAATACAAATGATGAATGCTCAAGTGGATGGTCATGGGGAGCGGCTGCGATGGAAGAATGAGGGCTCGGGTCTTAGTTGGAAACATGGCGCTGAAAGCAAATAATCTGATCTCAAATTTTGGAATTGTGCATATGGTGGTCTTGTGTTTAGGGCCCATACACCATTTTGTAATGTTTTTGTAATGTCTTATCTTTTTGTGGCTCATAACCTATATGGTGTGAACTTTCATGATATTTTGATACAATTGTAATGTTCACAATATTTGGATATTTTGTAATGAGCAAGGATCTCAGGTTTTCTTGCTGGCTCTTTCCCGGGTGAGCTCTCGAACCAGTTTAATTATAAATAATATATATAGTGGCTAGACCACTTTTGCTTTTAAAAAAATTATAATTTACTATTTTTTATATATAAATATATATATCTTTGCATATATAATAACATATATTAAAACATGTAAAACCACATATATTATTTAAAAACTAAATAGAAAAAAAAAGAAAAAAAAATTAAAAAAATGAAACTTTAAAAAAAATTAAAAAATTAAAAAAAGGAGGGGAGAGGTCGCTACACCACCCGTAGGCCCGCCTACAAAGGGGGTCGTGGGAGGGAGCAGTCATCCCGACTGCCAGGGGGTAGCAAACCCCACAACAGGGTTCCACAGCAGCGGCTCAGCCCGAGCAGCTCCATGGAGCTGCGACCCCATGGCATGGCTCGGGGGGGAATAACCCCAATCCATAGTCGCCACTTCATCGGTCGATCTGCGGTTATTCCTTTCAACCAGAAAAAAATGCAACGGTCGTGGCCGCCGTTGAAAATTAATCAGACCCTCTTTGTTTGTTTTAACAGATATATATATATATATATATATATATACATATATATATATATATATACATATATATATATATATATACATCAAGGTATATATATAAATATTTATATGTGTATATAACATCCTCTTGTAGCATTCACTTAAGATCCTCCTTGAAATGTTTGGTCATCTGCACATCTGCAAATCAAAAAAAACTCAGAGACAATTTCAAGATTAGGGTTGGAGAGATTATTTTTTAATATAAAATTATATTAGGGTTTGAAATTTTTAATCTTAAATTTTGAGCCTGACCCTAATTCAAATTAGGGTTAGGGATAACTCTAAGGCAAGAATAATTGGCTAAATATTTAAACTTTATAATATTTTAATGAACATTTAATTTTTCTTGCTTTAAATTTGAATTTGAAAGAAATTCTTTTATGAGTTGACTTTCCTTGTAAGTTTCTTATTATTTTCTTTCATTGACGAGAAAGTGTTTTATTTAATTAAACTACCTTATTTTGGTGGAATTATCATAATTGGTTATTAATAGGGTTTTATTCTTTATCTAGACTTTGATTGGAAAATTTTATTAAGGTAAATAGTTAACCATGAAGACTATATTTTCTTTAAGTAAATATATAGAATTAATAATTAATGTGAATTTTGTCATTGGACCACTATGTAAAAGTAATTTAGGAAATTATTAAGTAATTATTAATAAATTTAAGAATTGGGATAACTTTTACTATTAGAACATTTTTATGTGAATCAAATTAAATGCAAAGTATTATTATAAGTTAATATTATTAATATTATAGCTTATGTAAGATTGGAACCTATTGCTTTCCATTTTTAGTCTAAGTTAATGAAATTATTTATGTATGATTTAAAGGGTAGTTTGATGTTTTTATTTTATTTTATTTATTAATTAAATAAGGAGATTCTAATTTAAATTCTATGGAAAATTATTAAGCTAAATTATCATCAACCGTAGTAACCAAGAGAGTTTGACCTTGCGTCAGTGAAGATTTAATTAAATGATTCTTTTTGTGCATCAAATATTATGGATTAAATTATTTCCTTGTATACCCTCGCAAACATTATCAGCATTGCAACCTAGTGGTTTTCCTTAGGGTTAATGTGAATTGAGTTTTAAACTTAATTGTATTAAATGGGTGAATTGTATCATTTAATACCCTTGTTTCCTCGTAACCCATATTTTTAAAAGTTAACCATTTAACTCAACCTCTCATAGTTTTACTAAGTTTAGATTTGTAATCTTGTTGAACAAGCTAATTAACCCTATCAAACTTAATCTATCAAGGGACGTTGACAAGCCAGTGTTTGTCATGATTCCCCTTGAGGGTCAGCTCGTTATAACTTTTAGCTAGTTAAACCAAGTTACCATTGGTGTATATCAACACTCCAACTTTCAACTTTAGTAAACTTTTAGTTTTAAAAAACATTTTTTGGTTGTGTTTTCCCCTAAAGTTTGGGCATGACATCTACTAAATTTTCATATAAAAGCAATGTATTTAAACTAACACATGAAATATATAAGGTCAATGTATATTGAAAATATAGGTCTTCATTTCAAATTTAATTCAATGTATATAATCAATGTATCTAAACTACTGACATATAATCAATGACGTCTATCTAAGTTGTATTGAAATCAATGGCATATAACAAATGTACATCTCTACTAATTTTGCATATTCAAGCAAGGTGTTTATACTAACACATGACATATATAAGGTCAATGTATATTGAAAATATAGGTCTTCAATTCAAAGTTAATTCAATGTATATAACCAGTGTATCTAAACTAATGGCATATAATAAATGACGTATATCTAAGTTGTATTGAAATCAATGACATATAACAAATTTATCTCTACTAAATTTTCATATATAAACAATGTATCAACTAATGTGACATATGGGTCCTAAGTGGTACTAATGTATTGTACGACCATTTAGGACCCATTAGTGCCTAATAAGACACATTAGGACCTATTAAGACACATTATGACCTATTAGGGAACATTAGGACCTACTAGGTCCCCTTAAGACACATATATATAGCTATGCTTAAAAACATTCAATCATTGGACCAAAACCATACATATATAACATTCAACCATTGAACCAAAACCATGCATATATAGTTGTATAAAAAAACCATTGAACCATCAAAGTCATTGAATCAATCATGCATATATAGCTATATATAACAAAACCATTTAACCAATCATGCATATATATAGCTATATATAAAAACCATTGAACCATCAAAATATAAAAGCATAAATATGATTCAAAAATATATATCTAGTCCTAGTTCAAATTATATATGAGATCAAACTCTAGTTCAAATTTGAAAGTACGAGCTACAAAAATAAATGTAGCCTAAATTTCATCATATATATAGTTTGGATCCTCTCTATCTGTTATTACCTCCAAAAAAAAATCATGTTCTTTAATAGGCAACCTCCACTTTTGGTTGCCACGTCCTTTTTTTGGTAATGTTTCAAATTGCAACTTTGTCACTATAACCAAGTGACTATGATGTAGAACTCTTTGGCCAGGCATGTATTCAATAAATTGAACTCCCTTTTTGTCGATCTTCGTTTGCTGATAATAGGTGCCCTCAATAACAACTGAACCAGTTGGATATGATTGTCCATCACCATCTACAGTTACTTCTGGAAACTTGTATTTTGCTTTTGTGCATCTTAGTAGTTAATAATCTACACCTTCTATATTCTCAGGATCTGCAACCACAGAAAAAATATCACCTATACAAGTGAATCGTGCATAAATTAAAAATATAAGTAAGATCTCTAAAATTTGAACATCAATAAAGTGATATAAATTAAAATTAAATAAAGGAACATGTATGCGCACGCACCTATAACAACTAAATCATAAACACGTTCATAATCAGCTGAATATTTAGGATCATGAATGTCTATTTCATTGTCATCATCTTCATAAGGAGGCATTCTGATTAACTCTTTCATATCTCATTGTGAAACATATCCATTTGCAATATTCTCACATTGACTCATTGCGTTGTTCTTAGCACAGTCATCACAAAAGCATGATTTATCTCTTATATGAATCAATGGTGGTTTGTGGTGTCCTGAAGTCATCACTTGATATAAACTTCTAATACCAACAATTGATTGACAATTGTAAGGATTAGATCGATCAATATCTGTTACAAATATGAAATTGTTAGATAAACAATTATGATAAAGGTGAAATGTACTTCATGATATTTTAAAAGAATTTGAGTTTAAAAAATGTTACCTTTCACATCCCAAAAATAATGTTTGATGTATTTTGTGTCTCGACTAGCAAAATGAGTTCGACACCATTTAACTATTTTCTTTCAATTATCTATCATGTTACCTACATAGAAGAAACTTATCAGTTTAAAGAAAATTAAATTGAAGAATGTAATTAAACATTGAAAATTGAACACCATTTCTACCTTCAAGTTCATGTTGTCGAAGTGCACGCTTCACACATGCTCTTGCTCCATCATGCTCTCCTTTTCCATGTCCACTTTCAAAGAAGTTCCAAATAAACTTAACATTGTGTCTCGCATGTTGCATGGCTAACCAATTAAAGGCTTTTGCACACTTAAGTTTTCCTACATGATAAAGTTGTAGACACACATGTATAAATAATCATTTTTACTAAAATTTATAAATTAAAATTATGCATATACTGGAATTGAATCAGATAATGTACTTACCTACACAACCATCAGACCAAATCCAGTGTTGTAAAGCATTTATCTCGAGATTTGCAAGATCTTCAAAAAAATTCCAAAATAATGAGCCACGTAGCTCCTATCATGTACCCTATCGTCGCGGATATAGAAATGAACCTCCTTGATGATAATGCGTTCATTTCAATCAATACTTTCTACCTCATCCAAATCAAATTGTGCATGTTTATAGGTCACTTGCACAAATATTTCAACTTGTTCATAATGATAATATTGAGCTTGGAGCTCTAATTGGGGGGGGGAGAATTTATAGTTCTCAGAGAAATCTACAATTTAAAGAATACAACGAGGTGGAAAACAATTTTTGGAATCACGAAACTGTTTAACTTGTCATCATGCACTATGACAATGTTGGATATCTGGATAAATCATAGTTTGAAATTTGTTCATAAACTCAAGGTAGGGAAATTCACTCTCCTTCAATGCAAGTTTTTTGGATTCCTCTCATATGTTGGTTTGCTATGTCTCATATTCAAATCTCTTCCACAAAACTGGCATTGAAACATCAGCATTGTCAATTTGGAATGGAAAGTTTTGCAAATGTCCACAATCAATGCATTCATTTTTCATACACTAGACACTGAACTCATTTGAATCATCTGGTATATCACATAGAATGGACTTCACAAATTATGTCGTACTTCCAGGGACAACTGTATCTTGATTAAGTACTACCATAACTTTTTATATGATTGCAAGTATAGATGAAAATCAATATGATTTCCACAACAACAAGTTTCCCGAACTATATTTATGTGTACAAAGAAAGGGCACAACATCTCAAACATTCTTTGACCTATTTTCACATCTATAAATTCTTGCTTGAATGATTCAAACAGTTCACTTTGTGTTCCATCTATAAAATGTTTTGGATGTTCAACTTTCATACGATTATATTCATCTTTTAGCTTTAGAGTGTCCCTTATATGGGAAGTAACACGAGAATTCCTGATCCAATATTCAACGACACGTGTTCTTACATCTTCAGGAATTTTGTCTTTTCGAGGAAGTCTACAAATATATACCTAGTTCTTTTCAATGTTCAAATCTAACATATTTCTCATCCTAATGTATCTTTGAACAATTCTTCTAGATACATTCATTAATTCAAAAATTGCTTTAACTTATCTTCTGTGTCAACTTCTTACTAGAAATCAGAGTCATCAACGCTCTACGAGTAGCAATTTAATCAGGTCCTTGATCTATTTTATTAACATGGCTCAATGCATCTTATAAATTTTCAATTATTGTTTCTTTTACTTGACCTCCTATGCTTTTCTTATTATCAACACCCAACAACTCCAAAACTGGGGTCATTTCTCTTTTCCTGAATAACTTGGCAAACAATTGTGTTTTTCCCACCGCAGATTTATTCTCAAAATATTCCTTCCACATGTTTTTGAGATGCAATTTAATAGTGCTTTCAGGTACCATGTGTTCAGATGTAATTTGACTGAAAAGTGAATCCTCATTCATCTCCATCAAATTTTGCATTATAGAAACAATATTTGTACCTCGACTACTACCAATTTCCTCCCCTACTTGAGTTGCATCTTCTTCAACATCAATAGGTTCTTCTTCAACATCGACTGATTTCTCTTCATTACATTTCGTATGACCTTTCATTTGTCATCCCTTTTGCGATCATATTTCCTTGATTTATTCCTTTTATTCCCATAGCACAAAGTATAGAAAGAAAAATTCGCTTTACTACTCCTTGATAAAAAGATCTCCTTCACACTCCTTCGAAAAAAAATGCTTTCATATTCCTCAGAAAAAACACCATTTTTTATCTCAAAACACTTCACTTATTAAAATAAAAGTGATTTTCATATTTAAAAAATTATAAAATCTACCTTTATTATATATGTGGTCGAAGGGGTAGATCGCTCACGCAACTGCTCATGGGGGTGTCGACTCCTAGGGGAGTTTGGTCGAGTGGGATTTTTATGAATCCAACTCGGTCGATTCCTACTCGATTGAACTATTTGATGTGGCATGCCATGTGGCAGCCAAACCCCAAGTAATCTGCAGAATCGTGAAAGTTTCAACTTCTACAACTTCTTTCACTATGAAAATCAAAAATTTCAAAAAAGGAAAGATACCCTTTTGTAGAGCTCAGAATCAAAATTTAGGATATATAATTTTTATAGTAGTTTGATTACAAAAAGTTGATCAAGTTTACTAAATACTGCAAGTGGGTATATAAAGTTTCGAGAAGGCATTGATTCAGAAAATAAAAATAAAAATAGTAAATCAAATGAGAAAAATTTAAAAACTATATACAACACTAGAGGAGAGAGTCATCTTCATGAATATATAAATTTTTTTTGTTTGGTGTAGTTTTGATAGGGGAAAGGTGGGAGATGAAAACTGTCAATTTTGGGTAAGTTTGACTTTGATTAGTTATAACGGACAAAATATAGATCAAAAATAGTTCTTTCTTTTTTTTTGCACTTGTTATACATGTCATCTAAAACATATTATGAAATCGCGGGAAAAAAAAAATTACTTACAGTTTTTTGGCGGGAAGTGAACCCCTTGATTTGCAGTATTTTTCAGCAAACAAAAAATAGACTTTAAAAATTAAATATATATCAATTCTTGACTAAATAATTTTTTATAAATTATAGGCATAAACTTCATCCACTTTTACACATTTCATCAATTTACATCATCTTCAAATTTTCAACAGAAATATCACTTTTATGCCCTTGAAGTTTAACAGTTTTGGTGTTGTTAGCATTTTCCTTTATAAAACTGTCAAAGCTTATTGTGTTTTTATCCTGGGTCTACAAGTAAGTCAACTTGAAAAAGGAATTTTATTTCTCAAACTAAATATGAAAAATAAATGTTCAGAAATTCCAAATGGAGGGATGTAAATGAGTTAGTACACCCATGGAAACAGCTTGTAAACTTCAAAAAAGTGTTGATAAACCTGACATTAAGCATACACTTTATAGATCTATGATTAGCAGTCTCTTATACTTAGCTGCTACCAGACCTGATATTATGCAAGTTGTCTGTTTGGCTTCTTGATTTCAGTCATCATCAAAAATGTCACATTTAAACAATTTCAAAAGGATTCTTAAATATATATTTGGTACTCTGGATTTTGATCTTTGGTATCCTCAACATGATGATTTTACTCTTAGTGCCTACACTAATGCAGATTGGGTTGGTTGTCTTACTAAAAGAAGAAGCACTTCAGATGATGCTTTCTTTCTTAGAAATAGATTGGTTGCATGGCATAGTAAAAAACAAGATTTTGTTACTTTGTCCACCATTGAAGAAGAGTATATTGCAACAGCATCTTGTTGTACTCAGGTTCTCTGGATGGCTCAAACCTTAAAAGACAATCAAATTCATGTTTCTAAACCTATACATATATTTTGTGACAATACAAGTGCTATAAATATCTCTAAAAATCTAATTCACCACTCTTGTACTAAACAAATTGATATAAAATATCACTTTCTTCGGGAAAAGGATTTAGAAAATGAAGTTTTTTTGGATTATGTTTCTACAAAAGATCAGGTTGCAGATATCTTTACTAAGCCTTTGTCAAAAGTTTTTTTTGAAAATTTGAGGGATAAACTTGGAGTTCTTCCTCTCTTTTACTTGGCAGAATTAGCTCAATATTTTAGTAAGGGGGAGCTTTATATGATATTTTCTTCACCCCTCATATCTAAACAAGCTTAAAGAATGTAGATCTTTAAGTCTTGACTTGTTTACTTCAGTTTCATATTGCAGTTTGGTTTATGTTCTCTCTCTTTGATCTCAGTCATGATTCGCAATTATTATTGAGCAACGCACTAACCATGTTAATGTTTCTTCAGTATCATCAGAGTTATATATTGGCATCATGTCAACAGCATGTGTGGCTTGCATTTCGATCAGGTATATTGGTTATTGGCATCACAATTGATATCAGTTAGATTGGTTCATATATATTTAGTTATAATGGTTTGATATTGTTCAAATCATTTATATGGGCAACATCATCATGTGGTTATTGGCATCATGTATGTTATATTGGCATTACTCAGTTATATTTTTATTGGAATTATTGATTTGTATCATGATCATTTTTTGCTCCATTGTCATATTCTTTTATCAAAGTTATCAATTAGTTTGATATGGTTAAGTTATAATCACTATTACATTTTAGTTTTGGTCATTTATCTTCCATTCAGATGATACACCTTCACATTGACAAGTGGGATATTAACAACATTTTTAAGTTCATTTTGATTTCATATTGAAATTTTTTAATTGATCCATATTGGGATCGTGGCATGAAGGTCTAAGCATCAAAAGTTTAAAACAATGGTCAAGGTTGTGACCATGGAATGAGAAAGATGTGATGCTAGGAAGGTCTTTTGGTTGGCCCCAGCAAAATTTTTAGTAATAATGTGCCTTGAAAAAAAATGTGGCAATGTTGTTACATCATCGAGAGTGGTAATAAATTAGCAATTAATGGCATCAGTTATTATGTCATTCGTATCACCATTACACAAAGAATGCAATTTATTGTATCATTATATAATTTGGGTTTATTATGTAAACCCTAGCTCTTTCGAGCTAGGGCACTGCCCATGAAGGGCACATCTTTGGTGTAGTTCACCGAACGGTTGATGGAATGTGATGTGGAAACAGAGGTATTGAACAACTGATTAGAAACGGTGAACTGGAGGTTCCATAATAACTTGTTACAGGTCATTTTGTTTTGTTTATGACTTAATAATTTTTTTGTTAGTCTCTGTTAATGCTCGACATCATTTTTCTATCATGGCATAAAGTACTTCATGCTCATACATAGGTCATTTCTTGTGTTTTTTTAATTTTTCATTTTTCATTGTTCGAAACACAAACATCTCTGAGTTTAGCATGAATGTTTGTTTAAAATGTCATCTATTTTATAACTATTATGAGTTACATCTCATATGTTTGCGTTAATCCCGTTTATTCAAAACCTTTATTGGGTTTGTCTCAGATTAACATATGTTTATGGTGGTTATCATTATGATTGTTATATTTATACAAATGTTAGTCTCTATTGTCAGTTCTTGGAGTAACGGTGTCTTTGGTATCAATAACATGTGACAGCCATGCATTTGTTTACATGCATTACTTATTGATAATATTTGATAGTTAATAGCTTCACATTCGAAGCACATTACATTCATGCATTCGTTATTGATAACATGTTTCATTCACGTCTCACCATTTGAAGCATATTTGTTTTTTGAAGCACATTAATGCATTCGATGATTAATCATAAACCCTAGTCAAGGGTTTGATGTGTCATGTCATCATGTGTTTACTGTTTGTATTGTGCACCTTGCATTATCTTGTTTGATTGTGTCTATTGTATAGTTCTAAGCATCATACATTCACAAAATAGAGTATGGAAAATGAGTTACATCTTCAGTATTTAAGGATTAGTTTGGCAGTTACTTTCGATGCACATGATATGAAAGAGAACATTGATTTGAAGACATTCAGTTTATACAAACAGAGATTATGAAAGGGAAGACATAGAATTATTTTGATCAGAATATATACATTAAGTTTTTATTGATGACAAATCTATTATTATTTTATTTAAATAAAATATCTACAATTCATTTATGATATCAATTCAAAGACATGACATGAGATGTATGAAAGACAGTTAAGGAAGACAGTTTGATATCAGTTTTATGAAATATGTTTATCAATGATGCTTATATATTGAACAGAGGCAGATTATTTTTGGATATACAGACAGAGGGGATATTGATTTTTTATTGATCATATTTCTATTTTTGTGCATAGTCAATTTGTCAGAAATCCCTTACTGGTATTAGGATCTATGATTGTATGTCATGCATTTTTAGATACAAAGACATATATTATATTTAATGATGTATAGGATAGAGTTATAGGGTCTACATCACAATCAAATTTTTTGATATCTATATGTAAGAAAGTTGAAAAGATTGCATAGCCAGTGAGGCATATAAGACTATCAGTGAGATAGCATTTGTTAGTTAGACGTTTGTATAGTCAGTGAGGCACTGTAAAAAATATTCCAGATTAAGCCAGTGAGGCATTTTGAGTGGTGTTTTACTTGAAGGGTTTTCCACTCAGGTCATATATTGTGTTATTCCCTTATGTGATGGTCTTGTCTCTATCTCATTGTTTCATTTATCACAATTGAATTGTTTTTTGTATCTGGATTTAAAATTGATACTTTGTTTTTAATATCACTCATTTACTCCCACCTCACTCAGTGATAATCATACTCCAACATGTATATAGAACCTGGGGTAGCCTTTCCCCAGATTGCATGAAATTTAAATTTGAACTAGGGGCAGTTCTCAAAACATGGTTGACCAATGGAGTTTTTCGCTCTATCAAATCGGAGGTAGCAACATGTAAATATTGATGTCCTGAAAAAATTCAAAAAAACAAATTGCATAAAGTCCTGAAAAAATCCTAAAAATCAAATATGATCCTAAAAAAAGACCATAAAAATCATATATAATGGTGAAAAAAAATCCTTAAAGTATAAAGAGTCCTAAAAAAATTCCTAAAAAGTGTAAAAAGTCCTAAAAAAATCCCTAAAAGCATAAAAAGTCCTAAAAAATCACTGAAAACAAATTGTATAATGTCTTGAAAAAAGCACAAAAAAATCAAACATTTGCAGAAAACCCCTAAAATTTGAAAAATCCCTAAAAAATTTGCAATAAATTTTTTTATATAATCCCTTCTTTGTTTTCAATAAATTGTCCCTTGTGATAGACATACATCTGAGCAGACATAATTTGAAGAGATATCAAACATTGCACATAATGAAATCACACATCAACGGGCAAACTATCCAATCACGTCAGCAATCTATTAGATCAAACTTGTCTTATCAATCAAACAACATCAATGTGTCCTTTTATCAAACCTGTCATTTGTCATACAAGGTGTGGTGTACTCAAAACCATACAACATTAGTCTTAGATGGGGTACTTCATTCCTAACACTTATCATCATCATCAAACAAACTATCAACTTTGACAATAAGATTAGAATGGTTTTTGAGTTTCTTGGTTTACTGAGTCTAATCTTTCATTGATTTATCATTGGTCATGTCCCTATGCTACTCCAGGATATCACTGAGTGATGAGAGTGGTCGGGATGGTTCATGGTCCTTTGTTTTTGTTTTATCTTCTGTTTGTGGGGTATTTTTAATAAATTTTGGGGCATGTATGCTATATGCTCCAAGATAGATTGAAACATTCCTTGTTTTCAATTATGTTTGTTGTTTTATGCAAGGGAATACATTATCGCTTTGGCATGTTATGCCAGGAAGCACCGCATCCTTTTTGCAATATCAAAATAAATCTCCCTTTGACATAAGGTGCACTTATGAAAGCAAAGTTTCATCATTACTAATATTTCCCCATCTAATTTCTATTTTTGCTAACACTTCTTCAGTCAGTCCTTGCAGCCCTCTTAGTCTAGTACTTTGGTACGCAAAAAAAGTGCATCCTGCATTCATATCATAACTTCATATCCATGGCATCTATAAAGCAGAAAATACAAAAAAAATTGCATCCATTATAGTGCATAATAAAAACACATTGCATTCATCATATGTATATACTGCAAGAAAATAAAATAACCTCATACAAGCATCATCATGTAAATAGTACAACACATGCATAGTAGTAAAAGTATGTATATATGCATTTCCATTTCATGTCAAAGAAAATAACTAAATGCATCTCATATATATATATATA
>MU225685.1:4888459-4905150 GCA_018584345.1 Thuja plicata | reverse complement strand
AGGTGGTCGACCAGAAAAGACCATTTCTCTACTGACCTTGGAAGAACGCGGAAAACTGCTCGCAACGCCACTGAAACACCAAGGACGCCAACCAAAACTGGAAACAAAAACAAGACGCAAAACAAAGTGAAAAGAGAAAAACAAGAAAAAGAAAAGGACTTGATGTTTAGTTAGAAGATAGAACAACCAGAAATCAAGGGATGACTAATTCCATTGAAAAATACTCCTTCCGTAACATCGACACGTATAGAGAAAAACTCCTAGCAATCAACTGAGAATTGCGTAGGGTTGCCCCAATTTTGGGGAATGCAAAATTAGGGACAACAGAATACACGGATGTATTCGCGTGGACATACAAAGACTTAAAAGGAGTACCACCAGAGTTGTGTGTCCATCGGATACTGTTAGTAACAGGAGCAAGACCGGTGCGTAGGCGACCTTTTTGAATGAACAAGAACTATGCTGCCAAGGTTCACGAGGAAATCACAAAAATGCTGGAAGCAGGTATCATATTCAAGGTACAAACCAGTGATTGGGTGTCCCCTATAGTCATATCACTAAAGGACGGGATCCAAATATGGTTGTGTGGACTTTAGATGCTTGAATACAGTAACTATAAAAGACCCCTTTCCTATTCCTTTCACTGATAGTATCCTAGAAGAGGTAGCCGGCCATGAAATATACTCCTTCATGGACGGGTTTTCAGGCTATAACCAGATTAGCATTGCTGAGGAGGATAAGCTGAAAACCATATTTGTAGTGGAAGATGGGGTGTATGCTTACAATAGAATGCCCTTTGGACTGTGCAATGCACCAGCCACCTTCCAAAGAATCATACTACATATCTTTCATGGCATGTCTATGAGGAACTTCAGAGCTTTTCTGGATGACTGGTCAGTTTATAGGGAAAAGGAGCACCACCTCAAGATCATTGGTGAATGCATGGATCGATGCAGAAGGGCCAAAGTAGCCTTGAATCCAAAAAAAAGCAGATTCATGGCTCCTCAAGGCAGACTCCTAGGCCATATAGTATGCAAGGAAGACTCCTAGGCCATATAGTATGCAAGGCAGACTCCTATTTCAAATTGCTATACTACCTCAATGGTATGAAGCGATAGGGCAGTACCTGTCAACATCTACATTTCCAAAAGAAATGCCAGTAGCGGAAAGGAGAAAGATTGCACTCAAGAGCAGGACATTTCAGTTAATAGAGGGATTACTAGACAAGATGGGGCCAAATGAGATTTTAAGATGTGTGATGGAGGAAGAAATCTCGGGAGTCCTGAGAGAATCACATGAAGGGTTGGCAGGAGGCCATATGGGGCCTGATGCAACAGCCCGGAAGGTACTGTTGGCAGGACTCTGGTGGCCCACAGTGTATGCAGACGCTCGGGAATGGGTCCTGAGTTGTGATACGTGTCAGAGGGTAGGGAAACCCCTGAAAAGAGACTTCATGCCGTTGTTTCCCTCCCAACCACAAGAATTGTTTGAGCGATGGGGGTTGGACTTTGTAGGGGCCCTCCCTGCTAGCAATAATCACAGATGTAGATACATAGTGGTAGCAACTAAATACCTTACAAAATGGGCCGAGGCATGAGCACTCCCAGACAACACAGCTCTAAGTACGGCAAAATTCCTCTATGAACAAATAATAACAAGATTTGGCATACCACTACAGCTCACGAGTGATAGGGGCATGCATTTCGTGAATCAAACAATCAAAACAATGACAAATGAGTACAAAAATTTTCACTCATTTTCCAGTTTGTACTACCCAAGGGCGAATGGCCAAGTAGAGGCCACAAACAAAATATTGGTATCAATTCTATACAAGACTTGGAGATTGGGGAGAAAGACTACCAGCAGTTCTGTGGGCGTATAGGACGACCTACAAAGCCACCACTGGGAAAACACCCTTCCACTTAATGTACGGGCAAGAGGCTGTGATGCCTATGGAATATGGAGTACCCGACTTGAGAATAGTTGTTGAACAAAGATTAGGAGATACGGAAAGTCTAAAAGAAAGATTCAGTGCTTTAATAAAGTTGGATGAAAGGAGGACACTAGCCCAATGGGCCACCTAGGTGGCACAAGAGCGACGAAAAGTTTGGCATGACAAACACTTGAAAAAAATGAATTTTAAACCGGGCCAATTGGTACTGAGGTATAACGGAAAAAACGAAATTAAGCCAGGCAAGTAAGAGTTAGGACCATACAGAGTTATGGAGGTAAGGGATAATGGAGCTATAAAATTATCCATATTGGATAATAATCCCTTAAAAGACCTAGTCAATGGATCCAAATTACGACTATATAATCAAAGACAAGAGCCGCGTTCTATATGTCACTTGGACATAACGAGTGAAACCCATGAAAGGGAAATAAAAAACCAAATAAAAAGTGGTGATATGGGAGAATTAAAAGAATTAAAAAGGCCAAGAGAAAAAGAAGAGGAAAAAGATAATAATAATAATGGCGATATAAGAAAGTCGACAAAATTAAGTGAGGAGGATATATTAAGAGGACTAGCCTTTGTTACTGTTGATGTTTATAGCTTCGGTCAGATAAACATAATCATGGATGATAATCTCAATCAATAGAATGATTTATGAGTTATATGTATATATATATATATGAATATACATAATAATAATATTTGAGTTTATTATTATTATTACGTATTTTATCATACATACATACATAATTATATTTGGATATTAAACCATAAATCATTATATTAATTTATTCTATGTGGAATAAATAGTCATCTTTATGTTTAACATACTACTGATTATGTGTAATGTTTGCAATGTTTAATGAAGAGATGTATTGGTGGAGAGACATGTCTCCACATATGTGGAGACATGTCTATCCATCGATATGTCTTCTCACTCATATACATATAATCCAAAATAGATTGATTGAAGGCAAGTACAGAAATAAAATAGTGCAAGCCAATATTACATCGATCTCCATCATAGATGTTGAGTTGTACTTCAACAGCCTTCAACAACACCTAAACCCGAACCAGTACGATCAGAAACCCTCACATTGCCAGACGCAGAATCCATTCCCGCAGCAAACAGAGGGGGAACGCCAGAAGAATCTGGAGCAACAACTTGAGAAAAACTCCACTAAGAGGTGCTCTTCTCAACCGTGTAGTGTTGAGAGGAGGCACCTTTCCACCACAAAATATGGCGCTTAGTTTTTCCCAAACCACATTTGGCAACAATATGACCAGTTTGGAAACATCTTCGGCATCTAAAGGGGATTCCTTCATAATCCAAAGACTGAATCCAGCTTCCCTTAGGAGAGACGAGCTTGATCTCCGCAGGTAATTCCTTAGAAGCATCAATATCCACCAAAATACGGGCATAGGTTGAATGTAGAATGTCTGTAGATTCAGCATCCACCATCAGGAAGTCTCCCAAAGCCTCACCCACTTCCTCCAAGAGATAATCCACCCAAAGATGAAGAGGGAGGTTTGGAAGCCTAACCCAAAGAGGCATCTTGTTGAATGTGTCAAAAGAAGGATTGAAATCCTCATGCCAGGGCTTAACCATAAGCACAAATTGATCGTCTCAGCTAAAAAAATGGCTTCGAAGAATGCAATTCCTATCCTCCATATCGTCAAATTTGGCAACGAAAAATCCCTTAGCTAGAGGAAAGATATGAACCATACCAGAAATAATGGGTTCCCAGCTTTTGGAAATCCATGCATGAAGTTCTGGTAGGCTTGGCCAAAAACCCCTAAATCTGCAAATAACCGCTTGGTTGGAGAAGGTAGACAAAGAATTTTCTATTTCCACAACCGTATCCTCCCCCAAAGAAAGAGTGATGGGGGCAGCCACAGGAAAAGGAACAGGCCCCACAGAAGATCTATGATCAGTTCCTCTGGAAATAAAGGCCCCAACATCTAGAGCGGCTACCTTAGAAGAAGATCCATCAACAGTAGTCCTAGCCGCCACAGAAATCTTGGTCGCATCAACAGAAGCAACCCTAACCGTAGCCACAGAAGTCGTAACACCCACAGTCCCAGCTGCAAAAACCCTAGCAATGTCATCCGCAGGAAATGCAGCGCCATCTCCCACCCTTGCCACGAGAGGCTCCGCAGCAGGCAATGAGAGAGAGGCTCGAGCATGACTGGGCGCAACAGCAGCATGAAGCATCGCAGGAGGTGCGGAAGGAGGCGCGGGAGACTTCTTCATCGCGGGAAGTTTTTGGTGTTTGGAAAAAATTATCAATATTGACATGTTTTTGATGTTATTAAGATTCAAACCCTATTGAAATGCTATTAATAAATATTTAAATATACTTTTAAAACTCTTCTTGCCTATAGTGCCTACAACCAAGGTTCAAGTCCCCACGAGGTCTCTCTCTATCGTGGTTATCAATAGAGAGTTGCTTATCTTGATCCTTGGTTGAATAGTGGGGTTTCTTGCTTGTAGAGCTTATAGCCAAGGTTCAAGGAACATTTTAAGGGCTTGACCCTTTAGTGAAATGGTAGGGCTTCTTGCTTGTAGTGCCTACAACCAAGGTTCAAGTAACATTTAGTTATTGATGTAACTTCAAACATTATGTCGTGTCCGTTGTCGTACCAACGAGTATTTCTGCCCATCCAAAAAAATTGAGTTTGAGGGCCTTTGTGCTTGCTAGAACGACTACTTTGCCCTCTGGCATTGTAGGTGATATGGTTGATTTGCCTGCAGTGGTTGACATTCCTACATCTATTTTTGATGGGTTGTGTGGGACTCGTCCTTTACCCTCTTTTCCCAAGCTAGTATCTTCTCCATGCCCTATTGTTGGTGATTCAAAAGTTTTGGCTGCTGGTGGAAGGGTTTCCCACCCCCCTCCAAAGACTTATGTTGGTGGACGGAGGTTTTCTCGCATTGGCAAACCTGTTGTAGCTATTTCTTCAAAGGAGAAATCCCGACCTCTTGCCTGTGCCCAAACATCCCATGTGGTGGGTGTGGTCTGGATGTGGTGGAGAATGTGGATTTCTATCAAAGTCATAGGTTGGTCTGTAGATTTGTTGGTTTATGGCCTTCCCTTCTCGATCTACATTATTGGGCCTTCGATTCTTGGAGATCATTAGTCTCTGGAAACATTGAGATTTTCCCTTATTCAAAGAGATTTTTTATTGGTCTTTTTATTTCTTCTTATGACCGTGATTTGGTGCTAAGTTAGAGGGCTGGGAGAATCACTCTCTCTCAACCAAACCCTGGATAGTCTCCTTTGACCTTCTTACTGAACCATTCAATGTGCGTCTAGTATGGGTTCGTCTCCCAAATCAACCCCTTCATTTTTGGGAGAATTCTTGCTTGAGGCCATTGGAAACTCTATTGGTTGTTTCTTAAAGGTGGATGAGGCTACGGCAACTATGTGCCTCTCTACCTTCGCTCGCATTCTGGTGGACATTGGCATCTCCACACTCCTTCTGGGGGATGTGGTTCTCATGGTTGGGGATAGGCCTTGGACTCAATCGTTGGATTATGAAGGTCTCCCCTTTCAATGTCGACAGTGCTTCTCTACTGGTCATTTGGCTCCTGATTGTTCTCTTGCATCGTAAAAGTGTTGCCACTCGATGGAAGGATGCAAATGATGATCATTTGACTGTCCTGGCCTTTGATTCTTCCTCTGATAATTTTTCACAGGTTGTTGATGACTCCCCCTAGGGTGATACTCTTGTTGTTTCGACAGACCTAGTGGACCCAACTCCGCCTCTTACTACGAGTGCAGTCCCGTATGGCCACGCGAACCCTCCTCTGATGGTTGCTCCTGATCTTCTCCGACCTTTGGTTGTGGAGGCACAACATTGTTAGCACTATGTTCCTAGTGTTGTTTGTCTTGAGAAGGGGGTTCATGACCCTACTGAAACTATCGCCTAGACAGTTGTCTGTCGGTGAAGGAAAAGTCGCCAGCTATCCATCATTCTCCCCCCATGATTCGGGAAGTTGTTCTCATGATGTGGGTTTCTTGTGCTGCTAGTTTGTTGCTAATGGTCTATTCTAGACCTTGTTGTATTTATTGTTTTTATTTTCACCTTAGGTCTGGTGTAGGGGACTACACCCTTGTTTTGCTACTTTTAATTATCAAAACTTCAGAAAAAAAGCTTTTCAGCGTATCTTTGATTTGCTATATTGTTGCAGATCGAGGTCTTGATAGTAAAATAAACTTGCCATGAAATAGAGAACATGACAACTATTCTTCCCATGGTGCGTTGTAAAACCCACAAATGATACTCTGTGAGTTTAACAAGACCACGAACTGAGTTGCTTCATAAAATATTAAGGGACGCAGGTTTAAGACAAAAACATGCACACGAATTAATGGAACAAGACACGAATGTAGGATTGAACACAATTTTTTACAGCTATAATCCCTCCAAATTGGAACGCCAAATGCAAGAAAAAATATCACAAACTAAAAGAAAATGAACGTGGTTTAATGCTAGGGCACGCCCAAAATTATGCATGTTGAGCACGTATTATATTTGGACAAAGCAGAATAAGCTGAACAGAGAAACTCAAACATGGATTTTTCCAAGTGTTCCACTACAACGACAACAGAGTGAGCGTTACAGAATTTCTTTGGCTTTTGCTCGTATTATTCATTCAAAACCCTAGACAATAGAAAAGGGTTTGAATGATCTGCAAATAAAAGAATCAACCATAATGGTGAACAGTGAATTTATATGCTCTAATATCAATGTTAGGCCAAAAGTGGATTGAAAATGAAAACAGAAATGTATGGAAGTGCAAATCTAAAATATTAATCTCATTAAATGAAAAACAATAAATAGTTGTATTGATTAACTGTTCAATTCACTTTCAACGTGGTTATTTATATTCTTTAAAAAGAATATTACGAGTAATTTAATTTTTTTCTAAGATTAATTATTATATTTTTTTGTATTAATAATAAGGAGATCAAAACAATGAAACCGAATTAGTTCACAATATCACAACAAAATATCAAAGTCTAGAGGCAGTGCCTCAACCGAGAGTAGCAGAAGAGTTACATCGACAAAAGATAGAGAGTAATAAAAAGACTAGCTCAGACGATCATCAAAGGTGTCCACCCAGGCGGTCCACCCCATGTTTCCTTCCATCCAAACAATATTCTTCTTTTTCTGAATCTGGTGCAGAAGGAAGATCATGTTGTCAGAGGCAAGTTTACTGTTCTTCTAGAGTTCCCGGTTGAACTCTTTAATAGTTCTTTTAAAAAGGTGATTATTATATTTAGTTAAAAAATAGTTTTTTATTTACAATTTCTTGAAAAATAATGTGTCTGAGTTTTGGGATTCAATAAAGAATAACACATTAGAGAGATTATACATGAAAGTTGCAAGCAATTAGTATTACCATTGAGAAGAATTGAGGAAGAATTGTTCATGAATTTCAGAGAACAATCTATAGAGAAAGTAAGAGGTATTAGCTTTCAAATTCAGGGATAATTAATAAACATTGAAAAGTTTGATCTTGAACTATAAGAATATTGGTTCAAATGAAAAGTTTGATCTTAAACTGTAAGAATAGTGGTTTCCACCTTCACATTATCACTTTTTTTATTTGATAATTTTGTATTTAAACCAAAGGAATTGTTTTTGTCTTTTCGATCATTAGTTTTGTTTGATATACTTTCACCTCACATGCATTCGGCTATGTAAATAATGTCCAAGACAGACACCAAGAGCCTAAATTATATTAAAAATGAAATTGATAACCAACGTCAACTTAAGGAAACATTCACAACTAATGTTTTCATATGATGATTAAGTTGGAGATCAGTGTTTTCATGATGTCTGCTATCAATATTAAAGATAGTGAAAACCATCCAAGATCATCAAGAGAATACCCTACAAGTCTAAAAGCATGTGAAATGTGCTTCATATTCTAGAGTTAAAAATCCAATCACAAAATAAAATAATATTTAAAGAAAACTTAATAATGTAAAGTGAGATATGTTCATGAATCAATGGGTGCAAGTATGGTTCCCCTGATGAAGCTCATCCGGCTTAGATGTCATGATGATGGACTCCAATGAATTTATTTGGATGTGATCATATAATAAAGACACATTGATCTCAACAAGAATGCCAGAGGAGGGAAGATGTTTCAGTTGTAAAAGGGAAGATATCAACAATTACAGAGGTAAGAACTGGATTAATTTTAAATTTATGTCATCACAGATAGCTTATTTAAGTAATTTAAAGTTATATTATAAGACATCCAATTTGCTTCAAGGATTATTTATGTGATGAGATGTATAACTTTTGAAAATGTTGAAAGCATCAAAGGCTTCTATAATTGCTTAAACCTTAAAGCATTATCCAAAAAATTATTTGTACAGAGGAGCTTTACAATATCTTACAACATATCCAAAAAATGTATTTATACAGAAAAGCTTTACAATATCCTACAACATTTGGAATTATTTTTATAATTTATTATATCTCGTTATAGTTATTTTACATATATATCAAAGAGAAATAAGATTAATTGATAAATTTATCAAGTAATTTTATTCTTAAATACCAAATAATAATTTATCTTAATTCTTAAATACCAAAATAATATTTTATAATGTTAAAGATATCTTTTACACTATTTCCTACAAATCTAAATGATAATAAGTATGTAAATATTTATCCACATCCACAAACCTGTATGTCCTAGAGAGGCTTGTGGTAACGGATTTTTACAAATTAATGGTCTACTTCAAGCAATATATCTTTAAGCACAACTATACATAAAGTCGAAGTACAAGTCAAAAAAGGCAAACAATTAGCTAGAGCAGCAGGTGTTGCAACAGAATTGATCAAAAAAGGTGGTTGATTGACCACATTAATATTACCATATTGAGAGGTTTGTTTGATATCTAAGAACTGATTAGCAACAATTGGACAAGTAGGCAACTTTAAATGGAAGAATAGAACATTAAGTAAAGTTGGGTCAAAATGTTCGCCTGTTTATGGGCTTTATAGGGTTAATCCTACTGCTAAGGAGAGGAGAAACATTCAGTGATTGAAGTCTGACCAAGGGTGGATTAAAATCAATTTCGATGGGACATATAAAGGGAATCCAGGACCTTCTGGAACAGGGTGTGTGGCTCAGAATAGGGAGGGTAACATTGTTGCTTTGGCTACATACAAGCTAGTAGATGGAGCTAACAATATTGTGGAAGCAATGGCGGTTTAAATGGCAGTGGAGTTAGCTCAGAAAATAGAGGCAGACCAGGTTCACTTGGAGGGGGATTCGCAAGTAATTGTTAATGCCATCTCGGAAGGGGAGATTCGTGCATGGAAGATCAGTAAAATTGTAAATATAATTCGACAAAAGCTGCAACAATTCAAAAACTTCAAGATTACGCATACATTAAGGAAAGGTAACACTATTGCGAACACCCTTCCAAAATGGGCAATGTCATATCAAAATTTAGGGTGTCTTGAAGACTTCAAAGGAATCAATATATAATTATGTTACCTTCAACTGACCTTTGACTTTAATTGGGCCTTGCATCTATACTCCCGACCGTTACAATGATCCTGGATTTGCATGGTGAAGGAATAATGATATATACCTGGCTTTTATGCTAGGCATATATTTAAACATACTCAACCAAAAGCTAAATGGTGGTGGAAGATTTATGATAAAGAGTTTCAAAGGAAGGACATACTAATAATTCCATGGATCATGCCAAATCCATGCCAAGTGCAAGAATAGATTACTAATATTTGTCCACACTCAACATTTTAGCAACCGTGATGTATTGAAGTGCATGGGATGATGAGGAAGTGATTGTTACTAAATTCTGAAGTGACGTGGATATATTTGGAGGAGTATTGGTTACACCATTTGTTGTATTTCAATGCTATAATTGCCTTAGTTTGTGTGTGGATGAGGCATTGTTATTTCATCTCAGTGCCAAGTTCTCTAGAGTATTCACAGGTTTGGGTGACTAATTCTAGATGGGGTTGAAGAGAAATGGAGGCAAACTTTAGTTTGGAGACTAGGTGTCAACAATAGTGTTGTTTAGGGGAGATCTAAGTGAAAAGGATGAAGAATGTTTTTTCCTTGGATGACAAGGAATTTTGGAGAATCATTCATCTATTACTAGGGGAGGAAATTTTAAAGTCTGATCATAGATACCGTGCGAACATTGATGTTGCTACCATGCTTCTAGCATGGGCCTTGGAGTTGGGAACCAAAAAAGAATCACTCTGGTTATGAAGGCTTGTGTGCCAGTGGAATGGCTTGCAAGACTGGCTCAAATTGTGGCGATGTCAGAGCCAAGGAAGGGTTTCAAGGTGGATGATGGTTTCTAGCACAGAGTGGATGGGGACCAACCTTCCTTCAAACCATTTCTGGTTTGGAGTGTAGGGTCAAATGAGCAAGAGGAGAGAGGATGTGATGGTTGGGTGGACATTTTTAAAAGGGTATGTTCGGGATATTGAATGGGAGAAAAAGAAACAGCGCTGGGAGGCCAGGCAAAAGAAGGGAGAGATGATGGGGAAGAAACCCAATGTTGCTTTTTAGCCAGAAGACTACTGGGTCAATGAACCCATTGGGGAAGGAACGTAGAGAGTAATTTTAATAGCTCTGCTTCTCTCTGTTTTGTTCTTGTCTATAAATTTACTGTTAAATCCTTGTAGTGGTTTGTTGTTAGGTGTGGGGTGGTGTTTTGGTTTTAGATGTGTAATGTATAAACTGTAAAGCCCATTTTTGGGGTTTTGTACTGAAACGAATCACCTCACTGTTAATGGTGGGCTCTGGATGTATAGTCGGTGTATAGTTGGTTTGGTTTACAGTCCCGTTTTGTATACAATGAGGGAATTGCATATATGGTCCATCAAATTCATAGTGATATAGATGATTATGGTAGGATGTAGGTAGTCGGATGTATAGTGGGTTTATATTTGCAGAACAGATGGAGACTATTCAATTTTTGTAACAAAGCTAATTATTATTAATTAAATATAAAATTAACCGAACAAAAAAAAGTTGGGTCAAAATATTGGCTGGGTAAACATCCTGAAGTAAGAGTAGTAGTTATGAATGTTGAGGATGATAAATTGCTCTCAATAAATTTATAAAACAAAATTAATATACTACTAAAAACATTCAATCAAACCTAATAATTATATAAATGTGAATGTAAAAACTAGCAAGAAAATACAAATTTTGTAAAAAAGTAGTCAATTTTGAGAAAAAGAAAAGTTCCATCAAAATCAGACATTCAATTATATCAAACTTTCAGTCCTCCACATATTACATTTGATCTAGCAAATTATCTCTTTATTCTTAATTATGTTGCAAAATTTTCTTAATGCATCAGGTTAGAAATATAATAGCAATTCCTTTTCAAAATGCGGCATACGACAGCAAGTACATTTTAACCACCAGGGAGGATGACGAGATATTGTAGTCAATCTGAAGTACAAATATTTTGATATGGCTTTGGCAAAGTATATAAAATTGTTAAAACAATAATTTGAGTTTTTCTTTTCATTTGAACTCATAAATGAATACACCTTTATATATTCAACTCCCCAACATTTTAGATGCAAACCTGTAAATTTACAAAAAAAAAATTACTCAGATTTATTTCACATTTGACGATAGGGTGAGGACCTAGGACCAACCCAAAACACCACTCTGAGACACTTAGGTATTTATCCCTGCCACGTCGACCATCAACATCATGTGATTGGGCCTCTGGATGATAAATTCTCGCTGGTACTTCGTATCTTACAAACACATTGACAGCAGCCCGAGGAGGAAAAAAGGATATAGAATAGGATCCTTTCTGGCCAAAGTGGGCCTGCTTTATTTCCTTCACTTGATCATTCCTATCCCACACTTGCCCAATTTATTTACATCTAACTACATAGTAAAGTAAAACAAATCTTTAAGAACTATATATGAATTGTCACTTCTCAGTACTCTTGCACAACTGAAAAACTGACCTCGTAATTGTTATAACTAATAATTAAAACATGATCTGCTTAAAACACCAAGAGTTACAAAGAGCGAGTGAAAGTTTTGCTCCCTGCCCATTAACGAGTATGAAGTAGTTGTCTACTCATTATTTTCCAACTTTCAATCATTCAAAGAAGCTATGCTTGACATCTTAGAGAGTTTTTTACCATTAGATGCTCCCTATATTGTTGTGCCTCAGTCCTTTATCATCTCAAGGGAAGATGTTAGAGGCAGTGACACAAGGGTCGCCTTTTTTCCCGTATCACCAGACTGCCAAAGGATATGGTGATCTCCTCCACTCTATCAAGGTAGTAGAAGGTAAGCGGGAACATGTCTTGCATATGCCAATTTAAGAAATCACAGCTAGACATTGCTTCATCTGCACACTCTTCAACTTCAAATTCAACCTTTTGTTTGACTGACAGGTTCTTGATCAAAACCATGTCAAACCATGAGAAGTCTAAGGAGGACAACCCTTCAGCAACAACTTGTCTTAAATCTATTACATTCTTCGTGTCTCTACTATCAATAACCTGTATGTGTGTGTAATTAGGGTCAACCATGGCAGACCTCAGCCACTCCATCTATGTTACGCCTCAAAGTTTGTTTGGTGGAAGGAAGTGAGCACTAATTCAAGAACGAAAAAAATATGTGGCAATCACAACTCTCGATAAAGCAAGAAACCTAACACTTGTGTGTCTTAATATTTAGTACATGATTCCGATCTATTCTTGACAACCAAAACAATCATCCAATTTTTTTCAGCCTTGGCAGATCTCAACTGCCCCTCCCACAAAGCAAGTCATCATAGGTTA
This sequence comes from Thuja plicata, assembly GCA_018584345.1. Classification (NCBI taxonomy): domain Eukaryota; kingdom Viridiplantae; phylum Streptophyta; class Pinopsida; order Cupressales; family Cupressaceae; genus Thuja; species Thuja plicata. Next base: position 4,892,354 of record MU225685.1, on the reverse strand, counting down.
TTTTGTGCATAGAAATATAATCACAGATCTGAACACAAAAACTGGGTGGCAAGAAACACTCTGATCAGCCAACAAAATAACAGCTTATGTCTTTGCATTTACTATATGCTTTCAATCTCTGTTTTCCACAAACAAAGTTCAGAATGATCACCTTGGCAGATCTTAGGCATCTCCGACCAAGAAGGCATCTTAGGTTGTTTTGCACAATGATAATGGCCACAAGAATGAAAACCTAGGATGGCAATAGTAAACCTAACACTTGCATCTGTATATCTATCGCATGTTTCATGTCCCTATTCTTGACAGTGAAAACCTGAGTAACAAATTGCACACCTCTTTGAGTTTCAGTACAAGCTTCATGTTTCAGTTCTCAACAACCACATGGGTTGTCTTGTGCAAGGAAATAACCATGAATTCAAGCTTTGAAAACTTGGGTGGTCATAACAACTCTGAATGGCCAATAAACTAGGTAGTGCGGTGCCTAACTTTTGCTTTTCAACATTTGGGATAGGATATTTTGTATTTTGTGTTTATGCACATGTCAAGATTGGCATTTTCCCCTGTTAATTAAGAAAAAACTATTGTCATCATAGTTCTACGTCAATACCTTAAGAGATCATCCCTCGAGTATTAACATTGCATTTCCTACAACAAACAATTAATATTCCATTTGGACTCCACTGTATTGTTACTGAGAACTTGTTTTCGATGACAAATTTGATATTGCTTTGCCTGGTGTTCTTGTAACCACCACTTGTGCCCCACATCAAAAGAACTTATGTACCCCTGTTCTTTGTTGCGTAACAGTTCACTGAATGGCCCAGAACTTGATAAATGTCACTGGAAGCATTCTTTTGGGAAATTGACATTAGTGTGAGCTTTCATCCTACGTGTGGTATACCAAGCTTCCTTGAGGTCCTTATCCTCTTCCCCATTTCCATCGTATCCTTGTGCAATGCCTCAATAGCGCTATTGAATTGGACTTGTCTTAAGATTTTGATGTTGGCCGCCAAATCATATGCCTATTGATTGTTAGTCTGGGTTAAATATCTACATATAAAAATCCTTGACATTGGAAGAAGTCCTTCAATAAATCACCTGTTCAAAGTCTGTTTGTGATATAAGTGACTTCTTTCACTCTTCCCTCAGATCATTTTCTATATTTCTGTGACCATTTCACTGCTTCTCATATGCCCCATATACCCATCTAAGGATACCCATGTGCAGTCACCCAGAACAATCAAAGCCTTTGTCCAACTGACCATTTGACATCTAGATGATCTCACGCATACGACAGTCTTGAACTGAATCTTTCTCATCCCCATATAATTTAGGCAGCTTCTACCTATTATAAGGTTGGCTTGCCCTTCTATTTGTTCTTTCTGTGTTTAAGTCCCCTTATATCCGGGTCCACTACTTAGCATTACCAGACCTGTCTTGACTTCCTTTTAGAAAGCCCTAAGCAAATCCTTGCATTCTGTACTTTTATGTTGTCTGTCGATTTAGGTTATGCTTCTTGCTCAACACATCTCCACTAGCAATGCAAAAGCTAGTTCATCACTCATTGAAAACTTTTCTAATCTTAAATATTTTCTTTATAAGTGTCTACTTGTTTGAAAAGAAGTCATTGAACATGCTTCCTGAATGAATATGAACCTTAATCAGAAGCAACTAACATTTTGAGACAGCACTACAAACTCTTCAAAAGTAAATGCATTTAAAGGGGATGGTTACAATCTGCCTCCTACAACCTCTATTTTCCCGTTCTTTGTTACACAAATCATGCAGACTGCCTAACTTCATCTACTGACTGTATTTGTTCCCTCTTCATAACAAATTTTTGTGTAAGAACTCGATGATATATCTCCTGGATATCTGTCCTCAATGCTTTCTTGTTTTTATCTCCTCACCTATCTCTAGCCAGGCCATGTAAATGGTGTCAGGCCAGCCCAATCAGCCCAACAAAATGTGACATGTTTATCTTTGTCAAATACACATGTTCACCCTTTTGTTCTTGTTCTTCACACAAATATTGCATTCAAAATTTCAAAGTAATAATAACCCAAGTTTTGGAGCAGAAAGGCCATCATCTAGTCAAGATATTTATTGCACAGCCAGTTGCACCAAATATCACCGTGCCAAACAAGGACGCTGTGACCTGAATAGTGAATGTGATCTCTAACAGAAATAGTACATATGAAATTAGAGTGTCTAACATATCTCCGGTGACTCTCTAATAAATCTTTCCATATATTAATCTCCAGCCAACCCCTTACAGCTCCATCCTTTTTTGTCCATGATAGACGAAAAGAGATGCCTGGTCTAACATCAATCAAGCTATAATGCAAAAATGTAGAATATAAAACATTATCAAAACAATCCTACTGAAAATTCCTTAGTATGAACCAGAAAACTGACAAGATATTCAGAACAGAACAAGGGCAGAACAGTCAAGGCAAGGTAGGTTAACCAGGGCATTTATTTATAATCAATAATGCAATGTATATTCTCAAGAACTAAAAATTAATTAGAATTCAGCAGTTGAACATCCAAATATAAATTGTTATGTACAACCAACAAGAATTAATAAATGAGATCTGTACATTACACAATACATATATAGATTGATAACAATGGCAATATTCTATTGATCTCGTAATGCCAAATATACAAAAAAACAGCCAATCTTATTTATTTACTACAAAACTGTAAGTCCTGCATGGGTCAATTGGAGAATTATGGAGAGATGGCTATGCTTGAGTGTGAAATCTCGAGAGACTGATGCAGATGTGTCAAAAGTTGCTATACTCCACCCCTAAACTCTCATTATTGATCAACAATGTGTATACTAGTTTCTAAATTTCTTACCAGCCCAAGGCTTGAGGCCAGGAGATACTGTTTCCCTATCTCTTCATTTTATTAGAGAAAGCCTTGGGAAGATCAATCAGCAAAATGAAATTAGTGGTAAGAGCAAGTGGTTTCCCTCTCATTTCAAGCTTCTCCTTATCCCATAAACAATTTGTAGACAATAGAATAGTTTCAGTGTATTCATCGCTGCAAGAAATGAGCCATTTTAAGACTACAGTAAGTGGAAATGGAACTGTAGGACAATTTGAAAAATCTCAGAAATTGTGTGTTTCTTCCTCGATATCAATCACAGAAGACGGATTCAGATAAATATTTGTCTCAGGCTTTATCCAAAAGTCACTTCCAAGAACGTATTAAGGGAGAGGTATCCTACAATTACGTGGAGTCCTTGTCGCATTGTTTGGACTTGTAATAACAGGACATTGGGAAGATTGGATGGGTTAAAAGAGTAGTTGAAGAAGCTAAAAATGTTACCAAATTTATTTACAACCCTACTTGGGTCCTTTCTTTGATGGGGAAACACAAAAATGGCAAGGACCTTGTGCGACTGGGAGTGACACAATTTGCTAGCCACTACCTCACATTGCAAAGCAATCGTGTTTCCATTCCTCATCTCAAGCAAATGTTTGTGTCTGATGCTTGGCTGGAGTTTACATTCTCCAAAAAAAAGCAGATTGGATTGAAAGTATTGTTTTTTATGAAACATTCAACAAAAATGCGGAGGACTTGATCAGGGTAACAAACACAAACATAAGCTTTATACAAGATAATCTATTTGCTGATTTTTTTAAGGGGTTAGTTTTGTCATTATTTAAAATTTGTTTTCATTTTTTAAGGTGATAGAACTGTTAAGTTTTCAGATTTATGCGAGGAAATTACAGCCTATAGAAGTCTTTTAACCTTGAAACAAAGCAATACACAAAGTAAGCAAGGAGTATGGAAGAATAGTACCCGATTTGTACTTCAAAATCTGCTAGATGAAGGCTCTCATCAATCTCCTTTAATCAGGTCCATCCAGCCCTTTATC
>MU225685.1:4860434-4884010 GCA_018584345.1 Thuja plicata | reverse complement strand
ATAAGGTGGATGATCAGCACCAGAAATCTGATCATCATTTGCTTATGCAATTCGCACCAATGTCTGATCCAATTCGCTGGTATATTTCGCACTAGTTGAATGCATAATGGCAGATGAAAATCGCTGAATATGATCGATTCTTGAGAGGGAGATCATATGTTATGTTTTTAATATTTTCTCCACCAAGAATCAATTTACTTATATATGCAAATGGAGTGTCTCCTCAAGAGGCCAACTTGGATAATTAAACAATAAATATAATGACTTGGGCCCTCTTTATTTATTATTTAAATTAAGCCATTTAAGCATATAAAATCGACTTTATTAATAAACAATAAATATTAAATATTCCTTATATTTAATATTATTATTTATATATCTAATTATAATAATAAATATATATTCTATATATTTATTATTATTTATCCAAGGTGTAAGATATTTTCCGTAAAGGCCATAATATCAACAACAACCTTTGGTAAGGGTTCTTCGTATGGTGATGAGTTTCATTTATGAGGCCATGGATAGGGCCATGTCATTTCAAATTCCTATGGCAGGAATAAGAGAGAATAAGAAATCATTTGGCGCATCATTGATCGTAGATGGACAAACCAACTCCGGCAACCGATACATTCCTTGGCCGCCTTCTTGAGCCTGAAATTCTACTTCTCTAATACATTTAGGGCTTATGAGGAGGTCATGGCAGTTGTTACTGCATGCATTGATAAGATAACGCCTGATCGTGAGTTGAGAGACAAGGTTCTTGATGACTTGGAGGTGAGATTTGCTATATATTATTTATGAGTTTGGCAAAGTTGAATTTTGACTATCTAGAAATATCCATTTACATACTTCGTGACTAATTTTCTATATCTAATTTGTCATTTAATTTTAATTTTTATCTATTCAAGGTCTACAAGGATGCAGAGGGGAGACTCTTTTCTTCAAAACAAGCAGTTGACAAGAGAGGAAAACTAGGTAAAAAATTTAGTTCAATATTTACAAGAAAAAAATTAGAAACTTGATTGTTACGTTTTTTTACTTAATTTTTATATTTCTAAATGATTTTTTGTAGATTTATGGTGGGAGAATTATGGTGTTGGCACGCCTAATCTTCAAAAGATAGCCATTCATATTTTGTCCCAGCCATGTAGTGCTTTTGGGTGTGAACGCAACTGGAGTTTATTTGAGAACATTGACACAAAGGAGAGAAAATATGTTGACCCAGCAATGCCTCAATGATCTTATTTTCGTCTTGTACAACCTTCACCTTCGAACTAGAAAGGTGGAGGTCATTTCACATGAGGCCATCGACTTGGATGAATTGATCCATATGGTGAATGGACTATCAATGAACAAAATGATGGTGATGATGTCCTCCTTACTGAAGACCTTGCAGAAGAAGCAAAAGCAACAGAATTGGATGAAATGTTGGACAAAGACGAGGACGACTTTGAACTTGAGGAAGTAGAAACAACTCATCATCATATAGATATTGCAGCACCTACTAGTTTGAGGCCTCAAAAATTGACTTACATTAGGAGAGGAAAGAGGAAGATGTAGATTTCAGTTGGCTGTTTTTCTCGTTTGGAAATATTATTATATGTAATTTTGTAAACATTTATAAAATTATGTTGCTTCTATACATTTGAAAGTTTGAAACTATGAGTATGAATGATGAAATTTCAAATATTGAATGTTTGAAGATCATATGACATGCATAATGTTTGAATCATGGCTCTTATGTTATCTAAACGCGTTAATTTATTTTATTTTTGATAAAACTAATTTGTTGAGTCCTCGCGGAATCCTCCGTGAGTTTTTTGCCAAGTCCCAAGTCTGAGTTCAAGTCCTATTTTAGGCTGTCGAGTCCGCGTCAAGTCCGAATTTTCAAACTTTGGTTAGAATGTTTGAACATTTAGGTACCATCAATTGTGACCACCATTTGTATACCTGTCTCAAAAAGCTGACATACATATCATTGGAGTGCACAAAATCAATGAGCTCATTTGTAACTACATCCTACAAATCAAGCTCAAGGAAAAGTCTGGCAAACACTAGCTTGTACTCTTTGTTGACTTCCACACCTTTGTATGACACGATTCTCCCCAACAAGGAAAGGATCTCAATGTTGTAGTGTTTAGGAGCCAATTCAAATGAAAGTATATGCAATGACACGATCATTTTGTTTTTCCACTCAACAAGAATTGTGTGCATTTGTTTGAAAAATATTTCTTCAAAATCCTACTCTTTCTCATTTATGACAATCTATAACTTCTCAATCATCGAGTTGATGCAACCATAGATCTCTTCCAACCATGACTTCTCCATGTCAATGTAACAAATCATACTCAAAATATAATGAATACAACTACGAAAGTATTCCATATGATCCCACCAAGTGTCATGTGATCGTAAACTAAATATTGGTTGCCTCTTAGCATTGGATTGTCTCCAAACAAACCAAAGTTGGCCAATGACCATGTTAGAAAATAACAATCACACCTCTAGAAGTCCTTAAGAGATGATTTGTCGGAGGCTGATAAGACCTCAACGACTTAATTGAAAATTAAAAAATAAAAAAAATAGAAGCAAAGAAATAAAATACTTAATTTTAACTAATAAATTAAAATTACTAAGAGTCAAAAGTACAATTGCATCATTTCATTCGCCTTCAACGGCCTCAAATTCAAAAATGATCTTAATATGGTCGATGGCATGTGGTGGTTGGTGATGACCATTTGGATCTTTTCAGCATCAACATACACCTATCCAATCCAAACAATTTTGTTGTCAATCTTTTGTAGCTTAAGGTTGGGTGAGTGGGTGTACAATATAAGGTGGCCAAAGATGTGTGAATAATATTCCTCAACAAATGAACTAGTTGCTCTATATTTTTTTACGTCCTATATGGCTTCAACAATGTTATTAGGCCCCACTTCCTCAATGGCCCATATGAGGATGTCAACAATAAATTGTGCATCATTCAGTTGTCCCTCACAATCCATGCCTACAAATGCATTGCTCCTTTAGGAGACATTGCAGTCACAATGACCAAGGGCTAAATTTGGCATCCTTCTATCCATCAAAAACAATAGATACCTTGTCTATTTTAATGAATCCTTGATGGGTTGTAATGAATCTTCTACAAGTTTCACCTTATTTAGTGCACCTCCAAATCCAAGCCCGTGTATCCTTTTAAAGACTCATTAATTTTCCTTACCATTTCTTATCAAATGGTGAATAAACAACATTGAAAGCCAAACCATTTGATTAAATGCATCTTGCAATGTGTTGGTGGGGAATCTCTAAAGATTCATTTTGAAATGCCTTTTCCAATGGCTCCTTCATTATCTTATTTGTAGTCAGCTCTTCACGCATTGTCAAAAATTAGTGGCCCTCTACTACATCAAGAACACAATGAGATGACAAACTAGGGACCTGCCTCACCCTCTCAGTCATGCCCTGCTATTTCAATGGTTCTTTCATTATCTTATTTGTGGTTAGCTCTTCATGCATTGCCAAAAATGAGTGGCTCTCTACTACAACATCGAGAACACAATGAGATGAGAGACTAGGGGGCCTACCTGACCCTCTTTGTCATGGCCCGACATTACTTATATAGGAATAAGAAATGCAAAATTTAAAAAGGGTCAACTGAGTCCAATATCTCTGCTAGCCGACCTGTTTATTGGTGCCCAAGACAGAAAAAGTTATGAAGGCCGACCATGTTAAATACATATAAATATATAATAAGATTGCTGTGTTAAGGGGCTGACAAGGAAAGCAGCGATGTACATAAATCAAAAGCTTGTGTTTATAAATAACAAAATATAATACTGGTAAGCAGCAATTAAAGTTAATACTGGTGTTTACTGAAGGGCAGCGATCAATAGCAGTAATTTGTATATATCAAGTACATGTGACTTATATAAATAACAAAAGTCATCATTAATAGGCAGCGATTGCACAAGTAAATAGCAGCAATTTCATAGAAGATTAATGCAGCGACTCCATTAGTGATTAGGCGGCAAAAAGATTATGTCTATAAACAAAGAACAAATCAAAGAGGGACAGCAGCGATTAAGAAAGGTTGTGCCTTTTAAAAGGAAACGTCTCTATTCAAAAAGATGTCTCTCTTCACAAGAGACATGAGGATATATTTTGGAAGGTTGGATGGAACCAGGGATGTATTACATTGAATATAATATCAATTCAAGGCAGAACTAAGCAGTCCTGAGCACAGATCTAAGAAAAAATCGTGAAGCAGAAATTTGTGAAGATTATGAGCGAATTATTTCAGGTTTCATGAGCACTTCTGATCAGATAGTTTTCAGATACCTTAAGGGTGAATATTCACAGACCTATGAGCAGAGGTTCTTGATGATCACCAGGACATCAAATTAGTCAGCAAAAACAGATACAATCATATAGAAGAAGGTCAATCAAGAAGATCAGCAGAGAACATAAGGAGCATTCAAACAAGTCCAGGTGCTTCACCTCTGTGAGCATCACCTAGATGCAATGAGTGCTAAGTGTTCCATTCATTCTCATGAGAGATGGGTTCGTGTGAACCACTACTCATGAAACATGGATCAATGAGTTTGACTCAAAAAAACCTACACAGTCGAATCCTGATAGCAATATCACAATTTGACTTGCTGGAAAATATCTCCTACTTATCAAAAGCAAATTAATCAAGATCGAGGTATAGAAATCTAAACAGCAAATACACCAAAGGGATTAAGCTTCAGATCAGGCCAATATAGCAGTCTGATATTTTCAGATCTGCCATTCTCAGCTCTCTAGACAATCCTTATCTCATGTATATTCATACGATAGAATATAAAATATGCCTGACTATCTGAAATCCATCTTGTAGGAAGGACCTAGGGTGTAAGAGGAGGGTTATAAGAGGGTGATCTAAGTAGGCCACCCTAGACATGACCATATAACTGGCTCCTAGGGCCAAGAGAGCTCTAGCATTCATTCCACTCTTGGGCTTACATAGAAGAACCAAGAAACCCCCTTACGACCTCCGTCCAACTCTGCAATGATGGCACTTGTCTTTGGGGGATAAGACATTGATACGGAAAGCAAGTACAAGCAACCCACTAAGTAAACTACCTTGGTGGATGTCCATATTGACTGCCCACCGAGGCCAAGAGGGCTCTGGCATTCAGTCGAACCTATCATGTTTCTTCCTCCAAACTCTAATGTGCTTGTATAATATTATTGACATTATATGAATATGATGTGATCTTCTCTAACCCTAATAATTAGAAGTGCGTGTGAATGCGTGTGCATGTATATATATACACACATGTTTCTAAAGTCATGATTGCATGATTCAAATCCAAGATCACATTATTTAAAGAAGATATTTTAGTTCGTAAGATATAACTCTAACCCTAATTTGTTGCAATTGTGATTCTAGGGCAAATTCGGAAGGGTACATTACACTCTGTTTACTAAAGGATGACATATTCTAAAGGCAACAACTACTTCTCTTACTCTCTAATATATTTCAACACTCTAGATGTTTGCACAAGTGCATCCATCTTTACCTAAACAAGCTTTGATGCCCATGCCAAGAATACCATACAAATGGGCTTTCACCCAACTATATGGGTCTGAAATTTGACACCACCCATTGCAAACCCACATATATTCCCTCATTTGTTTTGAAGCAAGGTTGGCCCACAAAACTACTACCTACCTTTGTAATTCCAATGGCAACAAGTTAAGAAACAAAACATATCAAACAAATAAAAACAAACTATATATATATATATATATATAGTTCAAAATATCATTATCAGCAACTTATCACCAAGGGCAAAAAAAAAATCGGAGATAAATCGACAACTTATCGGCAAAATATCAGGAACTTACAAAATTGCTTAAATTTAATTAGAAATGCATTTTTTTTGCAAAATTCAATGAGGAGATGCATCTAATGAGTCAATAAATGAGTAAACAAAACAAACAAGCTGATTTTATCATTTTAGATATATTTAAATGCAAATAGGGTACAAAATGTCATCCTCTTGTGGAATGTTGATGGTTGGTAGCCATAGCCTAATAGTCTGAACTTTGAAGCAAACTAAAAATAGCAAATTGTCTTTGTCAAACTATAAGTAAATACAAGTACAACATCAAAATGGTCTACATCTTCCTCTTCCCCTTCCCAATAGCTCTAGTAAAAACAACTGGAGGGGTAGGAAGTCTAGTCCTAGAAGTTCGTTATGCCTGTGCCTGTGCCTCCTCCCTCTGCACAACTGGCTGTCTCGACTTATATTATCAAACACAACAATAGGCATTTTATACCAACTACATCATCCCCCCACCAAAAGAAAAAGTCGTCTTCGAAATGACAAGTATACATCAAGTAATATCGAAGAAGACTAATGACAAAAATGTAGATAATGATTTGTACAGCACAAACTCAAAGTTCTAGTGTACTCCAAAAATAAAATGGGGATCAAGGGGACAGCGCCCCTTGCGGGGATCAGCGCCCCCAGCGAGGTCGAGCAGCAGCACCCCTCGCGAGGTCCGGGGGCAGTGCCTAGACCAAATTAGCACCTTGAGAACCACAACTAGACAAAATTAGCGCCTGGACCAAATTAGCTCTACAATGCCTTGTTCACACCTACAATAGATTAGGGGTATTCTCTGGTCAAGTACAAACCGGATCCAAATTCAGCTTGCAAGCCCAGACAACTAGAAAATAGGCTTTTTACCTTGGCAAAATGGACATTTTTCAAGATGTAGCTTCCAACAAGTCTCATTTGTGTGACTACATGTTGGTTTGTGGTGACTGATCAGGCAAGTACTGTATACTTTTTTGCAATTTGTGGTTAACTCATCAAGCGTTTTTGGTTAACTTGTCAATTATTTCCCTAGGTTAACTCGTCAAGCATTTCCCTAGGTTAACTCGTCAAACAATTTTTAGGGTTAGGGTTTTTCTATAAGAAAAATAGTGTTAGGTTTATGGCTTTGTAGAGTGAAGAAGTATTGTAGCATTTGTAGCGGTATTGAGGTGCAAGGGATCACTGGTTGTAATCGGTTGAAATTACTGCATAATAAGATTGGACTCTATGTTTGGTGGACGTAGCCCAAGATTGAGTGAACCACGTTAAATTCTTTGTGCCTTATTTTTGTGTGTTTTTTATTCTTTTGTTTTATTAATCGTATTTGCATGTAACTGTTAGATATTTGTCTTCTAATCCTAACAAGTGGTATCAGAGCTGGTTGTATTTAGTTATCCTCTACAAGACGGTCTCACGGTTGAATGGGAGTCTCACGATTGAGTGGGAGTAATGGCAGATGAGGCTAAGTTGAAGGTTGAGAAGTTTAATGCGCAGAACTTTCAGTTATAGAAAATGCAGAGGGAGGATCATCTCTATCAGAAGGATTTATGGCGGCCATTAGAAGGAATAACCAAGAATGTCGCAACTGTCTCAGGAGGACTAGGATATTTTGGACAGAAAGGCACTTGGCAGTATTCGTTTATGCCTAGCACAATCAATGGCATTTGATATTACAAAAGCGAAGACAACTAAAGAGTTGATGGAAACCCTAGCGAAGTTATATGAAAAGCCTTCCGCTTCAAATAAGGTATTTCTTATGAAGCGTTTGTTTAATATGAAAATGGGAGAAGGTGGGTCAGTTGTTGATCATTTAAATGAGCTTAATACAGTCAATTATCCTTTGTTAATGTCAATTTTGATGAAGAAATTAGGGCCCTTTTGATTTTGTGTTCTTTGCCTGAAAGCTGGAATGGCTTGGTAATGGTTGTTAGTAATTCTATTTATGGTTCGAATACATTGAAATTTGATGATGTTGTTGGTGTTAATTTGAGCGATGAAATTTGTAGGAAAAGCTCAGGTGATACAACCACATCAAGCAGTGTTTTGAATGCAGAAAGTAGGGGCAAACTAAAGGAGAGAGGAAACAATTCTCCTCTATAGACAAGAGGGATTGTTGGTTCTGTGGTAAGCCAAGTCATTTGAAGAAAGATTGTTGGTCTCCGAAAAATAAAGGAGACAAAAAAGACAGTAGTACCGAGGCAAATGTGGTAAGTAATAAATCTAAAGAAGATACTTTGATTCTTTCCCTAGAAAATGTTGTTGATTCGTGGGTTTTAGATTCAAGGGCCTCCTTTCATGCTACACCCCATAGAAGTTATTTCTTGATTATGTCCAAGGGGATTTTGGGCTGGTTTATTTGGGAGATAATGAACCGTGTTGGATTGTTGGAAAGGGAAGAATTAAGATTAAGTTGCAGAATGGGAATCATTGGCTACTACAAGAGGTAAGGCACGTTCCAAGGCTGAGTAGGAATTTAATCTCAGCAGGGCAGCTAGGTGATGAAGGTTGCACAATTACTTTTAAGGATAAAAATTGGAAGGTTTCAAAAGGTGCCTTAGTGGTAGCAAAAGGTGTAAAAGTAGGCACCTTATAACTTTGTATAGGTCATATTGTTCCTTCTACTTTAATTGTTGCAGAGAAAAGTCAATGTTCAGGAACAGTTGCTGCAATTCAGCAGGTAGAACATCAAACGATCGTTGTGGATTTCGAGACATCACTATGGCACAACAGACTTGGGCACGAGTGAAAAAGGTATGAAATTACTTCATTCAAAGAAAGTTGTACCCAGTCTGAAATGTGCCAATATGGATTTCTATGAGAGTTGTGTATGGCAAACAAAAGAGAGTTAGTTTTATGAAGGGTGGGAAGGAAAAGAAAGATGAGAAATTGGTGCTTGTGCATATAGATGTATGGGGACCAGCTCAGGTATCTTCCCTTGGTGTCTCTCTATATTATGTTACATTCATTGATGATGCAACTAGGAAAGTATGGATCTATTTCCTTAGGCAGAAATCTGATGTATTTAAAACTTTTAAGAAATGGAAAAGCTTGGTTGAGAATGAGACTAGTAAAAGACTAAAATGTCTCAGATCTGATAATGGTGGTGAGTATTGCAGCAAAGAATTTGAATATCATTGTTCCTCTAATGGTGTTTATAGGCATAAAACAGTTCCAAGGACTCCACAAGAAAATGGAGTGGTTGAGCACATGAATAGGACAATAATGGAGCGTGCAAAGACTATAAGGTTGCATGTTGGGCTGCCCTTAAACATGTGGGCAGAGGCTGTAAACACTGTTGTTTACTTGATTAATAGAGGTCCCTCTACTCCTTTGGGTTGCGGTATTCCAGAGGAAGCATGGACAAGTAAGAAGGTGAGTTATTCTTTTCTCAGAACCTTCAATTGTGAAGCATTTGCACATATAGATTCTGAAAATAGAACCAAGCTAGAAGCTAAATCAAAGAAATGTGTATTTGTTGGATATGGCATTGATGAGTTAGGCTATAGACTTTGGGATTTTGAGAATCATTAAATTGTAAGAAGCAGGGATGTCATATTCAATGAGAGTGTTGTACAAACTACAAAGATCAGTTGCAGCAGCATGAGAAGAAAGAAAATGTTTATGTAGTGCTACTGGATGATACTCTTAAAGATGATGTTCTAGTGGTTCTTCATGCTTCGCAACAACAGCAACAACAAATACCACAAACTCCAGTGAATGTTAGACGATCCTCAAGGACAAGTAGACCTCCTAACAGGTTCTCTCCCTCTTTGTATTCTATTTTATTGACTGATGCTGGTGAACCAGAATGTTATGATGAAGCTATGCAGGTGGATACCAAGGTTCAGTGGGAGCATGGAATGACAGAAGAAATGGACTCCTTGTTGAAAAATCAGACTTGGGAATTATGCAAGTCGTCTGCAGGTAAAAAGGTTTTACAAAACAAATGGGTTTATAGGCTGAAAGAGGAAGATGGAGGTAAGATAAGATTTGAAGTCAAGTTAGTTGTAAAGGGATTTGCACAAAAAAAGACATTGGTTTTTCTGAAATTTTTTCTCCGATTGTTAAGATAACTTCTATTCGTACTATTTTAAGTATTGTGGTTGCTGAAGATTTCAATTTGGAACAGCTAAATGTGAAAACTACCTTTCTCCATGGTGATATGGAGGAGGAGATATATATGGAACAGCCCCAAGGATTTGAGGTCAAAGGTAAGGAGAAGTTAGTGTGCAGATTAAAGAAGAGTTTATATGGATTGAAACAAGCACCTCGGCAATGGTACTTAAAATTTGATAGTTTTATGACTGAGCATGGCTTCAATAGGTGTAATTCTGACCATTGTGTTTATTTTAAGAGGTTGGATAATGACAGCTACATTATTTTATGTTTATATGTTGATGGCATGCTTGTAGCAGGGTCTAACATGGATCACATAAGAGAGTTAAAACAACAGTTAGCATAATCATTTCCTATGAAGGATTTTGGGGCAGCAAAACAAATCCTTGGTAGAAAATTTTGCAAAGATAAGCAGAACAAAAAATTGACTCTATCACAGGCTGATTATGTTGAAAAGGTGTTGCAGAGATTCCACATGGAGGATGCAAAAGCTATCAGCGCACCTTTGCCTAGTCATTTGAAATTGACTAAGGAGATGTGTCCAAAGACACAAGAGGAGGAAGAAAAAATGTCCAAGGTACCCTATGCTTCAGCTATAGGCAGTTTAATGTATGTCTTGGTATGCACTAGACATGTTGTAGTTGTTAGTAGGTATATGAGTCATCCTAGAGTTGAGCATTGGAATGCGGTAAAATGGATTCTCAAATACTTGAGAGGTACATCCAACAAATGTTTATGATTTGGGGGCTCTAGTACTGATTTACAAGGCTATGTTGACTCAGATTTGGCAGGAAACATTGATATCAGGTGGACTACAATTGGATATGTTTTTACTGTCGGTGGGACAGCAGTGAGTTGGATCTCCAGGTTGCAAAAGGTGGTTGCTTTATCCACCACATAGGCAAAGTATGTAGCTGCAATAGAGGCAAGAAAGAAGATGATATGGCTGCAATCTTTCATGGAAGAATTGGGCAAACCACAAGTTAACAATTATTTGTTTACAGACAGCCAGAGTGTCATTCATCTTGCAAAGAATTCTACCTTGCATTCAAAGACAAAACACATATCGTTGAGGTATCACTTTATTCAGTTGGTATTGGATGATGAAAGGTAAGGCTGGAAAAAATACATACAAATGAAAATCCAGCGGATATGTTTACAAAGGCAGTGACAAGGGAGAAGCTGAGCTCCTCTTCAGCTTCGGTTGGTCTTCACAACTAAAACAATAAAACAAAAGAGCAAAGTCCAAGGTGTTTCTTTCCAGTGGGAGCTATAGGGGTAGCAGTATTGCTACAGGATCAGTCTCCAAGTGGGAGATTGTTTAGTGTGGAGCCTGATCAGTCTCCAAGTGGGAGATTGTTGGTTTGTGGTGACTGATCAGGCAAGTATTGTACACTTTTCTGCAATTCGTGGGGTTCGGGGTCAAGCGTTTTTGGTTAACGCGTCAAGCATTTCCCTAGGTTACCTCATCAAACAATTTTTAGGGTTAGGGTTTTTCTATAAGAAAAAAGGTGTTAGGGTTATGGGTTTTGTAGAGTGAAGAAGTATTGTAGCATTTGTAGCGGTATTGAGCTGCAAGGGATCACTGGTTGCAATCGATTGAAATTACTAGATAAAAAGATTGGACTCTCTGTTTGGTGGACATAGTCCAAAATTGGGTGAACCACGTTAAATTTTGTGCCTTATCTATGTGTGTGTTTTTTATTCCTCTGTTTTATTAATCGTATATGCATGTAATTGTTAGATATTTGTCTTTTAATCCTAACACAACCCCCATCACAATGGTTACAATGTTGTGCAAATTTCTTCTTCGTGCTATTAGCATGGCTCCTTTTCACCATAGAGAGGATGTCAGACTTTCTACTTCAACGTTTGAGAGTATACGCATGCTTCATCAATGTCCAACAATTTTGAGAGCAATATGGATCTCTAAAGATGGCTATGAAGGCCTCTAGTGTATTTTATCAGCACTCCTCTTACACATCTTTCCCCATTTGGACAACCCTACGAAATTAGCTAGTGTACTCTTGCACACTTTGTACATCATTCTATTTCAAAAATTGCCACTCCATAGATTTTCTTCTCTATGACAGATTGGGTGAAATTGCGTCTTATTCAATGTTCTAAATGGATCTCATGAACTAAATGGAGCTTGTTTTCTTAAGGCCGCAGAATACAAGAGATTTTCAAACCAAGTTAAAACATGCTTTGCTAATCTCAACTCAGCAAAGAAAATATTTTATTCCAAAGTATATGAATGCATGATAAAATATACCTCTAATTAAGCCAAGTTCGAGCCAATGGTCAAGTTTATCTACATCTACATCTCCTTTGAATGACAAAATCTCAAACTTCACCTCAGCCTCGAATTGAACTCTCTTCCTCATTCAACCAGGATTTCCCCTTGCTCTTGACACCTTCTAAATAGCATATCTTCTCTGTGAGCACCTGTATGAACCCTCTCATTGCCTCCATAATATTTGCAATACTAACTTCTAGCCTAAGTAACTTTGCTTCGTCTTCCATGCTTCTCAGTTCTCTTTTCCAACTAGAGAACTCAATGTAATTTTTCAAGGCAACTCCTCCTTCCCACTTGCTCTATAGTGTACATGAACCTGCAAAATCACTCACAACTTCCACAAGAAAAGAACTTGGTCTGACACAAATTGATCTATAAACTAAGATGGTTAAACTGTACAATAGTCTCCAACATATGCAGTTAACGAAAGAAATGAAAACCTGAATTCTCTATGCAAGAATTGATATCAGAAATGCAAGGAAGTTAGAGTAAGCTCGGAAATGTAAGGAAATTAAAGCCACCAACCACAGTCACACAATTGAAGACAATAGAGATTTACCCTGGAGAACCCAAATTTCAAGAGAAAACTCAAATAAAATGTGAGCCAATTACTCGATTAATAACTATATCCAATGCAATACGAATTGTAGGCCTCTTGCGCACACAACTAGCCTGAAATTTAACTCAATTCAGTCTGTAAGATCACTACCAAACTCCTTTAACACCCACCCTCTTAATTTTCTTACGTAAACACATTTCTTTTTGTCACTATGAACTCCTTCAATTCACCTCTGATCCTTATATATGCACTTTCATTATACCATCTGTGTTTACAATTGTTTATTGCATGTTTACAATCAAGTACAGAAGCTCAGAAACCAAAGGAAGTTGAACAGTGAAGGAAATTGGAATGCAACATGCCATTATCTGTTGTGCAACAAAACCAGCACTTGTCATCAGGGTACAATTACAAAACCATCTTTTTTGGACAATACCACCCTAGTGAATGCAAAACTGCCACTTGGCACTGTATGAAACTCTACCTTGTTGGAAGCCCGCAGTTTCATCCAAAAACAAGAAACATAGTTTTTTCTCAGTATTCTCGTCAGCCCAAGCCTACTTTGAGATGCCCCATGTCGTCCTAAAATTTCTCCAACATCCAAATATTTGACTCTATTTTAAACCTCTTCTTCCTTCACAAAAAGTGTTTTCTTGAGTTGCATTTTGTTGCCATGAAGTATAAACAATCCTTTTTTATGGATCATCTCTAGCCTTCATGTCAGCCTGTTGTATCATTTTTCATAAATTAATATGATTTTATTTTAACCCAGCCGAAAAATGAATTAAATTCAAACCCACTTATATATGAGTTAGCATGCTGGATGATTGTGTTATCAGAGCAGCTAAGCTAAATATGTGTTTTATATGAATGTAGTCTTATATATATCAAAATCTTGTTATTTAATGGATTAATAACTGAGCTCTATAACAAAGTACTTGAAATTGATTAGTACTATTGTCATTTTCAACAGTAGCCGCCATAAATTATGACATTAGAAAGTTAAAAATTAAAATCTACCTGTGGAATCTGGCTCTCAACTATATTGCTTAGCTATTGGAATCTGGGTTAGAGTAAATTAATAATTATCATTAGCTCTGTCTGCAGTCTAGGCCAAGTGCCAACTCTGGACAATTAATGACAATGAAGTTTAGTGCTGCTTCTTTTACTTCAGATTAAAAAATGACATAGGAGATAAAAAAGTCTAGAATCATTTTTGTACAGTTGTTTTAATAATCCTTAACTGTATCTTCAGAAGGGACTCCCTTGACAAAAAGAGCTGTGATAATGGTCCAGTGAGTTCAGATATTGTTTTCCTATCCAGATCAATCAGAAAGTTAAGAAACAACCTCGTGAATTTAAAAGTATTTGAAATTGAACTTTCATTTACATCTACCGTGGAGAAAACAAACCACTCCTTTTATCTCTCCCTTTGAGTTTGTTAAACCTTTATTCCTATTACCTCCTATATAATGAATGCTCAAACCATTGGATTGATATACTATTCCATAAAAAGCATAGACTTAAACTTACTATCCCTGATGCATAAATTCCATTTTCTAAAATTGAAAGTAAAAGTTCTTTAACCTTGTCGATTTTTCTCCAAATATATTTGAGAGCTTACTGATTACTATATCCAAGAAACTTGCATGCCACTTAGACTTATCATAAAGATTTGCACAGAAATCTGAAACTTGCTCAACAAGTAAAATATTGCACCCATACATTTAAGATATACAAAAGCTACTAATCCTACTAAATAACATTGTAGAGGTTATGATCAGTTTCACCTACATTAAACACATTCCATGGAATTTAAATTGCACTGAAAAACGCTGATCATACCAATTCAGTAGTTCTCAATATCACTATCATCATAATTATATATAGAGGATAAAGAAAGCAGAAGTTAAGATAGCACCAACATAAAATTTAAAGCAATCAACCTGAAGAAATTGAGAAGTGAAATACCTTAATACATTTAGCAGAAAACAAGTAGCAACTCCATCAATGAATCCTTTAAGCCAATCTAACTGACATGTTAAAACCTCAAGATTTAGGTTGTCTTAAATGCCACCAAAAAATAAATGCATGAAATTATATTTTAATTGCAAATGAAAATAAAGCAAATGGTTCTTTGATTCTTACAACAAAAAAACTGTATGTAGCTCTTTCATTTTCTGCTGTGAATGGGAAACACCAACTTTGACATAAGAACAAACTTAGCAATATTTAGTGATTAAAGAAATCAGATTTCCACAATCCATAGATATTAGTAAACAATTTTCCGGGTAGATTGTGTCAGAGTTTTTTTCATCGACCCAGAAAATTGTTTAATAATATTTAGTGATGATTTAAAATCACCTTTTCATGCAAGCAATGACTAAACTAGTTAAATCCATTTGTTGATTGAGTACACATTTTATTTCACTCATGGATGTGATATTTCTGATACAGTAAGTTCAACACAGCCTGCAAATATTGAATATACCATAATCAGATTGAACAGAAATAAATCTTTGGGAGGAAATAGTATCTCATTCCTATATGCCACACAAAAATATAGACAGGCAGCTTTCAGTAACTAATATTTATAATATTCTGGACAAAATTCAAGTATGCCTTCCCAGCTCAAGCTTACAGTTCCGATTATATTGTACCTTTTTCTCGAGTGCTATCCCATGCAACTTCATTGGGGAAGAAGTATAGAGAAGCTTGACCTTGTCAAATTGATCATGAATTGGCTCTTCATCAGCAAAAAAATAAGAGGTATTTCTTTTTCTCATTTTGAATATAGTAAAGCAAAGATAAGGTACTAGTTGTTATTCCTCAAGTGATCCTCTGAGAGGAAAAGTTCACTTGGCAAATTCTCACCGGCATGCCTACAATCTAATAAGTTGCATAGAATCCCACAAAATGCCACAACAATTGATCATTCCCTAGCCATCCAAAGGCATTAGATGTATCTTGAGTTCATCAAATAATTTGGTATCGAAGGCAGATGAATACTTTAGCATGGCATAAAGTTCAAAATATGGGAGTAAGTTCCTATTCTTAAAAGAAGATAAGGTGCAACAAGCTATTTTTCCAATTACTTAGCAGTTACCAACATGATAACACAAATGCGTTGGTAGGACCAATTCCCTAAGGATCCCTTGAAAACATGATCAGCCAATAAAGTGTTTCTAGGCAAGTTTTGAATCTTCAATATGATCCTATTCTCTAAGAAATTTGATCATCAGAAAAATTAACTGCAAGGTCCCAATAGTGTACCACACCAGCATCAGCAAAAAACTTACGGGCTGCTGCTTCAGTTCTGCACTGCTGAATCACAAATCTATTAAAATTTAGTTTGGCCACACTACCCTGCCAAACTAGTTGACATTTATTGACAGGACGACCATCATCTTCCTCTTCATCTTCTTCCTTAACAACAGCAGTAGCCCAGTTGATGCGACGAAGCATCAGTTTCCCGTATCTTTTAATGGACTTGCTACCCCCTTCAACAACCACAACACTCATGCTATCTGAGATAACTGCACAACCAGATAATCTATTCTCCTGAGCATTGACATCCACTTTGAAGCGTGTCTGAGGATGTGACAAGTCAGTAATCTTGTAGACAGAAACAATTGTTTCCAAGGTATTTGGATCGTCAAAGAGTTTTCTTTCTTTCTTCTCAATACGTTCAGCTGGGGTGAGCTTGCGAGCAATATTTCTGTCCACATGTGCCTGCTCACGTTCAGCAGCAGCACTTCGAATTTCCATTTCAAGTTTTGTCGGATCTTGGGTTGCTTCGGCTCCAAGGACCTTCATAAGATTGCTCATCTTTACTTTTGGCTTTGGAGGCTCTAACAGACCCTGTCTTATCATCTCCTGCCTATCCTTTTCCTTTGCAAGTCGCCGCTGTGTACGTAATTTCTTCTGCTCCTTCTTTGTCAGCTTCAGAGGTTGAGGGGGGGGTGGAGGAGGTTCCGCAGGAGGCTCAATTGGCTGAGGATGCTCTACATATATGGTAAGCTTTTCCATCTTCACTTTGAGTTCACCTTCAGTGACATCAGTGTAGCTGCTGGAAGGTAACAAAACCGTGTCCCTAGATACACACGAAAAGAAAAATTCAACATTGTTATAAATTATATAGTCCACTGAATGCAGATATAAGAAATACTCACCACCACTCCACATCAGGTATTGGATCCTTTGGTTTTTCTTCTTTTGTAGGAAATCTTTCAGACACTTCGATCAGATTTGGATTGATATCTAGCTCAGCCTTTGCCTTCGCAAGCTGGGCTTGTTTAATCTTAAGCTCCTTAGCTTGAGCTTCTCCAAATTGACTCTACACACAATATCCAACAGAAATATACAAGTAAATAATGATAATTTCCAAAATCAAGTGCATCTTAATATTAAATAAAGGGGATAAAATCTCAAAATGCATCTCACCTTAAATTTCAATATTTCTGCTTGTTTAGACCATTTTCCCTCCTCAACAAATTGAAATGTCATCCTCTTAGGCCGAACAAGCTTTGTTTTATCAATACCCATTCTTGAATCAAAATGCGGATTTGTCATTGGGATTTCATCCAGTTCTGGCCTTAGGATTTGAAATGCTTCCTTTTTCTGTTTGTTAATATTAACCTAAAGAATGAAACATTATTGAAAAAACACAAGACTTGGAATCAGTCAAACATCATAGTAGCCACATAAAATAAAAGATTTTGAATTGATTTTGTCTTTTTATTGCACACATAGGCTACATAAAATAAAAGATGTTGAATTGCTCAAGTATTTTTATTGCACATATATTATTTATTCTAACCTTTAGTGTGCTTAAGTTTGTTATTTTTGGTTTGTCAATGACATTGCCATGCTCATCTATTTCACGACCCTGTGCATCAAGGCGGAGCACAGGAGCCTTTCCAGGTTTTTGCTGGCCAGCTGTACCAAATTCATCAGACATTTGACCAGGAAACATGTTCAAAAATGGCATCGATTCCGGATCCTGGTGAAACCCCATTCTTGCTGCAAGTTCTTGTGCTCTTTTTACTGCTTCGTAATTTGGAATATTTGCATGACCTGGCATAAGACCTGCCACTCCAGTCATTCCAGGTGCAAAGTTAACATTTCCTGCAGATGCTGGCATAGATGCTGACATACTAGCTCCTGAAGCAGATACTTTAGACTGTACTGTAGCCAAAGTTGTCATGGCTGAAGGCACAGAACTAGATGTTGGTGCCAGAGTCGGTGCCTTCAGAGATGATGATGCAATAGAACTTGTACCAGTAGACTTATTCAACTACATTAGACAGATTGCCAGTGGTAAGTTTACAGTGCAGAAATCTTAACTTTTACCTAACAAAGAAATTGAAATTTACTGCCTACATAATTACTTAAACAACAACTCACCTGAGGCAATTTCTTCAACTTTTCTGAAAGCTCCTTCTGTATTTGCAGTGCCTTCTTTGCCTTGGCTAAAGCATCAAGAGACAAATTTCCACCTTTGCTAGTTGCTGCAGTCCCATCTGTGCTGGTTTTCCCAATAACCTCATGAGATCTGGCAATATTATCTGCCTTATTTTCAACTACATTGGTGGTAAAAGCTGTAGATACCTTTGTGTCTGTAGAAATTTCCGAAATGGCTATGGGCTTTGGCAAATCCCTTGATGATTCCTTTGATGCCAGAATAGTTCCACCTTGTTGAACACCCTATCAAGAAAACAAGTTTTACCAGAGTTCAATTCTTCCAAATTCTCATTTTCACTTTCACACAATTATCAATAAGTGTGACCCTAATCAAGGTAACTGTGCCGATGCCTAGTAAATACATACCGGGGCAGCAGAAGTACAACCATCGTAGGAGTAATAATGAAAATAATAAGTGAGAAAAGCATTTGTAGTTTTCTCTATGAGAATGAACAACAAATGTATGGACAGTTCTTTTGGTACACTAACTTAAAAAAAAAGAACCAAATCTGAAATTATATCCACGCAACCAGATAGAACAAACTAAGCTTATCATTTACTCATAAACAATCAGCAGCTACACTATTCAAAAAGTCCCTATGCATTTTTATGGCACCAGCAATCTTATTATAATCACAAACTGCAAATGAGAGAAACCCATTGAGTGTCTTTAAGATAAATAGGAGATGGCCTTCAAAACAAAAGGCCTAAATATCTAAAGCGCCTTGTTTGGTGAAATTGGACTGATCCGGGAAGTTTGTAATTGTAACTAATCTCAAAGCCATTTATGACATGTTGCTTTTGAAAATTGTACTAGCCAGTGAGCTGGAAATAGTATATTGACATTGACAAACTTGCACTGCATTTTGACAATCATATTAGTACAATTTGTGGTATAATCTCCTTTTAATTATATATATGGAACTGTTTATACAGCCAACTGGATTCAAGAATTTCTCTTGCATTTTTCTTACCATACAAGCAAATTTGGAATACCATCCTATTGTTTGAACAGGAGGCTGTTAATAATGTTGAAGGCTACAGGAATAGATCAGTATACGATGTTGCTTTCAATCAACTAAATCTAGTTTCTTAACTTGTGAGGACTTAAAGTCCAAGCAAGACTAGAATTGTTGTTAGAAGTCTTGGTTGTTTTCTACTCGATGTGGTGACTAGTCTGTAGATGATTATACAATTATAGTGCTGTTTGTCCATAGGAAATGTTTAATAGAGAAAAGAAAATGATATTAAGTATCATTGTAGCACTAGATATAGGCATCGAGAAGCATTAATTTGGAAATTCGGAGAATTTAAGATAGAAACGCATTTCAGAGAAAAGTTCATTCAGCAAGCTAAACGTGGTGTACTTTAGAAGTGAAGCCTATTGGACTTGAGTTAGACTACTGACTTTCTTGAAAATTGTTGGATTCTAAGTGGTGACATAGAAAACCATGAAATTTTCTAGAGTAAAGTCTTCGATATTCACAATATTTTTTTGAAGATGAACAAGAAGAGATTGAGCTTAGTTAATCCTAAAGTCAAGGGCTCATAGCAACGTATTTGGAGACCTTATATGCTAGAAGATACTTACATTCAAAGAGGTGGAAGCACTGCCATTGTCTGGCCCAACAGTACTCTGTTTAGCATCATCATTATATTCTTCTCCTCTTCCTTCTCGCCCACTCGCATGTTTTTTCACCTTTCGATATTCGTCATTATCATCCTTGGTTTTGGAATCATTATCTTGGAATTTCCTCTTCTCCCCTCTATCTCTGGCCTTGGCATCATCGCCATCATCCTCTGCTGCTTCCACTCTGTGGCGCTTCTCTTTCCTGCCATCCCCATCTTCTCTTTCTCGCCGTTTGTGAGGGCGGCTGTCGCGGTCTCTTTCTCCGCCGTCTCTACCCTCGTAAGAGCGTTTGGCCCTTTCTGCACTGTCCCTATGAGATCGAAGATCCCTGTCTTTATCTTTCCCTTGGTGGGCTGAGGATCTTTCCCCATCTCTGTAACCATCTTCGATCTTTCTGCCTTGGGCGTAGCTATCGTCTGCCCTGTCCTTAATCTTCCTGCCCTCTTTATGATCCTTCCTATCTCTGTGCCGTCTGTCATCCCTTGAAGAAGAATGCCTGTGTCTATTGTCGTCCTCGTCGTCATGGGAATGCCTCTTCACCCTATCGTGATCCATGTGATGTCTCTCATCCCCCCCTTTGTCTCTTTCTCTGTCTCTGCCTCTGCTTCTGCTTAGATCGTTCATCCTCAGTTCACCCACTCAGCTCCTCCTACTTATGATTTTCAATGCCAAACAAATATACAGACGCTCAGTTGCAAAGGAAAGAAACACAGACAACGAAAATGAAGATGTAAGGCCCTCGGTTTCTTAGTTCAGGGTTTCCCTTCAACAAAAATCCGTTCGTTTAGAGCCATAAAAACTAAGAATTTACAAGAGGAATCGGCATTGAGAGAGATTTTAATACGGATTTAAAAAATAAAATGAAATTAACAAAAATAGGTGAAGATGAAGCTTACAAACCTTACCTTTTTATCATGTCGATAGGCGTTCCCTGTGTGAAACAGAGGGAGCTCAAGCATAGTTATAGGGAGAATCGACGATCTCATACGTTGTCAAAAATGTTGCTCAAAAGAACAGTGGTCATCTATTTTAAGAAATGATTATTAATGACATTCTAAAATTATATTTCTTTGAAATTGATGTAATGTAATAGGTAGAAGGGAGGATGTTCTTATACGGTTCAATTTTTCACATAATGCTAGACTATGATGATATTCGAGTTAAATATGAAATCATTTTGAAAGTGGACAATATGTAAAGTTTATTTGAAGAGGATAAGGTCAACCAAATTGTTGGTTTGTTGGTCAAGATTCATAAAAGAAGATCGGAGTTAAAGGAATGTGAAAATTGTTTAAGGCTGAGAGTTTCTTTGGTCCCTTAGACTCCTTGGTATCGTGGACGTCATTAAAAGCATTCATTCATTTTACTTATGTAGAGGCCTTTCACAACGCAATTCGTAGGTTCATTACATGCAAAAGAAAGCCCCTTTTAAAATCAAGAAAATAGAGAAATCTTAGCAACATTTTCATGGTTTAAAGAATAATACAAGTGATAAGGTAACCAATTGGTTAGGTGTTCTCATTCACAACATGATATCAAGACTTTAAAGGCGTGTAAAAGGTCTCATTTCAAGATAGAGATTGCTAACACCTTCCCAACAAACCATTGGCACAATGAAGAATGTAAGACAAACAAGAGATTGCTAAAAGGAAGTGGAATGGACAGCAAAAAGAAAAAGAAAAAGTATAAAAAAAACTGACTATGTAAATAAAATAAGGAGCTAATCGATTTTGGAAAACATAATAAATTTGTTTAGAAGGAATTACAACAGAAGAGAAAAAAAAATTTGAAAATAGTAATATGGATACCCAATCGTTAGAGTGTGTTAGGCTCCTTTATGAGCAGGTTTGCAAGAGAGACCACTCACTTGTGATTAATACATCAATGGAATTTTTCATGGAGGATGGTATTAAACAAGGCATAAAGAATTTAGTGAGTGATAAAACACATGACATAGATAGCTTACAAGTCAAATTTTTAAAATGGGGGATTGAGACTCTTGCATCTCATATAAAAATAATTTTCAATGACGTCAATAAGGATAGATTTCCCAAGGAGAAGACAATTAGTATTGTCATCTCTCTCTTTAAACGTGGCAATGTCAGTAACCCTTCTAGCTATTGCATTATTATGGTCAATCCTCTCCTCGGCAAGCTTTTTGGGAGCATGACAAAACAAAGAATTGGTAGATGGGTAGAAAATGAGGGTAAAGGAGCAAAAGGGCAAGCAAGTTTTAGGCCTAGGAACTCTACCATTGATCATTGCATCACTCTTGGGCACTTGATTGAAAAAAATTGAGATAATCAAGATGAGGAAGTTTATTGTTGTTTTGTGGACTTTAAGAAAAAAATTGTCACAGTGCCTAGAGACAAATTATGGAATGAGATGGAAGAATTAACCATCCCAGAGAGAGAGAGAGAGAGAGAGAGAGAGAGAGAGAGAGAGGCTTTATGAAAAGGTTAGAGCTAAAATCAAAACAATTGATGGTATGTCTAAGTGTTTTGATAGTTACATTGGGGTCAAACAGAAGTTTGTGATCTCCCACACTATTTGGCCTATACAATGATAAGTTAGAAGCATGCTTTAGCAAAATAGATGGGGAAGGTATCCAGATGGTAAATTATACAGTGAAACTACTTTTATACGTTGATGATCTTATCACAATTTTAAAAACTACTCATGACTTGAGGGAACATTTGAAGGCCTTAGAACATTTTTGTTAGGAGGATGTAGAATGTCCCCTTTATGGGACATTAAAAGTCAATTAAATAATTGAGTTTTAAGTTGTCCAAATATACCAAATTTGATGACGACTTAATTTAATTATTTAATAAATATTTAAAGTGACTTTAATGGTGAGTTTAGTAAAAAAATATTTTATTATTATTTCCCTAATTTCAAATTAAAAGAGGGAGGAAATAAAAAGACAAAGAAAAGGAATATCAAGAGACGGGATTAGGGAAAACAAAGAGTCACTAAGATGTGTTATTAAAGAACATTGAGAAGCTCATTCTGAATATGCTTGGTTATGTTAGTTTTTCTCTTGGAGAATTTGGGAGATTCTAGCTTTTAGTTTTGAAACCTGAGGATTGAAACCTTTAGAATTTCTTGGTGGATTAGATCGAAACCCAATTCATTTCTTGGGTTGATTCACAATGGTGTTCACAGTTGACAAAATTTGTGAAGTCTCCTTGGAGACAACTTGCAGATAAGTTTTATTATCAGGTTTAATATGGTGTCCGCTTGGGAGTTTATATATTGAGCTTAGAAAAAGTAAAATATATTTTTAATTTTTAATTTTTCCAAGATTCGATGATTATAATTAAACCATGGCTTTGGCAATAAAAGATTGGTCTCAAATATTTTATCGAAAGTCACATATTGATAATGGGTGATAAAACATTATATCCCTTGTATTTCACAAAATATATTATTACTGCTCTGATGTTGGCATGGGAAGGGGTGATTTATGCTTTGGGAAATGTTAGAGTAATAAAGTGATTCCACTTATTAATTAAATCATATTGATTTAATTATTAAGTCACTTATTATCTCTCTTTTACTTAAGCTAAACTTTAGGCATTTAATAATTAATTCTTTTATTAATTATTATTATGCAACCTAGATTTTCCCTTT
>MU225685.1:4775066-4790918 GCA_018584345.1 Thuja plicata | reverse complement strand
GTTTCCTTTGGTGTCCATGCCTTGTTGTTCTTTTTCCAGCATTCCTTATGTGTATGCCCATTCATCTTGCATGTAGGATAGTACTTGTCCATATAGGTTTTTCTCTTTGGATTTGTCACTTTGGATTGCACTCATGTGCCTTATGTCCTTTCTTTTGACATTTATAACAATTACCAATGAAAGTAGATTGAGTTTGAGAAATGCCTTTCATTTTGCTTCTGCAAATGTTTGAGGTGTGGCCTGGCTTTCCACAGTGATTGCATGACAACTTCTTGGATCTTGGGGTTGTGAAAGAATTCCTCTGATCTAGTTGATTAGAAGATTCACCATTCTTGTTGTACCCTAATCCTGTGTAGTTGTTGAATCTTCTCTATCCATCAAGAAAATCATCCATCCTTTTGTTGCTATCTTCAGCCTTTTTGATCAATTCATTGTGTTGATTCTGGACTTTGATTTCATGCTTTAATTTTTCATTCTATTCTCTTAGCTCACCAATGATCTATATTCTTTCAATGAGTTCTACATTTAATGTGTTTGCTTCTTGACTCATAAGAATAATCTGGTTGGTAACCTCATGGTGATGCTTAGTGAGTCTTTGAATCTCTTATTCTTTATCTTGTAGTTTCTCTATAATTTTCCTCCTATCATCAATGGCTAGTGTTCTTTAATTTTCAGCTTTTCTTGCATCATTCATGACATCAATCATTTTTACCATTTGAGTTTCTTGACCGATTTGCAGCATCTTGATTTGATCTGTCAGATGTAGATTGACCTCTTGTAGACTTGTAATTTCTTCTACTGATGCATCTGAAGCTTTTCTCATTGATGATTCTTCTGTATCAAAGTAATCTTGTATTTCCAATTCTTTGCAGTCTTTCTCATTCAGCCTGGTTGCCATATCCTTTCTTTCATCAAGAAGTTTTCTTAGTTTGATTCTTGCCTCTTTATACTGCTCATAGTTTATTTGCATATGTAACTGCTCATTCTCAATAGTCATGTCCAATCTGTACTTTTCCATTGCTCTGATATTTTCTCTTAAGTATTTAAGCTTTTCAAGAAAGAGACTTAGCTCTGATACCAATTTTTGGAATTATATTAGAATGATGTACTGAGAGGGGAGGGGTGAACATTACCTCTAAAAATTTTCTTGGTTAGCCCATTAACCCTTAATCATCAATTTGTAAATTATCTTATTTAACTGTTCATCTTTTTTTTATGTATATGCAATCATATCATAAGTTCTTTAATATGTAACCATAAAAGAAACATTCATGAAAATAGATAACACATGACATAAGATATGATATCGTAGAAAACTCCTGTTAGGAAGTAAAAACTACGGCGGGGATTGTTACCCATAAGACTTCACTATTTGCAGATAAGAAGGGCCCAGTTAAGGATTACAATTGGTCACTTTTGATGACCTACCCTATTAGGAATATTACAGTGGAGACCTGTTAAGATCTACTTCATTTGAAGCTTTAGTAACATTGTTAAGTGTGCACTCTATTTAAGAGATTTGTAAAGAATGGTTAAGTCCACCTTCTACCAAAGGATTTTAGATGTGATGCACTTGTTAGAATGCAACTACATAAGTCTTTGATTTTATGATGTATGAAATCTCTAATTGCTAATGACAGATCCAATAAATCTTCCTATGTATGATTAATCATCTTTCCATGATTGAATAATACCTTTATCTGCTCGTCGGTAGCTTCTGTGTGTTCTTGACAACTGATATGATCTGATTCTGAATTTTGCATGAATTCTACCTTCTGCTCCTTAGATGCTCTTCATGGCTATCAAAAATAATGAATTCATAACTCACAATTGATTGAACATCTATTTATACTAGATTCTGGCTTTGTTCTTGATTCACGCTTCACAAGTTAACTCTAGATCCAAGGTTTACAACTTGACCTTGATCTTTAGTTAGATATGTTTTAGATCCATTAGGAGGAAGTTATGATTTAAAACAAATTAAAACTCTATAAATAGAATTACAATGCTTTATCTGATGTTTAAATTTTAGATCCACTATTTGCGGGTTCTCTAACCGACTGTCAGTTCTGACGGTCAATTTTCTTTGCCATCGATGTTCCTTTCTTGAACTAGTCGTCGGGTATGCCTTTTCTATTCCGTCGGTTTTGTTCTCAAAACTGTGTCATCGGTGATGATATCAATGTTATGTTATTGACCCGTCGATGATGTCCTTTTCACTTCGTCGGTGCAACACTTTGTCAGTGTTCGTCAGTCAATTCCATACTTAGAATTTTCTCGTGACCTTTGTGTTCTGTCAGGTATGCTCGTTGTCCATCGGTAATGCTTGTAGTCTGCCGGTAATGCCTGTACCGATGATCTCTGTCAATGTTTTTCACTAAGTGTACTAATGGAAAAATTAATGTCATCAGAAAGTTAATGATGAAACCGTTGAGGAAAATGAGAAGCTGCTACAATATTCTGAGAGAAAATTTGAGAACAAAGTTTTGGAGAAGATATCAGTAGAGATTGCTATCAAACAGGTTGAACTTTCTTCTCTTATTAGTATACTTGAAGAAGTTGCAAATAATGTTTATTCCTTGTATAAAAAGTTATGTGATGTAGAATTATTTACCAAGGATAATCAACAGCTTATTGAGAAGTTGCAACTAGATTTGAAGTCAACAAGAAGTACATTGAGTATGGATGCTAGTTCTAGCTCCTTACATTTTGACAAGTTCACTCATACACAGAGAAGATTAGCCAAGCTTATGGCTGAAGATGGCAGAATAAGAGCAAAGTTAATAACTATTCAGACTACCTTAATACCACATATGGAGGTTATACAGAAAGAACTTAAAGTACAAACAAATTAGTCAAGAGGGATTCTTATCTCTCTAAATCAGATAGTTTGGTAAGTCGAGCCGTCGAGCTAGAAATTAAGATAAAAGTCATGAAGTTTGTAAAGGATAGTTGGGATACAACATTTGCACTAACATTACTGCTTCATAAGTCATTTTTGGATAAGTATAACTTGACCCCTATAGCTATCAGTGACAAAAACAAGGGGGAATCATATAAGGAAATGGATAAAAATGTGCATAATCAAGCATAATATTTTGTATGGCATGTATATTATGTAAGTATGGAGTATAATCTTAGGGGGAGTACATTGTGTACTTGGGAAAAAATTTGTGAATGTAAAGAAATGATAAGTGTGTTTTTGCCACTAATATCAAAGGGAGAGATTGTTTATCTCTAAGTTTTGTTGATCATTAGTGTCCCACACTTAGTCATTTATCCAGGCAGGTTAGCCGATCATCACTGTGGCCGAGCAATCCAGTATAGGCCTAGCACTCTGGCATAGTCATTGGCGAGCAGATAGTGATTGCTGAGTGACTCGACAATCAAGCAAAAGTTGATCATGTTCATGCCGAGCGCCAAAGTTTTAAAGTGTCGAGCAAGACAGTTTTGACATATATATTTGGAATGACACAAACTTAAAGGTAAAGCATTTTGGGCCAACTTGTTCATGCATTTAAGGATTTCAACAAAGTTAATTATGCATTAATTATTTGATCCCAATGCGTGGCATGGAGCCAATCAAAAAATTGGAATGCCTAAGCGACATAAGCGTTTGATCCTGATCATTGATCTAGATCTAATCATCAGATTCATGAAGTATATTAAGATTGCTTCTTAAAGCCTAAAGTAGTGAGAGTGTGTGTGCATGAGAGACAAAGAAGGTGTGCGTACAAAGAGATGTACTAAGGTTTATTTTGAGATAAGAGGCATAAATCTTGTAGAATTAAAGAGAAGTGAACAACAGAGTAAAGACATATTAGATTGTTAGATCAGAGAAGATATTGGAAAGAGGAGATCCGTTATCAGCATCAGAGTGCATAACAAAGGATCAGTTCTTGAGACATTCTAACCAGTGTATCAGGTGAAATCTCTTAACATAGTGGTTCTAACAGACCTTTCTAAATCTCTTAGTTGAGTGCTTACTTTGTTGTAAGTTTAAATCCTTTCACAAGGTAGATTGTAATGATCTAAATCTCTTAACTGGGTAGACCTTTAACCAGGTAGATTGCATATTGTAATCAAAATTTGTAGCCTTAACAGGCACACTTTATTGCTGCAGTAGTGAAGATCTTTGTGGGTGTCATCCCCACCCCAGTCTTACCTTATTGGGTTTCTGGGTTACCAAAATTCTTTTGTCTTGAGTTATTTATTTACTATCATGGATGCTACTGATTGATAGTTTAATTATATTTATGCATGGTTGTGAATAAATTTTGTTTTAAAGGATAAAAGTTTAAGATCTGATTCACCCCCCCCTTCAGTATCTTGCTTTCCCATGTTGTATTTCCAACATCTTGTTCCTTGAAGTACATTATAGTATTTTGTGTGTTTTCTCAGAAGAGAATATGAGATTGTTGTATTAAATTATCTGTATTTACTGAAGTACATGGTATGTGGAGTTGGTGTATACATACATTGTTTAGCTTCAATAGCATCAAAGGCATCATTATGAGGTGTTATGATAGCAATATTTTGAGTAAAGACTAACCCAAATGCATAGCAAAAGTGAGACTACTAAGGTTAGAAATAATCATTATCAGACTATTGATTTTTGTAGTTAATTCTAGATTGGACTATCTTTGAATAATATAGTTTAATTTTTTATTTCAAGTTTATACAAGTATATTTTCAATTCTAAAACCTGGGTAGGACATTATTCTTTAATACAAATAATTATGTTTAAAATAATTTGTTGAAGTTATAGCAGATTATTGAAAATGTCCATAGTTTAATGAGTTTGTATTTGATCCTTGGAATAGGAATCAAAGTGTCAAATGTATATACATTTTATTTATAAATGAAAGGTATGTGAAAACATTTTACCATGATAGCATTAGACCTCAAATCAGAAAACATATTTCATGCTTGCAAACTATTTTACAAAATTCTTTGAAAGAAAAGAGTGAAACAAAGCAACATCTTACAGTGGTATCAAAGCATGTGTATTCTGTCATCCAAAATGGTCTAGTAAGAAAAATTAAGACAATGGAAAATAAAAAAATTGATCTATTCTCAAAATAATTCTATGATACATTAAATGGTGGTCAACTAGGAGACTTGCAAAAAGAAAAACAAGTAGGGAATTGGCTCTATGTAATAGGATTACAAATGGAGTCCATAAAATTTCCTGATGTTGTTCTCTCTAAGTTGGAGGAATTAGACTTATATTTGTCTAAAGTAGACTAGTCGGTTTGGAGGCTTCTAAATTGGGCTTTGCAACCCTCAATGCTTGTTTTGGTCCAGCTCAAGTTTATGGAACATCCTTGTGAAGAGGTGAGACTTCTAGTTGCTTCTTGTTACATTAAGATCATAAGAATAATATCTCTTGTAGGACCCTATAATGATGATAGGATTAAAGAAGGTTTTACAGTTGATTCTAGAGGGTTTACATGGGTTACATGATGTCAAAGGCCCTAGTTTTTGTAAGAGGGCTAAGATTTTAGAAATTATGGCAAGAACTAGATCATTTATCATTATGCTAGATCTCAAATGTGTTAAATTTATTCTACAAATGTTTCATTGTTTTTTAACCAAAATAAAAAAAATTGTATCCAGACAATGTGAGGGCTTGTATGCAAACTATTATGTCCTTAATCTTAGACGAGGATGATGATATTTGTTAACAAT
Source organism: Thuja plicata (assembly GCA_018584345.1). Taxonomy (NCBI): domain Eukaryota; kingdom Viridiplantae; phylum Streptophyta; class Pinopsida; order Cupressales; family Cupressaceae; genus Thuja; species Thuja plicata. The sequence continues at coordinate 4,785,227 of MU225685.1, read as the reverse complement.
TTCAATCAGACTTGTTGGCCATTTGGAGAAAGAAGCATAATATCTTTGTTAAAATGTGAAGTTGATGCTAGTCATGTTGGTTTCATTGACTTCAACATATCTAATGCGTAGTTGTGGACCATTTATAATTTGGTTGTTTTGTTCTATTAGCTGATGTGTGTATTGATATCTTTGGTGTGTCGGTAGAAGTGTTGACTGAAAGATGTACCTTACAATTTATTCTTATCTATGTCGATGATGGTCCCTTTTAGTGTGCAACATATGGTGGAGTGTTTAGTTTCAATCGATCCTATCTTGGACGTGTTCGTTGTGCTTCGGTCGATGCATTTGAATTGTAACGAATAAATTCTATATGTTCATACCAAAAATCTTGAAGATTGTGTAGCATGTTGTATTGAGAAACGTGGTCCACGTTTCATTCCTTACCACCATGGGAGTGTTTCAATGGGACCTATTTCAAATTGGTTTAGGCCAACTTGGTTGATGACATCAAGCATTATAAAGGAAGCGATATTCCCATTTGTTCGTGTGATTTCTTATATTTGAGTAATATGTGAAATGAATGTGAATCTGAAAAGGAAATATATTTGTGTTGATGCAATCAATAGAAATTTTTTGTCATTTATGTATTGTAGAGTATCAGTGATAGTGACTTCAATAGTGGATTATTTCTTTCATTTCTTATATTCTAAGTGTGAGCCCATTAGCAGTGAGCATATTTGTAATTGGCAGTGAACCTTTCATATTTTATTGTAGTTAGCCCGACCGACAGTGAGCCCGACCTGCAGTGAGCCGACCTTTCAACAAATGACTTCAAAAATATAATCAGTTGTAGTTTATCAACATGGTTGAGTAGTTTCATTGGGGTCACTCATATAGATTCATGTGTCATCTGCATCCTTGACTAATATATTTTTTACCTTTGTCTATCATATGTTCATTGTTTGGAGGCACATATGTCGTTTAGTGTCTTCTATATTTTTTTATTGATAAATTCTTTTCCTTTGTTTGCCATTTGTTCATTGTTTGAGTAGTGTTGTTGGGGGCACTCATGCAAATTGATCTTGATCATAATCTTGGTTTCAAAGGAGGTTCTTCATTCAACAATGTGGGAGTTATTATTTGACAATCGTCTACTATTTTATTGTTTCTGAGAGGATGTTTCTTTAACACTTCATATAGTCGCATCTTTGTTAGCATATATTTTGAGGGGGAATTTTATTCCCACTTGGTTTCCCTCTTTCCTCTCTCGTTTCATTAGAATCCTTAGTTATGCTTAAGGGGGTGTTAGCGCAACTTAACATTCACTTACCTCCATGATTTATGGATGAATGCATTGCGTGTATGTAAGCTAACTAAAGAGGGTTCTTGTTTTTAACTCCCTCTTTCTCTTCCAATTCTATTCTGGGAATTCATGCATTTAGTTGTTAGTCTTTAGAAATTACATGCATAATTTTTTCTCATGTCTTATATATTTATTGTAATTCTCATATTGAGTACAATGTAATCAATAGAATTTTATATTCTATGCAACTCTATTTTCTTTAGTATTTTTATTTCTGCAAGTATTGTTTATCAATTCCTAGCTAGATCTATGCAATTATAGCTACAAAATTCTACATAGGTAAGTGATAACATGAGATCGTTATTTTTCTTGATTGGAAGAGTGTGATGGCTTAAACCTTAGATAATTTTATAAAGTAAAAGGGCAAAGATAATATATGGTTATTATTAGTAGTGTTATGTGCTTACACTAGTTTGGGCAATCATTTCTGGAGCTTTCTAGGGAAGTGTATATTTTGTGATTGGAAGGTCAATTGGAAGATACTCATTAGCTGCAACTATTACCATAGTATGTCCTACTATTCATCATTTGAAGAGTCATTATTCATAGGCTTCTTGCATAGAAGTACTAATTTTTTTGGAATGAATATCAAATACAAATCTTGTTCTTTGAAGTACATTGTAATATTTTGTGTTTTCATAGAAGAGGATATGAGATTTCTGCATTGAATTATCTGTATTTGTTGAACATGGTCTATGGAAGCAGTATATACACACATTTTCCAACTTCAATAGCATTAGAGGTATCATTCTAAGGTGTCATGACAACACGTTTCTCAGTAAAGCATCCCAGATGCATACCAAAAGTGAGACTAATAAGGTCAGAAATAATCATTATCAGAACATTAATTTTTGTAGTTAAAATCTGGATTGGACTATATTTGAATAATATGGTTTGCCTTTCCATTTCAAATTTATATAAGTACATTTACAATTCTAAAACTTGGGTAGAACATCATTCTTTAATGCAAAGAATGTTGTTTCAAATACTCTACTAAAGTTATATCATATTATTGAAAAAGCCCATAGTTTATTGAGTTTGTATTTGATCCTTAGTATGAGAATAAATGTGCTAAAGCTATATACATGTTATTTTTAAATCAAAGGTATTTGAAAGAATTTTACCACAACAACATTAGACTTGAAATCAAAAAAAAATTTCATGCTTACAAACTATCTAACAAAATTCTTTGAAGGAAAAGAGTGAAACATGGAAACATCTTATAGGCTGGGATGGAGGTGAATACCATCAAGGCCAAAATAATATTTTTCTCACTGAATATAAAAGATAATTAGTTCACCTTTCTTTTTGAGGGTAACCCATTGGAAATAGTGAAAGATTAGAAATATTTTTGGATTGATTCCATTATAAGCTCAATCAAGGGACTTGTAGAAAAAAATAGTTAAGGAAGGATGTAAGGCCTCTCACCTATTGCAAAACAAAATTAGGAAAGAAAAACTTTGAGATTGGAAAACCAAGAAAACCCTTTTTTGGTTTATACTAGTCACACTAGTTATGCTTTATGGTTGCAAAGCGCGGGGGACCAGTTTGTCAAAATGGGATTGGAGACAAAATGAAAGAATTAAAAAACATCTAATGACAAGAAATTTCAAAGTTAAATCCACAATTCCATATGAAATTCTTTTGGCTGAAGAGGGCACTTTCCCTTTGTAAGAATTGGTGATAACTTGGTTAGTATGTTATTTAAAAAAGGTTGAAAACACTGATAACCATTGGTAGCCCAAAAATGGTTGTGAAGGAGGCTCTAAATCATGGGAAGAAAACCTAGATGAATCAAAATTATAGATAGATGAACAAGTGGGGCATCAACTTGCAAGAGTGTTCCAACACCAATGAAGAAATACAAATACATGTGACTAAACAATTTAGAACTTCCATGTGGACAAAGAGGTTTGGGCATAAGAAAAAATGCGACATCAAATAATTTAATGTAGGTAAGGAACATCATGAAAATGCATATTTGGATGTTGTTATTTAAGGAAAATAAAGGTTTTTAATTACAAAATTAAGGACAAGATTGCATCATCTTAGGTGTAAAATTGGTAGGTGGAAGATACCCAAGGAAACTTGGGAAGAAAGAGCTTGCATATTCTATAATAAGGGAGAAATTGAAATAGAATGACACTTCATCATGGAGTGTAAAAATTATGAGCATATTCATTATCAATACAAAAAGACATTGAAGGTTCACTACATGCATCATCTATTTGTGGAAGAAATATTATCTAGACAACTAGCTTCCTTGTAAAAATTAAGAGTATGATGTCAGATGTGGAAAAGAGAATGAGGATGAATTAAGGGTTTTTTTATTGTTACCATAGACTATTTGGTCTCGTGTATGTCATTAGAATATCTTATTTCATTTTATTTCATGTCTCAATGCTCTCAGGATAGGTCACATGAGGAGATGAAATGTGCTTTTAAATTAATATCTCATGTTTCATTAAATATCCACTTCTTGTTTACTCAACCTTCTAATTACTAATTTTGAAGAAACAAAAAAAATGATAATTAAAAGACCACTAAGATATTTCACATGTACTAATAGCCACCCATTTGTATCCCTAGTAATTAAAATGTTAATATATAATTGGAGTAGTTGTACAACTTTACTGGTACCCATAGAGCACAATTATAAAACATTTGTGCATAAGTATTCATAAAAAAAAGTTATTAGAGGAAAATGTATTTATTTTTAGAATAATATGCATTGGATTAGTTGTGCAAAATTTTTAAGTGGTTGTAGTACATTCTTATTGGGGCATCTTTAACTAGACATTGGACAACACCTCTAAATGACCACTTTTTGACCTTTGTGGACATAACAAATTATACAATATTTTTTGTAACTGTCGGAATCCTAAAACAATAGTTATAAGTTAAGTCACAAACAAAAGCAACAAAAAAAAAATCATTGAAATTTGGTGTATCGTTCAAGAGCAAAGGGTGTGTGAAGTTAGCTATAACAACTACATGTGTTCTTCCCCTAATAGTATAGTTGTTATGGCTGTTATAAAGTAATAATTCTACGCTATGGGAAGTCTATATATTTTATGAATCAAATATTTGATTTCAAGAAAATTATTAGAGTATGTGGGTTCTTTGTTTTTAAATATGGATATTTTTAAAAAAATGTATTATTTTTAGGGTTGTTATCACCTTTATTTTAATAGGACTATTTACCATCCATATTGTTTGATAATTAAAGGAATGTGTTATTATTCTCATGTTGTCATTTCTCTATTTATCCATAAAAATTCACATAATAAGTATTATGATGTTGTAAATTCATTCATCACTACTATGTATGAGTTACAAATGGAGTGACACATGTGTTGTTCACATATGTCATGCACATAGACAGATTACTCTTTTTCATTAGAAAAATTCAATTGAGACAAGGAAGTATCTAGAGGACTACCCTCTTCATCATGTGAAAACATCCTAGAAATAATGTTTATATGTGGGGAGTTGTGTTGACATGATTTCTTTGTTCATAGAGAAAGAATGCTTGGTGATGAATGATGATGATGATTCATGGTGTGGTGGTTGTAATGCGATGATGAGATCTACTAAATTTCTAAAGAGATCTTGTGATGATAATCCTAGGATGATTTGATGCAATTTTTCCATAAATTATTTTAAACTCTTATTGAGTGTTGAAAGGAAATTGTCAGACAAATCACTTTTTGTTTTAGTTGAGGCTTGGAGAAGGGCTAACTCTCTTGTTTGTTGTATATTGTAATCTTCTTTTTTTTTTTTCTATTTTAAGATGAGATATTTCTATTGGAGTTGATGAAAAAGTATCAACCCTACAACTCCCAAGAATCACTTGCATGCAAACACCTATCACAGAAAGAGAGAAACAAAAGCTATGGAGGCCAAAAATAGTAGATCTATGAAAGTGGAAACATCCTCAATTGATTCAATAATATAATGCAAAATACAAGATGATTCAAGATCAATCAAAATTAATTAACAAATACAAAGAGACCAAACCTTATAAAAGGTGATCAAAACCCTAAAAATGGAAACTCTAGGTTGCATGATAATAATTAATAATATAATTAATTATTATATGCCTAAAGTTTAGCTTAAGTAAACTAGAGATAATAAGTGTCTTTAATAATTAAATCAAAATGATTTAATTAACATCTGAATTAACTTATTACTCTAACACCCTCCTTAAGATAAACTTGGGGAGTAGCTAAAACCTAGAAACAACTACTGAAAGAAGGAAATGGGTCTCGACAACATGGCCTAATCAGGTACCCAAGTACAAAAAATCTCTGTAAAGAGGAGAAAAGGAGAAAACCCAGTGGGAAAAAACCCTTTCCAAAAATAGATGAAGCCTAGTGAAAGACTGAAGAAGCCTCCATACTAGAGAATATCCCAGAATATAGGAACAAAGATTAGATAGAGAAGACTGTAATCTTCACGAGTGCCCTCAAATGACACTACTCAAATCGGGATGACAAACAAAGAAAAACATCAGAACTCAAAGATACATATGGAAAAAACACCAAAGTCTGAAAAGCTGATCAAAAGAAGAACATGAAGAACGCCACTGAAGAATGAAGCTACAAACACTGTCAAAGAATAACTATTGGAACCCCCATTGAAATAGAATCTGATCAGGTAGAGAAGACTGTAATTTGTATGAGTGCCCTCAAATGACACTAGTCGAATTAGGATGGAAAATAAAGGAAAACATCAAAACTCAAAGATACAGATGGCAAAAAACACCAAAGTTTGAAGAGCTGATCAAAAGATGGAAGGATGCATCCAAAATAGGAATGAAAGAAGTGTTCATATGGTAAATGATCCATCTCACTGAAAAGCATAGGTACCCAGTCACTGCATCCGCTTAGAACATAGGAACAAATACTGAATACATAGCTCACTCCATCGAACCAAGGAAGCATTAGAACCAACATGAAATACCCCACGAAGAGGTATGATAGGTAAACTGAAAGAGGCTGCCAAGAATAACTGCATGATGAAGAACGAGGAACACAGAAAGTGCAATAGAAAGAACAAGCACATATAAAGGATAGTATCGTGGAGGAAACACTTTCTTGACACACATCATGAGGCTACTGTCGTAGAAGGAACACTCACTTGACAAAGGTAGATGACAAACAAAGAAAACATCAACCCCCCCAATGATACTTTATAATGTAGTGCAAGTACAAATAGGCACAAAAATGTTCAAGATCCCAAGCATGCATCAGATGACACTTTATCCTTGTGCGTTTGCAAAAAAGAAAAACTACAGAAATAGATGTCTACAATGCTCATGAATGAAAAGAAAGTTGTAGAAACATGAATAACAACTAAAAGGGAGTCATCTCATGCAAGAAAAATGATCCCAAGACCTAAAGCATCCAAGATATTCACCAGATTGCAAAAAAGAAAAACCCTGAATAAAATGTATTTGGAGCATATTCTGGAAATGAGACCCATACAAGAAGAAAGATCACAAAACCAGCATTCCAACGATGCATGGAAGTCATAAATTGGAGCCCAGATGAGCAAGATATGGCTCCCAAAGTATAAAAAGGAATCTTAACTTTGACTAGAAAAAATCCTGTAATACGATAAAAATTAGAAAACCAAACTTGCAAAATCAGGTCGGGCTCAGAACCATCTTTCCGACGATATCTCATTTGGCAAAAAAGGCCTCCGTTTGCTCAAGATATGAGCAAAAAAATGAAGAGGGCTCCAAAACAAGAACTCCAAGAAACCTCTACTAAATCTGACAGAGCTCCACTAAATCTGGCAATGCCTCCAAATCTGGCGAGACTACTAATTTTTTGGCCAAATTTGGCAGATTTACCAAGAAAAAAAGAATTCCTCCACCAGTTAGTACGGTGGCATGAAAAACAAGGCAAAAATTAATTAAATTTTGATTTTTTTCTTGATAAATGTGTCAGGGTCGTACATGTAAAAAAGAGGCCTCAAAATTCAACTGTGTCTAAATTGGATGAGCCTTATATGAAAATAGGGGTTTTGGGGCCTTTCGAATGCAACTGTGAGGTCGGTTTGTGCCCAAAGTGCTCCGAAAAATAACTCCCCCAGATCCACAAAAATCTGAAATTGAAAACCTCTTGAAATATAGGTCTAAAGAACAAGGCCAAATCTCTCATGAAGAGAACATGGGCATGAATATATGGAGCTCTGATACCATATTGGAGTTGATGAAAAAATATCAACCCTACAACTCCCAAGAATTACCTGCATACAAACACCTATCACAAAAATAGAGAAACAAAAGTTATGGAGGCCAGAAACAATAGATCTGTGAAAGAGGAAACATCCTCAATTGATTCAATAATAAAATACAAAATATAAGATGATTTAAGATCAATGAGAATTAATTAACAAATATAAAGAGATCAAACCTTATAAAAGGTGATCAAAACCCTAAAAATAGAAATTGTAGGTTGCATGATAATAATTAATAATAGAATTAATTATTATATGCCTAAAGTTTAGCTTAAGTGAGCTAGAGATAATAAGTGACTTTGATAATTAAATCAAAATGATTTAATTAATAAGTGAATTAAATTATTACTCTAACACTTTCTTCTACACTTTATCTTGGTCAATTACTTCAAGGTTCAATTAAGTTGTCCTTAGCTCATTTAAGATGTCATTTACTCAATCCTCTCTAATCACAAGACAAATGAACCTAATAGTGGGAGAGACAACAAATAGATATAGTTTGTTTAATAATGTGTACTTCATTTGATTTAGAGTTTGTTGATTACTTGCTTATTAGTTTTCTTATTTTCTATTGTTGGCGCGTGAACTTTCTATTAGAATAGTCCCAAAGGATAACTGAGAAGGGGGGGGGGGTGGGTGAATAAGTTATCAGTAACTTTAATTCTTTTTTCTTCCTTAACTTCAGAATATAATAAACTAAATGCTTAATCAGATAACATAGTACATAACACACAATTTAATTATGGAGAAACCAAATGGTAAAAACCCCGGTGGGAATTAGCACCCATAATGAACTATACTTGTTTATAGTAATCCCTGTTAGAAGATATTTCAACCCTGTTACAAGTTGTACTTTACAATGCAATAAGTATAGTGACCTGGTTAAGGGTCTGACTCTATTAGGAGTCTTTTACAAATAACCCTATTAGGGGTGAGGACTCACTGTCCAAAAGCTCACTGCTTCAATGGTGAAGGCTACAACCTTCTGTATAACAAATATGCACTATATCTGATGATGAACTATAGAGTAGACATGCTATCTTGATCAGTTCCAATGTATTGTAATCTTCTACTTCTTCTTCACATAGACTCTTGATGAATGAACCACAACTGATATTCTGCTCTGTACATTTTCTGTCTCTTTTTGTATCATTCACACTTAACGTATCACAAATGACTTTCTATAAGTATCTTCCTGAAAGTATGAGATCATGGGACCTGTAAGACAACTCTTCATAACATCCTTGTTGGCTTTACTAAGCATGAAAACAATATTAAGTCTGCGCAACACAAACTAAACAGACACGACGCTTCACTAAGTCGGCTTCACCAAATCATCTCTAACATTGCAATCTTCTTGAAAAATGTTAGGCACCTTTAGATAACTATCATAAACTCATATCTAATCATGAATATACACATGCATATCATAAAGATAGGTGCAACTCAAGAAACATGTTAAATATGTCAGCTCTGAATAGATACTCTTCCAGAACTGTAACTGCCAATAACAAAATTACACAACTTGACTAAAACATCATATCTGGATCTGCGTGTATGAACATAAAATAATAAACATGTCTACAACATGTATCTAACCACACAAGTCTTGATATCATCATTTTGATAAGTACATACAGAATCACTACTATGTATTATATGTTGTCATCAATGACAAACATACAATCAATCAACTACACAGAAACAAATCTCCAACAATCTCCCCCTTTGACATTGATGGAAACATATGATTTAAAAACATCTTCAACACATGGTGTCTTCTTTCTTTTACAATCTTCTCAATATCCTCATCAAAGATTCCTCTACACTGCTTCAGTTCTTCTGACTATTTTTATAGTCCCCTAGATTATATGCTCCCCCTTACTATATACTCCCCCTTTGACATCAATGGCAAAGGGCACCATAAACCATTAAGCACATGTACTACTCCAGAAGTAGAGTAGTCAACCATTTATTAGTCACTAAGGACTGATGTTCTTGCTGCTTTATCTAATCAAACTCAGGAGAGGGAATTACTCCCAACTTCTCCCTGAGATGCTCAAAAACATCTTTTGATAAGGGCTTTGTGAAAATATCTGCCAACTGTTCTTTGGTGCTCACATAGTCCAATTTCACTTCTTTGTCTGCAACCTTTTCTCTTAGAAAATGGTACTTGATCTCTATGTGTTCTGTCTTTGCGTGCATCACAGGGTTCTTAGACATGTTAATAGTGCTAGTGTTATCATAGTGAATCACAATAGGATAAACAACCTGAATGCCAAAGTCTTTAATCATCTGCTTGATCCAAACCATGGTTGAACAATTCAATGTTGCTGCAACATATTCAACTTCTGCTGTTGACTGAGAAATACAGTTTCGCTTCTTGCTTGTCCAAGAAACCAACCTATCTCCAAGAAATATTGCTCCTCCTGAAGTACTTTTCCTATCATCAATACAACCTGCCCAATCTGCATCTGTATACACATGAAGTTGTACATTCTCTAATTTAGGATACCATAAACCATAGTCTATAGTTCCCTTTAGATATCTAAATATCCTCTTGATTG
>MU225685.1:4733672-4768735 GCA_018584345.1 Thuja plicata | reverse complement strand
CTGAGGGCTGATATGTTGGTGGTCATACTCCTCCTAAGTTAGAAGGCAATAGATCGGTTTTAGAGGGTTTCATGTGTTTTTCATGTTTTCACTAACCCCATATTGCTAATATAATGATCTATTGATTATTTGTGTACATTCCGACAAGTACCCATTTACACACGAACAATATGGTGAGAGCATCCACTGTCAATGATCCAATCTGTTTTGATGTCTGCTTTTGAAATTAGGGCTAACTCTTGTTCTTCCTTTTCATCTGCAATGTCCATTTCCTCAAGAAACTTTTCCATGTCTCTAAGGGAAACGAATCCAATTTCATCCTCTCCTGAATCTTCATCAGTTACACCTTCTTCAACATGGTAAAATTCCTTCTTATATTTAGGTTTGTAATTAGATCTGAACTTCTTGACTCTTCTGGGACACTTAGATGCAAAGTGACCAATCTTGCTGCATGAAAAACATTTGAATGGAAGTTGTCCTTCATATTTTACTTTTCCTTTCTTTTCTCTTTTAGAAATCATAGCAATGATATCTTCTAGTTCTTCATAAACTTCTTCTTTCTCATTATGGCTAGAGATGTGTAAGAATTTCTTACCATGGACTGAGGCTTTGAAAGAAGTTTCACTTTTAGGTTCAGTCTTCAATCTTGATATCTCAAATGAAAAGATTTTACTGATCAAAGTCTCTCTCTTGAAGTCTTGTGAGAATTTCATGGTTTCCTCTAGAGTGCTTATCTTTTTTTCATAGTATGATGTTAAGGTAGTTAACAACTTGTCCATTATATCTCCTTCTGATATTTCTCCACCATTGTTTCTGATTCCAGTGACTACTTCATTTATCCTTTGATTGTAGGCTCTAATGTTCTCTTTAGGTAACATCTCAAGATTGTTGTATTTCTTTTTCCATGTCTTCTTTCACACATTCTTTGCTTGAATATCTCCTTCAAACATATCTTCTAAATACTTCCATATGGTGTATGCTCTGTCAATTTTCTTGATCTCAGAAAATTCAATGTCGGATAGGGCGCTCATTAGGGCTTCTTTAGCAATTGCATTATTGGTAAATGTCTCCTTTTGTCTACTAGTAGCATCATCCTTTGCATGGTCTTTTAGAGATGGAATAACAACTTCTTATGTAGCTATCTCAAAGATCTCAAAGCCAACACACTGTAGATGTGTTATCATTTTGTTTTTCCAATCCAGATAATTTTCTCCATCAAACTTAGGGATCTCTTTTCTGAAGTATGCCATCTGATCTACCTTAAGCATTTAGGCTTCTTCTCCAAGGCACTTGGCTCTGATACCAATTGTTAGAATAGTACCAAAGGATAACTGAGAGGGGGGGGGGGTGAATAAGTTATCAGTAACTTTAATTATTTTTCTTCCTTAACTTCAGAATACAATAAAGTAAATGCTTAATTAGATAACACAGTACACAACACACAATTTGATTACAGAGAAACCAAATGGTAAAAACCCTAATGGGAATTAGCACCCATAATGAACTATACTTTTTTATAGTAATACCTATTAGAAGATATTTCAACCCTGTTAGGAGTTGTACTTTACAATGCAATAAGTATAGTGACCTGGTTAAGGGTTTGACCTTGTTAGGAGTATTTTACAAATAACCCTGTTAGGGGTGAGGACTCACTGTCCAAAAGCTCACTGCTTCAATGGTGAAGGCTACAACCTTCTATATAACAGATATGCACTATATCTGATGATGAACTGTAGAGTAGACCTGCTGTCTTGATCAGTTCCAATGTATTGTAATCTTTTACTTCTTCACATAGACTCTTGATGAATGAACCACAACTGATATTCTGCTATGTACATTTTCTGTCTCTTTTCGTATCATTCACACTTAGCATATCACAAATGGCTTTCTATAAGTATCTTCCTCAAAGTATGAGATCGTGGGAACTGTAAGACAACTCTTCATAACATCCTTATAAGCTTTACTAAGCACGCAAACAATATTAAGTCTACACAACACAAACTGAACAGACGCGACGCTTCACTAAGTCAGCTTCACCAAATCATCTCTAACTTTGCAATCTTCTTGAAACATGTTAGGCACCTTTAGATAACTATCATCAACTCATAAATAATCATGAATATACACATGCATATCCTAAAGATAGGCGCAACTCAAGAAACACGTTAAATACGTCGGCTCTGAACAGATATTCTTCCAGAACTGTAACTGCCAATAACAGAATTACACAACTTGACTGAAACATCATATCTGGATCTACGTGTATGAACATAACATAATAAACATGTCTACAACATGTATCTAACCACACAAGGCTTGATATCATCATTCGAATAAGTACATACAGAATCACTACTGTGTATTATATGTTGTCATCAATGACAAACATATAATCAATCAACTGCACAGAAACAAATCTCCAACACTTTCTTATTTGCTATTATTGGCTCATGAACTTTCTTATTTTGTTTAATTATTACATTGTATTATTGGGAAGGATTTTGAGGGTTGAGTTGAATGAATTTTAACTAATGAAATGGATGATAATGGTTAAAATTAATACTACTTAAATACAAGAAATAAAATGACAATTTATATTTTTACCCTTTTTCGAAATAGATAATGTGAGCTAATTACCTGTTAAAATAACTAACTAACTAAACACAACAAGAATGATTTTGATTAACTAAATTAATGTAAATTGAGAAAACTAATATTTTATTTTATTGGTTTTCTATCTAGTTTATTAATGGATTTGCATACATCCTTTATTTTGATTTGTGTTTTGTTGATTGATAATAATGAAGAAAGGATACACTACTAAAGTGGAACTAAGGCCTCAATTTTATTTTACACGAATATAGTTCATGAAATAGATAAATACAATCTATGTAATGTTGAATCTGAAATGGCCCATTAATGAGGTTAGAAAGGATGATCTTTCTTATAATCCTCGGGAGAGTGTGAAGGGGGAGTAGCCAAAAATTGGGTGGATTAAAGTGAACTTTGATGGTGATTCAAGGGGAAGCTTGGGTTCAAGTGGGGCTGGATGCATTGTGAGAGGCCACAAAGGAAAAATTATAAAATAAATGTCAAATAATATAGAGGGTGACCATGAGTAATGAATTTGAATTAAGAGTGATGACACAAATTCTAAAATATGGACTTGTGATTGGGGCTTGGAATCTTCACTTGGAAGGTTACTCTCTAATAAAAATTAATGACAAAAGACAAGACCATGCTCTAAACTGGAAACTAGGTAGATGGTTGAGGACTATTAAAGAGCTCATGAATAATTTTGACAATGTGTTTATCACACATATTTATCGATAAGGAAAGCAGAAGGAAAATAAAATTGCCAAAGTGACATCCAATGTGGAAGATGAGGGAGAATAAAAGTGATTAAGCAGGTGATTGGTTTCATATTGGTTGAGGGGCGTGACATGTGTCTATATTGTGGGTGGATGATGTAGACCCTTATTTCATGTGCTATGATGATTTCATTTCTAGGTATAATTGGAGTGATATGTATTAATTAGGCATGAATCAATGATAAAATGTTAAGCCTTATAAGTGCTAATTAGGCGTAATGAATACACAAGGGGGTGAGGTGGCAAGTGATCAGGTCACCAACAAGGTAGATGGTACATTTTCCTCTATACCATTCATGTAAAACATCTTAAATCACAAATTTCCTAGAGATTATGTGAGCTTAGATGGTATCAGGTTTATGAAGGTTGGATGATTGCAAGTGGTGTGATGTTAGGGTATATTGTGATTATTTTATGCCTTCCTCATTTAGTCATTTGGTATTTTCTTCTTTGTTTCTCTTCTAGAATGGATATGATTGTAAGACTGAGGTGCAAGAAGATTCAAATGTCCTTCCTAGGTGAGGTATCCAAAAAAAGGTTGAAGAGGGAGTTTTGTTTTTGGCACGGAATGGTCTTAGATGCATTCTAGAAAGTGTAAAGTGAGGAGTTTCTAAAAATAGAGCACAAATATTGGGTTAATAACATTTTTTAGCCATGTTTTTGGCTTTCCTTCTAGATGTTGGGGAGAAAAAGGCAATTATGACTACCCTTTGCATAAATTTGGTGAGAAACTATTTCCTCAAGAAGCTAGAGGATGGTTTAGAAAATTCTAATGAGTGGGGAAGGATTCCTCTTCCCTAATACCACTTTTTCATTTGTAAAAGAGGTAAGGAGTTTCCAAAATTCCCTCTCATCAAATACAATGATGGCGTGATAGTTTCTCACTAGTGCATGATTGTTGAGAGGAATGCCTTGTTCCTAAAATTGAACAACTACTAGGAATGAGCCTATTAACAATAAAATAACAGATATCCAAAGAGAATAATAAACAAATACAAACTCAATATTTGAAGCTTCTATTGCTTCTCTCTTCTTCTCTTGAAACATTGCTTTGAATGGTGCTCAGACTTGATACTGACAACACTTTTGTTGGATTAACTATGGTAAGTTAAGTACTAAGAGGGGAGGGGTGAATTAGTATTATTAAAACTTTTAAACATACAAATTGATCATTTACCAAATTGAATATATTGCAAGTAAACATTGTAAAACATATGAACTAAAACATCTAAGCATAACTCATAACACCAAGATTTTTGGTCACACATAAATCCTTTGTTAGAGGAAAAAAATGCATTGGGGATGACACCCACAATCCTTCACTACTATAACAAAAAGGTTGCTCGGTTAGAGCTACAATGTTAGCTATTTCTAATAGCTTACCCTGTTAGGAGTACAATAAGACTTATTCTATCTACCTTGTTAAAGGATTTTACAATATCTAATCTAAGAGATGTAACTTGTTAAAGGATTTAAAAAATGAGACCTATTAGGGTCTACCCAATAATGGGATTGTCACTGCTCTTAGTACAATAAAACTTAATGCAAAAATATTTATGAAAATGCATCAACATATACTAGTCAGACTCTATATGCTTGATGATTTCTTTACCTCATACTACAATCGATAGCATCAAAATCATTCAATTGGTCTGCTCTACTGTAACTTCTTTGTACTTAGTGCTTCTCTACACTTCAACTTGTCTTCAACTCAACTACTCTTGTCACTCTCTTTTCCATTCAAAACATCCTCTATATAATCAATGTTTTGCCTCTTAATCTTATTGATTAGGGTTTCCTATTTTTATTCTTGATCATCATATCATCTTCATGAACAAATTTAATGTACTAGTTACTTGATGAACTGTGTACCTATTGCATCAGGACTCACACTATTCTTGGAAATAAAACTATTACTTTTTCCGCTTGATCTTCACAATAGATCTTTTACCTTGAATTTTCTCAATCATAGATCATGTAACTAACTTCTTCTTTAGCTTTAAAATCTTTTAAATTGTCATGGTATTGCATTAAATGTTTATCTGACACATGTTTACCAAAACTGTTGCTGTTGTTCCTTTCTTGGTAACATACTTCATAAACTCCGTGTCTCGGTAACTGTTATGTGCTACTTGGTTCTAGGCTTGCTCAGTGTATTACCGACTGACTCGATGTAACTCTTTCTAATTTACCCACTACCCTTATATTTTCCTCTCCTTTCACTAATTGAATTACTTAGTCAATATGACTTTGGCAAAACTAATGACAACAAAATAACTCTATAGGAGTATCAATCCCCCCCTTTGGCATTAGTTGGTCATCTTTGTTAAAAACTTCAAAGTCATCAAAATTTTGCATAACTTATAGCTTATAACTCATAACTCCCCTCTGATAATACTCCCTTTCTATACTATATGTCCTTGCTTATGCATATATACATATATATAATCCTTTGTACTTATATAACATATATCCCCCTTTTTTGACAAATATGCCAAAAACAAAATTTACTTACTTTTCTCATCCTGATATAACTTATCAAAAACATGTTTATACCTTGTATTTAGATCAGCTAGGGATGTCTACAATGTCTCCTTGAGTGAATGAAGTACAACAATTTGTGTAGCAACATCACCTTCCAATCCAATAATGGTGTCCAAGGAACTTCCATCGGGAGTATTGACCAAATCCTTGGCCTTCTTTAAATGGTTTTGCATAGACTCAATATGGGGAATCAAAATAGCTTGTAGCTCAAGGAGTTCCATCCTTATCTTTTTTTCTTCTCATCTAAGCTTGTGTTGCATTCCCATAAAATGTTTTAACCTCGAGTAATATACTTGTAGTAATCCAGGCTCAGTTGTCACATCCTTTAGCTGCTCTGTCAGCTCTTTCTCAACAGATTCATCTTTCTTCTTGATATCCTCAGTGAATTGTAAAATAGAACCAAATTTCTGAAATAATGAAATAATAACAAACAACTTATTCTTTATGTATGTACAAGCTTCAAAAAGTGATACCTTATCTAGTGCAATACTCTTCATAATGTTTTTAATCATTTATAGTTACATGTTCCTCTCATGAAATTTCATCATATAATCGGTAGTTTCTTTGTTTAGTTCTCTAAATTGTTGTACTAGTCCTTCCACTTGACTAATAAGGCTGTCTATTTCATCTACATGTGCATTAGGGAAAATATCCTATAGTACATCCTTAACACTTTCTAGTACAGTGGTATTCCTTCCCTTTTGTGATAATTTGTCTTATTCTAGTTTTTGTCTCAGTAACTCTGCATATTCAGATAATGCTTCTGGTTTAAGTGTAGAGACGTCTACCTTAGGTAAAATGAGCAGTTGACTCAGGTCAACCACCTTCCTTTTCTTTGATTTCTTCTTCCCAATCATAATACTCTCACTAGTAGAAAGTTTTGAGGAACATGATGCCTTCAGTGCATCAGATGTAGCCTCGGTAGTGCCAACTATGCTTTCATCTTTCTTGTCTTCTTTCTTGTCTTCTTGCTTGGATTTTACTTTCTCATATTGTGTCTCCTCTTTCTTCTCTTCCTTATTCTCTTCCTTCTTCTCTTCCTCCAGTTTTGCTCTGTCTTCTCCACTTCTTGTTCCTTTGGTGTGTCATTTTCTTTCTCTTGTTGTTGTCTTGCATTCTCGGTGGAGGGAACTGACTCAGTGTTCTGATCTTTGGTGGTCTCAGTTTTCTTAGTCTCTTTGGTTATATTCAGTTCTATCTCCTTTTGTGGTTCAGTGGCCTTCTCCTCTATATCCATAGAAACTTCATATATACCAACATGAATGTTAGGATAATCTTGTAATTGTTCTAAAACAAGATTCATGACTGTATCACTAGTAGAATTAACATTTGTATCCATTGGTTTTGTATCTGTCTTTGGTGGCTATGACATCTTCATCTCATAATATCTCATCTATTTGATCCTTGTCAATGACATCTTTAATAATAATCTAATCAGATTCAAGTGTCAAGTCAATAGGACCAGTTTAACTTGGATCTTCTTTGACAATCTCATTGGTTTTATCATCCTTTCCTTTATGTACTTGTGACTTGGTTACATTGATGTCAAAAAATTCTCTCCATTTGTTATTATTTTCTTCCTGTACTGACTCCAAGTCTCCTATCATAATCCTTAGAGATGTTCCTTTGGCAAGGAATTGTTTAGAATACTTCTTCAATGTTTCATCAATTTTAACTATAGATAATTTTGGTACAGTTAGTACTAGAAACTCTCTCTCATTTTATTTTCAACATTCATTTCATATTTTTGTCTCACATCAATCTTGTTATATAACTCAATAGGTACCTTATTGACACTTTCTAGGGGTGTGTACCTAAATTTGTGTAAAGTAAAAACAATCGCATCTTCAATTTTTACCTTTTTTTCTTCACTATGTGTATTGTACTTTGCATACTTGATTCCTCCAAATGTTCCATACTTCTTCAGTGTATCTAGCATTTCATCTAGATTCCTTAGTGCTCGTGTTTTCCAAAACTTTGAATTTACTAAGATCCTCAGACTCAATCTCACTTTCTGTTGTCAATTTCAATTTTCTTCTCGATTGATTAGTTGTTCTCCTTCCTCTTACATAGGTTTTGGCTCTCGGTGGCTCTACCCTAGGTTTCTTCTGGTTTTTCAGTGTAACAAAAGATCTTGTAGTTTGTCTTGTACCTCTGATGCTTAGTGACGCCTTCATCACTTGTGGTTTCTTATCCTTTTCAACATATGGTTCTCCACCATCTTCTTCACCATCAACTCCAATATTATTTGACAAATTATCAATCAATTTGCTTGATTTATTTAGAGCTTTAGGCATCAAAACACCTTGTTTGTTTCTCTCTTTACCTCCTCATAGGTTCCACAATGCTTTTCTCTTTTTTCAATAGGTTTTGCTAATAAAGCTTCAATTTATTGTGAAGTAATGTCAATATATATTTCATATCCCATTGGCTGTAGCCAAGTAGACCTAGGATCAACTACCTTAATGATGCAAGTGTCTGTATCAACCACAAAACATATAGTTTCTTCGTATTTATCCACTAACTGAGGTGAAATTATATATCTCTTATGCATCCTAGATTGAAACTTTAAAAAATAACCATTCATCACCATGTCTAAATTATCTCCTAATCTCATAATATATTCATTTATCTTATATATAATTGGCTTTTTCGAACTCCATATTACATTACCAACAGATGTAAAGAAGTTATGGAAATAAAAGAATATGCATACCAGTAATGATCTAAACTTCAGTGTTTTGGTCTTGGATTTTCTAATGGTGTTCATGTTATCATCTAGCCACTTCAACAAAATTTCACATATGTCAATCTGCATACCTTTCTTCACAATCTTATATGCTAGATCTACTGCTCCATAAGGTACACTATCAACTCAGGAGGACTGGTAGACTCGGTAAGATATAAAATTAGATGCAAACCTCAATTCTAGATCTTCCACAATTGATATCTTTAGACCTCTTCCATCCCATTGTGCTTTAGTTAGTTCACTCAATTTGTTATTATCAATCTTCTTGATAGCCTTTGGTCTATCACTAATTGGGTATCCAATTACTATGTGTAGAACGTCCTTTGTAATCTTGACCGGTTGATCAAGCCACATAAGTTGATCATTAACTTGGCTAAGTACTATCCTGATCCACTCAGTTTTGAATAATCTCGATAGATGTAAGGCTTGAGTTAAACCATTTATCTATAGATGAATGTGGTCATCCTTCAATTTTCCATTCGTGCACAAATTTTGAAAATATGTATCAATCGTTGCTTCACATGTCTCCTTAATCTTGCAGTGGATGAAATCACAAATATCTTCTATCAAGATAACCTTCACCGGTATGGATGAGAGAGCTCCCATCGTGTATGGTTCTACGGCCTTCGTGGGATGTAGCTTATACTTAGGGTTGACTGGATCAACCTTCTCAACAATAACTGGGTTTTTCACCTTAGGTGTCATTACTTTCATATCTAACAATGCTCGAATGAACTAGGGTTTTGTTCTTTACAACTCGGTCCACCTTACTCAACTAGGTCAATAATAGAAATCACTCAAATATACTTGAATGCTTGTAGATTCATTTAGAATTAAACCTCTTCAATTGTTTGGATGCTCATATATGATTCATCTTTGTAACTCACTCAGGTGCTCTTCGAAAATGTTAGGTAAGAATGATAGAAAAATGGTCTATTTATACCTTTTTCCTTGTTTAGGGTTTCCAA
Source organism: Thuja plicata (assembly GCA_018584345.1). Lineage (NCBI taxonomy): Eukaryota > Viridiplantae > Streptophyta > Pinopsida > Cupressales > Cupressaceae > Thuja > Thuja plicata. The sequence continues at coordinate 4,759,103 of MU225685.1, read as the reverse complement.
TGGCTATAAAAGTAACATTTAATGCGTCACCAACTCACTTTATACCTATTACAACTTTACTTCTTTTTACCGAAACAAAATAACATTTCCTTTATCGATTAAACTTGAACTATCAACTTCATAAAATATATCCAGATGCATCTTAGTATGCTTATATGGATTTCTACACACATACTAGGAACCAATTTCAGATTTAAATTTTAACTTTGCAGTTCCTATACACACATTTCATCGATTAGGTGGAGTTAGGTGCACCTGAACCAGAGGCTTTGGTGTCATCAACTGTTCCAAAAGATGTTTCATCGTCTTGTGACTTACTTCTCCAAGTTTTGTTCATTTGATTTCTCACTTCTTCAACATTCACTTCTACTTTTCCAAATGTCTCTTCCTCGGTACCTGCAGTCTTTGGCTAGGCAACCTACTTTGTGACGGTGAAACCATATCATGCCAGGATTTGGCCATGCCCAGTGGCTATTCCTTCCATGAAACAACATGAAGTTTGCTGCAGTATGTCCATATCTCCCACATGATGCACATGAGATTCTTGTGTTGTAGTCTCATGGTATTGATGTGCCTTGTCAGTTTCTTGGTGGATTCTGTCGGTTAGGGACCCATTTATCATTTATCCTTTTTGATCTACAATCTTTATATTTGTGACCATATTTATTGCAATTATTGTAGTATCCATCAAACTCAGGCTTCCTTGTGTTGTTAACAATCCGTGATCTACACTCAAATGCTTGATGTCCTTATTTGTTACAATTATAATAGTATCCATCAAATTTAGGCATGTTTAGAGACTTACCTCTTTTTCTTCTGCACACATTGGTTGTATGTCTAGGTTTCCCATAGTAGTAGCGATTTGGCTTCATATTATTCGATGGGGTAGTATAATCTTGGTTGTCAGGTTGGTGAGAGGAATCTCCTTTCTCAATGGTGCTATCTTTAGTGAATCCAAGTCCAGTCTTGTCTTTTGGTTGCTTTTGACTTCTAATCTATTTGTCCAATGTCCTTAATGATTCTTCACTTTGCTTTAGTACTTCATTGGATTATTTTTTTGCTTTTAGTTCATTACTCACTCTTTCAATCTCAGACTTTAGTGCTTGATTCTCAAATTATTTTTTGGTTATCTCTGTATTTGCATTCACTAACTGACCATTCATAACATAATGAGTTTCTTTTCTAGTTATCTTTAGTCTTCTTCAACCATCCTCTGTGCATCTTCATCTTTTCCTTTTGATTCAAGTATTTCTATCAACCTTATGCTTTGAGCTTCTCGATCTTTCTTCATTAAGTTCAACTTCTTGGTAAGTGTTGTGTTCTTTTCCATTAGGTTCGCAATGACTGTCTCAGATTCATCATTCATACTCCATTTAGATGTTGTTTCAAGTACATCAACATGATCTTATGTAGACTTTAGTTCATTACATAAGTGCCTTCTCACATTAAATGATTTTCCATTTTTTTCTTAGGTCATTAATCAACTCTTGTGCATTTTCCAATTCAAACTCAAGGCTTTCAATCTTTTTGTCTTGCTTATAACTTCCATGGCCATGGTCTTTACTCTTAGGTGTTTAAACCTTTATCTCAAGAGTCCAAGCTCTGATACCAATTGTTTGATTAAATATGAAAAGTTAGTCCTGAGAGGGGAGAGGTGAATAAGTACTATTAAAACTTTTAAACATACAAATTGATCATTTACCGAATTTAATATATTGCAAATAAACATTGTAAAGCATATGAACTAAAACATGTAAGCATATGAACTAAAAATTGTATTTTTGGTCACGTAGAAATCCTTTGTTAGAGGAAAAAAAATGTGGTAGTGATGACACCCACAATCCTTCTCTACTGCAGCATAAAGGTTGCTTGGTTAGAGCTGCAATGTTAGCTATTTCTGATAGCTTACTCTGTTAGGAGTACAATAAGACTTATTAAGTCTACCTTGTTAAAGGATTTTACAATATCTAATCTAAGAGATGTACCTTGTTAAAGGATTTTAAAAATGAGACCTATTAGGGTCTACCCAATAATGGGATTTTCATTCCTCTTAGTACAATAAAACTTAATGCAAAAATATTTGTGAAAATGCATCAACATATGCTAGTCAGACTCTGTATGCTCGATGATTTATTTACCACATACTACACTCGATAGCATCAAACTCATTTAAATTATCTACTCTACTATAACTTCTCTGTACTCGGTGTTGCTCTGCACTTCAACTTGTCTTCAACTCAATTGCTCTTGTCACTCTCTTTTCCATTCAAAACATCCTTTATATAATCAATGTTTTGCCTCTTAATCTTATTGATTAGGGTTTCCTATTTTTATTCTCGACCTTCAGATCATCTTCATGAATAGATTTAATGTACTAGTTACTCGGTGAGCTATTTAACCATTGCCTCAAGACCACTATTCTCGAAAATAAAACTATTACTTTTGCCACTTGGTCTTCACCATAGATATTTTACCTTGAATTTTCTCAATCATAGATCGTGTAACTAACTTCTTCTTTGACTTTAATTTCTTCTATATTGTCATGGTATTGCATTAAATGTCGATCTAACTCATGTTTACCAAAACTGCTTCTCTTGTTCCTTGCTTGGTAACATACTTCATAAACTCGGTGGCTCGGTAACTGTTATGCGTTGCTCGGTGCTAGGCTTCCTTGGTGTATTATCGACTAACTCAATGTAACTCTTTCTGCTTTATTTAATGCCCTTATACTTTCCTCTCCTTTCGTCGATTGACTTACTTAGTCAACATGACTTTGGCAAAACTAGTGACAACAAAAGAGCTCTATAGGAGTATCAACTTTGACTTGGAAGATTCAAGAAATATTGATAAAAAGATAGATATGTTGATCACAATTAGCTCCAAAAACCCACATAAAGATTGTGCTATCAAAAATTATGATTGTGCTCTCAAAATTTGCGACGCTTCAAAATAGGTTTGAAGGAGGTTTAAATAGAGGTTTCAGATTGATCGACGATTGAGATTAAAGATAAAGATTTATTTTGGATGGACGACATTCAATAAAACTGCTTTAAAACCAAATAAAACATACTACTTTATTTGAAGAGTGTTTGAAATTGAAGACTTAATTAGCATTGAATAATTAAAAAACATTTAATTATGTGCAAGAGAGAAGATAATAAATAAAACAAAAAGATTTTATTTATTTTAGAGGAAGTTTTCTTCAAAAAGTGAATTAAATACATTAAAAAAACTTATTTAGTTAAAGAAGATTTTAGAGGAATAAATAAAATAAAGATTTTATTAATTTTCAGGAGAGAATTGTTTTCTTTGAAAAAACAAATAATTAAACAAATTAAAGAATTCATTTAGTTATAGAAGATTAAGATAAATAAATAAAATGAAGATTTTATTTATTTTTAGGAGACTTTACTTTCTTTGAAAAACAAATAGTTATTTAATTATGAGGAAAATGAAAGAAAATATTTAATTAAATAATAAAGATTTTTTTTTGACAAGCTCTACCTAGGGGGCAGTACCCTTAATATTGCCAAAAAAAGAACTTACACATGATATGGGAGATACCTCTCTGTTTACAAAACATATTACTAAATCAACTATGCTACCCGACTCAATGATAGAGGTATCCAATCCCTTTGCCAATAGAAATTAGCCTAACTACTACCTCTTCTATGAATAAATTATCATTGGCCTCACAGAAAGTCTCAAACTTGCTCATATCATACTCTTTTGCAATGCAGATCTTAAACAATTCCCAAGCCTTCTTCATAAGCTTCTTCTTCCCTTCCGCTTACAGACAAAAATGTCCCAACATACCTCTACCAGAGAGATTGGTGTCTATCAAATCCAAAGCATGAGTCACCGGTAGATAGATCTCCTCTGCAATCATTCGGTGGATCATGTCATTTGCATGCACCAAATGGTCTAGGACTTGGATGATAGGTTGAAAGAGGTTAATAATGAGCTTTCCATCATGAATATGGCCCCTTATCCAGTATTCGACCCCCATCAACACTGCTATGGTTGCCTTCTCCTGATCACTGGCATGTTTGAAGATCTAATTAATATGTTCTTCTAGCGTCTCCCTTAACACCTCCACCTGAGTGCACCTGTACCTGATGCCCATGAAGACCGCCATTTGTTACTGTGAAATGTTGAAGAGCTGGTTCCTATAAATGGGCTCCAGGAGTCTTGTCTCTGCTCCAAACTTGCAAAAATCTCTAGCTGTAGATACGAAGGACTTGGGCAGCGAGGATGAAGGCCATGTGATTAGAATCATGCCATTGAAGACTATTCTTTCATAGATTCCTCCATCACTTGACTCTTGCCACAACAACATTCTGTAAAGAATATATGACTAAGCCAGACTGCAATAGAGGACTGGTTCACGAGACTAATGCAATAACACCACTGCAGAGTTGAGTGAGAGGACACTGCAAAGGTCATGCACACCGGCAGAAATATCCCATCCTTTCTGTCTAGGTCGTCAAATCCTTTCCTTTATCCTATGCCTATCCTAGCATGGGGATCTATATCCGCATCTAATAATGTTTTTATATTTTCTGAGATCGAGTCGTCTTGACCAAATTCCCAATCTGCCCCTCTATTGATTCCCATGTTTGCCAACTTGTCCGCCACTATATTTCCTTCTTTGTACATATGTTGGATATGAAAATCATCGAGTTCCTGTAAAATATCTTTAATTCTAGGGAGCCAACTATGCAAATGCCAACTGTAAAAATCAAATTTGGAGACCCCATTAAGGATGATCTATGAGTCTCCTTCAATGATAACTTTCCTAATGCCATTGTTAGTACACCAAGAGAGACCAACTTCCATGGCTGATATTTCTATGACATTAATTGTGGTGGAGCCCAAATTCCTTGCAATGCCTCCCAAAACCTTTCCCTTCTCATTTCTGATGATTGTGCCAATGTCGCTAACTCCCGGGTTGCCTCTGCTAGCTCCATCAAAATTTAACTTTTCCCAACCATACGGGGGAGCCTGACAGTATGTTACTTTCATGTTCACCTTTTTGTTTTTTAGTTTGTGATCCCCCCAGTGTAAAATATTCCACTCTTTTTCCATGTCTAAATCCCATCTTGTCATGAAATTATAATTCATCCCCTGAATTTTGCTGTTAACCACTTCTATCGTAATTTGGATATTTACCTTGAGATGTTCGGTCTCTAGAGCCTCTTCTTTGAATATCCTTTGATTCCGCTCCTTCCATACGTGCCAGACCAGCATTGACAAACTCACTATCCAAAACACTACCCACTTGGAATGAATCCTATCCATGGGCCACAAGGATAAAAAATCCTTTAGTGAGACATTCCTAACTCCATGCCATTGTAGCCTGCCAAGTAGCCAATCCCAACATTCTCTGGCAATTGGGCACCAAAAAAGAAGATGGTCAACATAATATTCTTCTTGTCTACACATTATACACCAATTGGGACCAGCGAATCCAATCAATTTCAGTCTATTTCTTGTTAATATTTTGCCGTACAGAGCTACCCAAAGAAAGGCTCCCACCTTCGGAGGCCATTCTCCCCAACACAGTTTGGAGGGCCAATAGTCACAATTCTGCCTGCGCCTTAGTAATTCATATCCAAGATTTACCTTGTAGGAACTTGATTTGGTTGTGCTCCAAATTAGAGAATCTTCCTTGTTAGAGTGGATGACCATTTTATTGTTTAACAACTCCTGTAGGCGAGAGCTATTGTCTGACGTGGGATCTCCAATATTTCTCTAGGAAGCCTTATTGGATGAAGGGGATGGGAATAGAATGTAGTCCGCTACCCTACTTCCTTCTAATGCTTCCATACTATTCACCCAATCCACGTCAATGAAGAAACTATCCAACAGTCTATTCCCCTACCAAGAATCCCTCCAAAAAAATGCTCTTTGACTGTTGCCAATTTGCCACATGAGATGTTCTGTGAGGACTTTCCTGCTATCCCATATGTGCCTCCAAAAAGGCGAACCTGATTGAGCATTTGCCATTGTCAAAATCCTATCCAGAGCCTAAGAGTCAAGGTACTTTGCATTCATAATTTGGCACCATGGTTTGTCAGGGGAATTTTACATTTTCCAAGCCAATTTGGCGCCCAGAGCTGTATTATGGAGGTCCATACTCCTAAGGCCTACTCCTCCTTCAATAATAAAGATAATTTCATTAAAATGGAGGAAATTGATTAATTAAATAATAAAAGTATTTAATTAGTATTAGAAGAAAATTAGATAATTAAATAATAAAAAATTATTTAATCATGAGAAGGGTGGGAAATGTTAATTTTTTGAATTCAAATTAGAAGAATGACACTAATTAATTAAATAATAATAATTATTTAATCAATTAAGAAGAAAGTTTGTTGCTTGCAGACATTGGACAATTTTTGGTGTCTACATTGTCCCTCTTTAATAAAATATGATTTTGAGTGTTGTGTCAAATAATTTACAGATTTGATCCCGCTCTAGCGATAGTAGGTGGATTTTATGCCCCCTCAAGAGATTATTTGTGCAAGAAAGGCATGAATGATCTCTTGACAAAAGATGACAAATGTTAGATGATAGGATGAAATATGATGACAAAGAAGAATGATTAATAAGAAGTGAAGAATATTAGTAGATGACGATTATTAGATTGACCCATGATTTATGGATATAGAAATTATTGAGAGATAATCATGTATGGTTTTAGGAAGGACCCATCTTATATAAGACTAGCGACAACATCTTTTTTCGGGGAAGACATACCCTGTGTAAGACAAGCGACAGTGTTTGGTTTCAAGAAGGACATATCCTATATAATACATATGATCATTGATTGATTGATTGGATAAATTGACCAATTGGATAATAGAAGAAATTTTAGTGAGAAGAATAAATTAATAAGAAAGAACAAGTCATTTTGATAAACGTGATTGATGTAACCAAGTCTTTTCTAGATTTTTGTTTCAACATTTATTCATCATTGCACCTTATTTGAAAAAGAAGGAGATACATATGCACCCACATATTGACCATCTGGATACCACTATTATCTCTGATAACAATAAAAAGATAAAAGACAATGAATGTTCAATTCTTTTCTAGGTATTAGCTCATATCATGGAATTGTGTGGCTACCAGATGTGTGACAACTCCTATCACATTTATCTTGAATCCTCCTTGCCCCAAAATTGTATTGAAACATTCCACAAACAAAAAACAAAGAAAACAAGATCATGATCCATCATAGCCACTCTCACCACTCAGTGGTATCCTTGAGGAGCACAAGAGCATAATCGTGAAAGATAAATTGACAACAGACTGACATGACTGACCTAGCCAACAATCTTATTGTTCCTTGATTGGCTTGGTTTGGATGTTTAATTGTGGTTGTGTCTGCTTTCATAATTGTATTACCCGTATAAGATTGATTTGTCTGGTTTCAAGTGTATCCATCACTATATAAGACATTTGATTGATTGATTTGATTGGATTGGTTTTTTATCAAATGTTTGATATGCCTGGTTTCAAGAATGGACTACCTGTTAAGACTAATCTATCTGGTTTTGAGTGTACCCATCACTGTATAAGACAATTGGTTGATTGATTTGATTTGTTTGATTTTTTGATTGATTGATGACAGATCAGATTTTTGATAAAGATAGGTCATGCGAGTCCATCGTTGATTTATGAAGCTCAATGTTTTGATTTGGATTGATGCTTGATCGTCACTTTTTGCTTATCGTGACAAAGATTTTATTGCAAGGATTTTGATGTGTTTTGATTTTTTTGGTTGGTTGGTTTCTTCGGGATGTTTTTGGATTTTTTCAGGACTTTATGCTCTTTTTAGGGATTTTTTCAAGACTTTAAGATTGCCCCCAGTCTGGTGAACTGTTATAGACCAAGGATAGAGGTAAATACTTTGGAATATTATGCTTATTGGGCTTTGTGCTTGGAATGCATAGTGATAGGAATTTGGTAAGTGCAAGATAATCATTGAAGTTAATTGATGGCGAAGAGGGATTTCAACACTTGGCTCTTGTTTTCTAGGTTTTCACCAAGGTACCTACCCAATAGCACATATTTACCAACTTTACACCAAAGGGCGATTGTGTTTCTCTTTACTTTTTTTTCATTTTTTTTAAAATTTTTTTTGGAAGATGGCAGACTCATGACAGGGCATATAGGAAGGACTCAAGCATCTTTTTCCTTGGATAGTGCTTTTGAAAGATATGAAAAATGGACCATAAGTTTTGGTGGTATGCTCAAAGATGTCGGTAGGGTAATGGAAAAGGGAGATTAAAGGGATGACTTGATGAAGTGAGATAAGGGTTTATGCAAAGGATTGGATAGAATAGATGAAAGGATGGAAAATATGTGTTGGATAATGGAGGGATTGTGAGAAGAATTTATTTTGAGTGGATGGAAATGTGGGCAAGATCAAAATTGGAACACACCTTGAGGGGTGGTGGACTGATGGAGGAAAATGAGATTTTGGATTTGATGGAGGAATGGTTATGAATTTTGGGACATAAGGACCCAAAATGTATTTGGAAGGTGGACAATATTTAGATGGAGGGATAGCGATTTTTTGTGCCAACTTCAATTTTTCTTTGGGACACTGTGCTTCAAGAAGACTCTTAGGAATCCACATGGATTTTTATTTTTTATTCTTTTGTGGGTCCTTGGAACGCATTGTTTCTACAAGAGATTTAGGGATCCATATTGATTTTGAATTAATTTTTTTCTCAAGGGGCCTTTGTGGCCTTTTGGACATTTAATTTTCCTTTTGGATCATATTTATCTTTTTTGTTACATGTTAATTAGACCAGACATGTTGATCCTTGATTGCATGTGGATTGCTTGACTTATAGACTTTATGCTTGGCATCCAAATTGCTTGAAAGGGGAATGTGATTCATGGATGGATAAGAATTCTATGGAGGCCTTTTAGATTTGTGGAAGGTTCTCCAAGATGCGTGCCTTTGCTAACCTTTATTTAGGAAAGGAGAAGTGGATTGTGAACTAGTGGACGAAAGATTATAAGCACCCAAGATGGATGGAAGGGGTATAGGAGAAGGTATACATTAGGATTTTGATTTGGAAGGGGTACCAACATCTTTAGATTGAGATTTTTTACTGAGGCCATATCCATCAAAATTTTCTTTGATATGAAAGAGTTTTAATGTACTTTGTTCATGAAGGTCTAGCCCTTTGACTTGATAATGCTTTCTTTGACTAGTGGAATACTTGCTACAAGATGTGAGTCCTTTTTGAGGTGAATATGATATGAAAGAAGATATAGGATCATGAAGTGGACCAGAATGGATGGAAGTAGAGGAACCCATTTGACATGTATGGGGTTCATGAACAACTTGCACAAATATGTTGGGATCAGGAGGAATAATGGGATCTCGTGATGGAATTGGATGAATGATAGGATTATTTGGTAGGATAGTATCTTGTGGAGAATATGGAGGATTAGGACATGGCGATGAAGGAATGGTACACTCATGATAAGGATATGGAGGGATGATGAGATCTTATGGTGGACATGAAGGTGAAGGGATACTTTGATCTTGAATTGGAAGGGGATTATGTGACTCCATTATAAGGGTGGTTTTCTCTTGACTGTGAATAGAATCATTAGGAATAATGGGAAGTATGCCATGATCTTTCTTAGGAATAGGAAGTGGAAGGTCCATAAGACTTGAAAGGACATTTATCACTTGAAAGATGATAATCTTGGATAGGATGGAAAAAAAGGATAATATAATTTTCATAAGACTCTAGAAAGATGGGTTCTTGGTAAAAAATTGGACAGGTTTGGTCATTGTTGATATCTTGATCATGATTTTCTTCAAGAATTATTTATTCATGCTTTTATTCACCCTCTTGAATGGGGTATGATTTTGGATTGTTAGGGTTTGACAGATCCAGAACAATATAAGATTAAACAGTTATATGTAGAAACAAAAGAAGAATAAAAGTTAACATAGATAACACACATATTTAATGTGGTTCACCCAAAACATGAGATACATCCACCTACATAGCCTTCCAACCTTTCTTATTATCCAGAAATATAGTACACCAACGTTACAATGCATTATGCATGTTAGCCGCTTATAACATGCATTTTAGGGCAACCTCTAAAATAAGCCATTTTAGGGCTTTACAATGTCGGTCTTCTTTTTCCTGAAAAAGAAACACCCACTACATGATGAGTCACCACAATATCAACAATCTCCCACTTGGAGACTGATCAGGCTCCACACCAAACAATATCCCACTTAGAGACTGAAACCAAATGACAATGTAGTACGTGCAACTCCCACTAGATAAAAGACCTTGCTGTGTATTAACTCCATGATCATGAGTCAAGAAACCCAATAAAAGCTGAGTAAGAAACCATCTTCTCCTTGGGGACTACGTTCGTGAACATGTCTGCAGCATTGTCACTTGTGTGAATCTTTTCAAGCCATAATTTTCCATCCTCCAAAATAGACCTTATAAAATGGTACCTGAGCTGTATGTGCTTTGTCCTTGAATGAAAAGTAGAAATATTTGCAAGATGAATGACACTCTGGTTCTCACTGTACAATGGGTGATCTTTCTTCTTCTGACCCAATTCCTCTAGAAAACATTGTAACCAAATCATCTCCTTGCTAAATTCTGTAGAAGCTACATACTCAGCTTCAGTTGTTGAAAGTGCATTAACCTTCTGCAATCTAGAAATCTAACTGACTGCAGTACCCCCTATAGTAAAAACATACCCTGTGGTACTCCTCCTTGTATCAATATCTCCTGCCAGATCAGAGTCAACAAATCCACTCAAAACAAGACTGGATCATGTGAAACATAATGTATTTGTAGTAGTACCTCTCAAATATTGAAGAATCCATTTGACAACATTCTAATGTTCTATACTCGGATTGCTCATATACCTGCTGACAACTCCCATTGCATGAGCAATATCTAGTTGTGTGCATACCATTGCATACATCAGACTGCCAAAAGCTGATGAATACAAGATGTTAGACATTTTATATACCTCTTCCTATGCCTTTGGGCACATTTCCCTAGTCAAATTGAAATTCCTAGAGAAATGTGTACTGACTACTTTTGCATCCTAGATATTAAATCTTTTCAACACCTTCTTTATATATGCACTTTGGGAAAAATTCAATGTTCTATTTTTCCTGTCCTGTGTAATCCTCATACCAAGGATTTGCTTAGCAGCACCCAAATCCTTCATAGAAAATGACCTTGCTAATTTATGTTTTAGTTCATTTATTTGTTGCATATTGGACCCAGCAACAAGCATGTCATCAACATAAAGTAATAGGATAATGTAACTCCCATTATCCAATCTCTTAAAATATACATAGTGATCAAAATGACATCTATGGTAACCTTATTCAACCATGAAAATATCAAATTTTAAATACCATTTATGGGGTGCCTGCTTTAGTCCATACAAACTCTTCCTTAACCTACACACTAAATTCTCCTTAGCCATGACCTCATATCCCTCTGGTTGCTGCATGTAAATTTCCTCCTCCAAATCTCCATGGAGAAGTTATTTTGACATCTAGTTGTTCAAGATGCAAGTCATCTGCAACCAAAAGACTTAGTACAGTTCTAATTGAAGTGATTTTTACAACAGGGGAGAATATTTCATAAAAATATATACCTTTTTTCTATGCAAAACCTTTTACCACAAGTCTAGCCTTATACCTTTTCTTTCCTCCATCTTCCTCCTTCAGCCTCTCAACCCATTTGTTAGGAAAGAATATTTTTCATTCAGGTAAAGGGAGTAAGTCCCAAGTCTTATTTTAAATAAGGAGTCCATCTCCTCTTTCATGTCCAGCTTCCACTATTGTTTGTCATCTACCTGCATTGCTTCTTCATATTATTCTGGTTCACCAAAATTAGTCAATAAAATGGAATACAAAGAAGGAGAAAACATTTCATGAGGTCTACTTGAACTTGTAGAATGTCTAACACTTACAGGAGTTTGTGGGATAACCTATTGTTGCTGAGCATCAGGTACCAATGGCATTTCATTTTCAGGAGTCTCATCCAACACCACATAATCTTGTTTGACATGTTCATGCTTCTTTTCCGGCAATTGTTCTTTATACATGACCTTATCATTGAATATAACATCTCTACTTTTTATTATTTTAATATTTTCAAAATCCCATAACCGATAACCATATTCATCTACTCCATATCCAATCAAGGCACATTTTTTAGATTTAGCATCAAGCTTGGTTCTATTTTCTTTATCAACATGGACAAAAGCTTCACAAGCAAAAGTTTTTAGAAATTAATAATTTACCTTTTTACCAGTCCATGCTTCCTCTGAAACACCACCATCCAAAGGGGCTGAAGGTCCTCTATTTATCAAATAGACTACAATGTTTATAGCATCTACCCAGAAATGAAGGGGCAATCCAACATGCAATCTCATGCTTGTTGCACTTTCCATGATTGTCCAATTCATTCTTTCTGACACACCATTTTCTTGTGGGGTTCCTGGAACTATCCTCTGCCTTCGAATTCCATTAATAGAACAATAATATTCAAAGGTTGTGCTGCAATACTCACCTCCATTATTGGATCTGAGACACTTTAACTTCTTTCCTGTCTCATTCTCAACCAAAGCTTTCCATTTCTTAAATGTTTCAAAAACATCATATTTTTGTTTCAGGAAATATACCCATGTTTTCCTGGTTGAATCATCTATAAAAATAACATAATAATGAGAGCCACCAAGAGATGATACCTGAGCTGGTCTCCATACATCTGAATGCACTAGCTCTAACTTCTCACTCTTCTTTTCTTTCCCAACTCTGAGAAATCTGACTCTTTTCTATTTACCATAAACATAGTTTTCACATAACTCTAAATCAATATTTTTTAGTCCTAACAATAGATTTCTTGACTAAAGGATTTTCATCCCTTTCTCACTCATGTACCCAAGCCTATGGTGCCACATTCTTGAATATGTTCTTGCAACACCTATAGTAGCTTTTCCTGCATTAACATTATCAGTAGCAGCTAAGGTAGAATAAGTGTTACCAGTACACAGATATAATGTTCCTATCTTCGAACCTTTAGCTACTACTAATGAACCTTTAGTGACCTTCCATACATTGTCTGTAAACATGAATATGCATCCTTCACTACCCAGTTGTCCTGCAGAAATTAAATTTCTTCTTAAATTAGGGACATGCCTTATCTCCTGCAGTATCCAGTCATTTTGTTTGGCAACTTGATCTTTATTTTCCCTTTCCCAACAATAGGACAGGGCTCATCATCACCCAAATATACCTGTCCAAAATCACCTTGAAAATAATATTGAAAATATTTTTTATGGGGTGTAGCATGGAATGAATCCCTAGAATCAAATACGTAGGAATCATTAACATTATCCAAACATAGATTAAAGCATCTTGTAAAGTATTACTTGCAACATTAGCTTCCTTACTGTCATCTTCATTTTTGTCTCCTTGTTTGTTTTTCCTGAGACCAACAATATTTCTTCAGGTGACCATGCTTTCCACAGTACCAACAATCTTTCTTTCCTTTAGATTGAGAACATCCGTTCTTTGACTTTCCTTGTGACTTTCCATGTGAAGGGCCTTTTCCTCTTTCACTTGTTCTTCCTCTATTCTCCATGTTTAAAGAAGAACCTGATGAGTTTGAAGTTTCACCTGTGCTTTTTTGTCGCATTTCTTCACTTAGAATAACAGCAACAACTTCATCAAATTTCAAAGTATTTTAACTAGAGACAGAGTTGCTTACAACCATAACCAAGCTATTCCATCTTTCTAGCAAAGAACATAACATTAAGAGAGTCCTAACCTCTTCATCGAATGAAATTTGTATGGATGAAAATTGACTGGTGAGTGTATTAAATTCATTTAAATGATTCACTACATATCCTCCCTCACCCATTTTCATATTAAACAAACACTTCATAAGAAATACCTTATTCGAAGCTGAGGGTTTCTCGTATAACTTAGCCAATGTCTCGATCAGCTCTACGGTCATTTTTGTCTTTGATATGTTGAATGTTACAAATGGTTCAAGGTACAATCGAATAGATCCCAGTGCCTTCCTATCCAAGACCTTCCAATCCTCTGCTGACATAGTTCCCATTTTATTGGCTTTTCCTTCTAATGGCTTCCATGATTTTTTTGATACAGATAATCTTCCATCTACATTTTCCATAACTGAAAATTCTGGCCATTTAATTTGGAATCCTCCATTACTCCCACTCAAATCTGAAAGTCTTGTAAATCTACAACAACAAACCTTGCTCTGATACCAATTTTTAGGGTTTGACAGATCCGAAACAATATAAGAATAAATAGTTATATGTAGAAACAAAATAAGAATAAAAGTTAACACAAATAATACACAAATTTATTGTGGTTCACCCAAAACCTGGGCTACGTCCACCTACACAGTCGTCCAACCTTTCTTATTATCCAGCAAAATAGTACACCAACATTACAATGCATTATGCATCTCATCCGCTTATAACATTCATTTTAGGGAAACCTCTAAAATGAGCACCCACTACATGATTAGTCACCACAATATAAACATGGATATGTATGGTGGATTCTTGGAAGGGTTCAATATTTTGACATGAGGGAGAAGAACTTTGAATGGGACTCTCTAGAGTAGGTTTTTCTGGGAATGGAACATATGGAGGCATTGGATCTAGGAAAAATGAATTGTAGAAGGGAACTGTATCAAGAAAGGGATTAGATAGTAAATCCACTATGGATAGCCCATGGGAGATCTCATCACTAGATATATCATTTGATGAAAATGACAAAGATTGCTCCTGTAACACTTTAGGAGATGAAGAACTAGTAGGAAATATGGATGCTTCTTGAGGGATAAATTCTTCATGGGAGGTAGATGTGTCATTGATGTGATTGTTTTGAAATGTGCCATTGCTAGACATAGGTAGCTGATTTTGATTATGTTGAACAATAAGATGATGTCTGTCAACCAAGTTTTGACGCAAGAGATAGAAAGGACTAGATTGGAATTTTTTCTCCTTGGGTAATTTTGTTGGTGATACCACATTGACATTTTCATGTTGTAAGTCATTTATTGATTGAACATGTGGTAGAATAGGTTTTTTACTGATTATGTTTGATTGATTTCCAAAGGATGACATGTTTGCAATTGTGCATGATTGGGAAATCCTTGGTGGTAGATTTGAGGAAATCAGAGGATGTTCATTGGCATGTGATGTGATCAGAGACATATAACCAATAGGGTAGGGATATAAGTCATATATGGTATAATACTTTGGTTGATGTTGATTTTGAAAATTGTTTAGTTGAGTTTGTAGGTCTTGAATTTGTTGCATGAGGATATCAGTTTGTAATTGTTCGTGTGCCAACTTGGGGAAACTTTCTGAATAGATAAAAGGGTTTCTTTCATCACAATAGTCGGGTTTTCATTCTTCTTCATATGGGGGAAATGGATTGAAGCGTATGCCATATGAGCTATTCCTTTTTTGAGATCTAGTTACGGGTCTCCAACCAAAAGGCTATCAAAGAGACATCTTGCGATTGATTTGAAGTGTTCAATGTGTGATTCAAAATGTTATTGCAGTTATTCCAAGATTAAAGTGTGTCTTTTGAATTGAAGTCTAATAGAGAAACAATTGTTTCTATGGTTAAGACTTGTTGATTTTGATGTTTGATTTCTTGGTTCTAAGGACCCGTAATCCTTGTTGTCAAACTTCCAAAATAAAAGATAAAGACTGTTGACAACACTTGCAAAGATAAGACTTAAATTCAAACAAAAAGATCACCAAACACAACACACACTTCAAACAATTGCTTTTTCCTAGAATATACACATTGAGTGTATATTCTCGATCATTTACACGGTTCTGGCATTGAGAAAACAATTTAGTCAAGCTACACATGGTCATTTTTGGCTTCAATAGATAAAAGAGGTAAGCTTGCTACTTAACTAGGTTGTATTCAAGATTTTGTTCAGATATATTTGAGTCTATCCCCCATTACAGAGGCCTCCCACATGCATAAAAATATGATTTTTTCACAATCCCCAAGGACTACTATAAGAGGTATGATTCTAAAGTCTTTTCGTCACTCACCCTATTAAGGATGAATGCATTTTATTTTATACTGGGTTGGATTACCATGGATAAAATGGTTGTATCTCACTTGGGTTGTTCCCTCTCACCGGCCTCGTTAAGGCAAATCTTGGGAGGTAGGCTCGTTATCGATAAAAATTGAAAATGCACTACTTGACAGAAAATTTAAGATAGAGACAAGTCTGGTATTTTTATCACCTTAAGAAAGGTGAGAGAATATCCCTATTGTCTTTATTCTTCAAACAAAATAGACATGGTGTTCATTTTTAGACCTTTAATCTAATGGAACTCCATTAGGTTTGGCATTCTGGTCACCTTAAGAAAGGCGAGAGCATAGGCCTACTATCTTTCTTCACAAACAAAGAGGTCTCCCTTATTAAGCTATTTGTTTAAACTAAAAATTTCCACAATAATATTGAAAGGTACATGAAAGATCAAAATATTATAGTGTGCACCTTATTCGATGTTATGCGCATTTTTGATATTTTTCATTTTCATTATACATTACCTCGGTGATTGTTCCAACTCCTAAGAATCCACAATAGTTTCCATACATGTTAGTCCAACACAATAAATCCAAGGTGAAAGAAAATTGACATGGTTAGCAAATCCAAAATTTACCAAGGATGAGCATATAAATCAATTGAAATTATAATAAGTGCACCTTGATTTTTTTGTGCTTTTGACCTAGTCATAAAGATCCAATTTTTTGATATATTGTTGGACCACAAAAATAGAAATAAAAAGAAGTAAACCCTATTAAAAATCAGTGATATTTCCAAAAATGTAAGAATTAAAAAAAAATCATTTGTGCCCTAGGGACCCGATTTGTCAAAATAGACCAGTTTTCAAAGATCTATTTATTTCGGCCATTATCTGTTATCAAAATTATAAACACAAAAAATAGACCCAATTTAGATTTGTAAGAGCTTTCCAGAAATGTATATTTTTTTGAAAAATTCTCTGATTTTCTCTTAGAATTATTTGTTTATGAAAAATTATAAAAAAATTATAAATTGCACAAAATTGATTTGAAACATCTAATTTTTGGCATGTGGGCTCTTGAAACCATCCCCAACCTGCAGTAAAAATTTCATAGACAAATTCTAATCCATTTAGGAGATATGACTAAATCTTTGAAAACTGGCATGCAACAATAAATCAACAAAGAAAAACCTGCATTCAAACATAGAAGACAAATTTATCAGGTTTTTAGCATGTTCACGTCGGGTTCACCAAAATGTATAGGCCTAATTTTGCACACTGAAACAAGAGGGTTAGTAGTACCGATTAATATGCAATAAATCGACCAACTACTAGGAATGAGCCTATTAATAATAAAATAACAGATATCCAAAGAGAATAACAAACAAATGCAAACTCAATATCTGAAGCTTCTATTGCTTCTCTCTTCTTCTCTTGAAACGTTGCTTTGAATGGTGCTCAGAGTTTATACCGACAACGCTTTGACTTGGAAGATTCGAGAAATATTGATAAAAAGATAGATATGTTGATCACAATTAGCTCCAAAAACCTGCATAAAGATTGTGCTCTCAAAAATCATGATTGTGCTCTCAAAATTTGTGATGCTTCAAAATGGGTTTGAAGGGGGTTTAAATAGAGATTTCAGATTGATCGACGGTTGAGATTAAAGGTAGAGATTTATTTTGGACGGACGAGATTCAATAAAACTGCTTTAAAACCAAATAAAACATACTACTTTTTTTTAAGAGTGGTTGAAATTGAAGACTTAATTAGCATTAAAAAATTAAAAAATATTTAATTATGTGTAAGAAAGATGATAATAAATATTTTAGAGGAAGTTTTCTTCAAAAAGTGAATTAAATAAATTAAAGAATTCATTTAATTATAGAAGATTAAGATAAATAAATAAAACGAAGATTTTATTTATTTTTAGGAGACTTTTCTTTCTTTGGAAAATATAAAAAATTAAAGAATTCATTTAATCATAGAAGACTTAGTTAACTACTTAAATAATTAATATAGTTATTTAATTAAATAATAAAGATTATTTAATTAAAGTGGAGGAAATTGATTAATTAAATAATACCATTATTTAATTAATATAAGAAGATACCAATAAAAATAATATAAGAAGAAAATTAGATAATTAAATAATTAAAAAATATTTAATTATGAGAAGGGAGGGAAATGTTAATTTTTTGAATTCGAATTAGAAGAATGACACTAATTATATTAATAATGAGAATTATTTAATCAATTAAGAAGAAAGTTTGTTGCTTGCAGACATTGGACAATTTTGAGTGTCTACACTTCCAAATTCAACAGGAGAGATAAAACTCTCTTTAATGCTCATGTTTCTTAGTGGAATAAATATAGGGAGGTCTATTGTGATAAATCTTTTGGGAAGTGAACTAAATTGACCAAGTCTTACCCAAGCGCAACTTCCTCTCTTTTTTCTATGCTTTCAATAAAGTCATGTCCTCCTAGCTTGTTGGGAGTGAATTTAATAAGTAGTTAGAAGTAGTTATAGTTTCCTTTATAAATAAGCTATGGTCATTCCTCTGAGAGGTTAGAATCCCCATATTGATGTAATCTTATTTTTAGTTTATCAGTTTGAGAATACAGTTTAGTTTGTTGCCACGCTGTAAAGATGTCTAAGATGAATAAAATGTTGTTTTAATCTTCTATATCTGAGTTAATTCTAGAAGAATCATGGAAGGGGGGCCACTTGGTGATTATTACATCTTCTTTATGAGTTAGGTTATTTTTATTTATGAGTTAGATTCAATCTTGACAATTGATTGCTCTTGTAGCCACCCAAATTTCATTTTGTGCCTGCAGTCAAGGCAAAATAGAGAACTTCCTTATCTTCTTGTTGAAGACCATATTTTTGTTACCTATTTCAGGTTAAGTATAGTTGTTGATGCATTTTCAGTCTTTATATAATTTCATTTCTAGAATGTTACTTTCTAGGAGTTGTTTTCTTCCCACTTAGAGTAGGTATAACTTCAGTTATTGTTGGAAATATGGCAAGAGACGCTGTGTATATACAAAAATGTTGTCATTGATGTAAACAATATTGTGTTTAGACCCTAATCTCATTTGCGCAACTCACCAGATGATTAAACCTTTAGTCAGAATGAATTTTGGCTAAGTACAATATGTAGAATATAGTAAACTATCAACACAGTTAGTTTTTGGATCCATAGAGGCTACCGGGTGAATATATTTTGGTGTGAACCCATGGTAAGTATGTTTGAGGTACATTATTTCTAATTCCAAAGTTTCATAGCAATATCTTTTGGCGCGTAAAATTTATAAGCTTATGAGTGTCAGTTTTCAAGATTAATAGTTAGAACATGGCGACATGGTTAAAATCCTATAACACAAATAGGTAAAACATTTTTGGTGGTCAAAGCTTGTTCAAATCAATTTGGGTGACATAGCTAAAGGTATATCAATTAATATCTTGATTTAAATTGAGATTTCAATCCTATTTTTGGTAGTTAAGGTCAAAATGGTTTACATATACCAAGAAGTCTTTTTGTCGACATTGTGAGATCGAATTAGAGATTGCGGAAGTATAAGATCGGTGAATTAGGTTTTTTTTGTGGTTTTTGGTGCATGATCAAAGTTGAAGAAGCTATTTTGTTCAATTTTTGTGAAGGGATTATATATCTAAGTTATTGCTTGGTGAAGAATAGAGTCGATGAGCAGTCAGTTATTAAATAGTATCAAATCAATGTTTTGCGCTTACATGGAACTGTAATAAAACATTGTTAGGTGTTTTTTTAGACAGTTCACTTTATACTAATCATTTTATTCATCCATGTAATTTAATGAGCCTTTGTGTAATGGGTTGTAGCCCTTTTATATTAAGCAGTGAGCTCTAGGCAGTATTCTTGAATGAATGTGCATTCTAACTAATTGTAAGACAATATTTTTGCAGAGTATTGACTTGTGGGTGTCATCCCCATGATGGTTTTTCCCATATTAGGGTTTTCATGATAAAATTTCTTGTGTTATGGTGTTGATCGTATTTTCTTTATGCTCATGCACTTTACTTTTCAGTTTATGCATTGATTGGTTTGTGAATTGGGTTAATAAGATAAAGTTTGATAAAACACTGATTCACCCCCCCTCTCAGTGTTCCCTCCTTCAAAAAATTGGTATCAAAGGTCAGTCCATTTGAGGAAGTATAACACCTTGAAGGTGATCCAGGAAGCAAGAATGGATTTAGGATTGGATGAACAACTCATAGTTGCATTAGAAGATCTTGATCAAACAAAAGCTGAAGTTGAAAAATATCAGAAGAATCTAAGAGAAGCTGAGATATACATCAAGTCATTAAAATCAAAGTTGAAGAAAGATAGGAAAAGGAGAAGAGATATATGTGAGCACCTAAACTAGAAGAATAGTGAGAGCTCAAATGATGAACAACCGAGTTGAGATTTGAAGGATAAAACTAAAGAATGTTAGAAACTCAAGCAAGATAATGCAATAATAATTGATGAGATGAAATATATGACAATGAGGATAACTAATGAAATTGAGGACATGAAGAATAGATAATTCAATCCCTAAAGGATAAATCTAATGAGTGTAATAACCTATCTGATGAGTGCAATAGACATGTGGCTAATATGTAGGATGCAAAGGAAATTGAAGAAGAACTAAGAGATGAATTGATTGTTGCTAATAATTACTAAAAAAATTTATGATCAAAACTTCAAAGATTTATCCATTAGAATAAAAATGAAAAGCGTGGACTTAGATTTAAAGAAGAAGAAAGTTTTAAATCTGCTTAAGATGAGCCTAAAAATAAGAAGTATAATTAGAAAGACAAGGGAAAGAAGACATCAGTAAGGAAACTTAATGATCAAAGGACTAGAGGTAAGTGCTTTATCTACAATAAATTTGGTTACAAAGTCACACATTGTAGGAATAAGGTCAATCAGAACAATGCACCCTTCTCTAGTCAATGTTTGAAGTGTCAAAATCATGGTCATAAGGCAAGTGAGTGTTATAATGTTGTGAACAAGTCCTCTAACTACAAAATGAATATTAAGTGATATGTATAAAATGGATTTGTTTATATTGCAAAGGATTATGGAACCATAAGGAATCAGATGGTCAACCAAGGAAAGAGGTATGTTGTCTTCTATAGGTGCAACAAAATTTCCATTTAGCTAAGTATTGCATGAACTACAAAACTAGAAAAAACAAGGGAAAACCAAATGTAAATAGGAACAAGTCTAAATATGTCAAAGAGAAGACAAAATTTGATGTTGAGGAAGTGCTCAAAAAAATAAAGAAAACATGTAGGAAGAAGAGAACTAAGAACACATCAGAGAATATTGAGAAGACACTAGAAGGGTCTGCATCTGGATTTGGTACAACCAATTCCATAGGGAGTTGAATTAGGCCTTTGGCCTAGGGGAGATTATAAGATAAATTAAATTGAGCCCCCTAAAAATTTTGATGCCTGAATGTTTTAGGTGTTAAGAAGTTGAAGGTAATCAATATAGAGGTATTGAAGTTAGAACAAAAAAATTCTAAATTGATTTGAAGGTGCGCAACTGAATTTTGGGTGACAAACAATGAATAGAGGATTTGAAAGGGCATTAGTATACCAAGAATTTATTACAACTAATGATTAGATAAAGTGACATACAAAAGTTAATTTTGTGTCTCATTTCTCACCTTACATCCAAGAGAGAAACTTTGAATAGCTTTGAAGGTGATTTCGAGCAAGATCTAAGCAATGAAGCAATTGATCAAACATTTTGGGAGAAAAACCTAGTTCATGTAAAATGTATTTATTTGCATTTTATCACTGCAAGTTTGAATATTTGAAGATGGATACTCCTCAAATTGTTGATGTAAATGATATACCACAATATGAATTTAAGAAATACTCCTATAAAGTTGTTGAATTGGATCCAAAGGGCACATTTTTGAATGTGTCATATGGGGTTTTACATTGTTAAGATATTAGGGAATATATTCACTCACCAATTAAAGACCTAGGAACAAATGAAATAAATGATTTTTCTCTTGAGAATATTAGGGACTCTTTCCACAATGTGAAACCTTAATTCCAAACCCTAGCTGTGAAGAAATTCTATCAATTTGCTAGGTTTCCACTAATCTAATATGTTGAATGGATTAGATATATTTTGAGAAAAAATCATGGGGAATTCATGTGGTTAACTTATGTGTAACCACTTAAGATCACAAAGGAAGCAATCCAAGAAATAATCGGTCTGTGTGCATCTAGTAATGTGCCTACATTGAAGGCTATTAAGACAAACATTGTCCATGATGCAACTAGAGTAAATGTTTATAAAAGAGGAATGCCAATAAGTGATATCATTGAGGATTATGTCAATTTTGCTTCTATGGTGATAATATATAAGGTATATGACTCAATTAGGAACAATTCTATGTTTGCGACTACCATTTATACTGCATATGAGATGCTAAAGGTAGGAAAAGAGTGTGTTCTCTATGAAAAAATAAGAATGTACTTGATGGATAACCTAGAGAAGATAAAGAAGGACAAAAAGAATGTCTTTAAGTATGGAACACTTATCTTCTGCCTATTCTTTTACTTTATGAACTAATTTCTAGGTAAAGGGCCAATTGTTTAGGAAACTAACAAATTAGTTGCAAAATAAATAAGAGAATGGATGCATAGAATGGATGAGACGACAAGAATTGGTGTTATTTGGGATTATTTCAAAAGTTTATAAAAGATGATGCAATCTAGGGACATAATCCCTAAATCAATGGTAGATAAGTACAAAGATAACATATGATTTATAATAGATACTAATCAATGTTTTATAGAGGTAGTGGAGCCCAGAACCTCATGGATTATGCCTATGGTCTATGAGGTGGATAAAGGAATCTTGGTTGTATATGTAGATAGTCTTATGAAAGAACCGAGAGATTCTAATGAAGAGAGGTTTGGGACATATAAGGAAAAGAGTAAAAATATACACATGAAGTTCAACAACTCAATAGTAGTAAGGAAAGCGAGTAAGGTAGTAGAAGATGCAACCAATGTAGCAGGACATACTCCTCAAAAATTGAGAATTGAACAAGCTAGAGAAGAACTAGGGACTGCAGAGAAGCCAGTTGAATTGAAGGTACTAGTTCTGATCCTCCACCTTCTACATCAAGGAAAACTAGGAGTGAAACCACCGAGAAAGCCAAGTCATCTCCACCTACCAAGGTAACAAGGAGGACTCCCCCAATTAGAGAAGAAAAAATAAAAGTAGAGGAAAATAAGCCAACATTAAAGATAGTCGAAGGGAAGAAGAAGGAAGTAAAGAAAATAGTTGAAAGAAACCAATTGATAATAGGAGAGTTGTGAATAAGAAATAAGAGACAAAGGATGAAAATAAGAAGAGCGAGGAGAAGAAAGAAAAAGTAATGATTGAGGATGTTGATGATGAAGCCATTGAATCAAATGAAGAAGTTAGAACATTCAAAATACAAAGAAAGAATGTTCTGAAACCATTAAAGGACCAAACAACTACTCCTAGTTGCAGAATTCAAGTGAGAAAGGAGACAAAGTTTGAATCTAATGAACATGGTATGTCTATTAAAGATCTTGTAAAGAGTATTACATCAAAAGGTACCTTAAAGCTACTAATTAAGTTCTATGATAAATTTGATGAAGAAGGGAAATGACAAATTGAAGAAGTTGTGATAAGATACCTGTCTAGATTCAAAAAGGTGGTAAATAAAATTGAGTCAGGTTCCTGAAAATCTTTTCAACATAATAGATGCAAGGAAAGCTTGTGCACTTGTTGAGGACAAGAGGATAATGAAGAAAGCATTAATTGACTTGTGTACAATTATTATTGAAGGTGAAGTGAAGATAATTCTCCAATAGGTTGCACCTGAATTTAGGAGAAAACAGAGAATGCATGGACTCATGCTTGGGAAGACAGAAGAAATCATTAAAGAGACTGAGAAAATCATGAGGATATACTTGGAAAAGAATAAGTATGAGACTATACCTGAGAATCAGAGAGAAAGTTCTTTAGCTCTACAACATGGGATCCCCACAACAAGTATTCCAAGTGATGCGCAAAAGGTACAAGTCAAAACTAGTGGTACACATGTCACACAAACAAGAATAGGTAGCGTGAAGGTTATAACAACAAAGGAAAATGGTGTGCAAGTGAAACAAGACATGGTCAATGTTGCACAAGTTGTAGAAGTGACATTTTCATCAATAGACGATGTGGACATAACTGAGATTTCAATGGCAAAAATAGTTGATGATGTATGGTGGTGGAATCCATATTTGTAGATTCATTTGTGTTCATAATTAGTCAAGGACGTATTTATTTGTATTTGTTTATTTATCTTCTATACCCTTCTGGTTTATAATAGACGATGTGGACATAACTGAGATTTCAATGGCAAAAATAGTTGATGATGTATGGTGGTGGAATCCATATTTGTAGATTCATTTGTGTTCATAATTAGTTAAGGACGTATTTATTTGTATTTGTTTATTTATCTTCTATACCCTTCTGGTTTATATATTACAATTCTTACTTATATTTCTTATATCTTTATCAATACTATATCGTCTACCATTGATGTCTTGTTATTTCCTTTGGGTACAGTTTTAATGATAACAAGGTCAAAGTCAAAATATAGTTTCTAAAACCATGTGGTTATAGAATTATTCTTTATCTACCTATCATGTGAGGGCACTGTGAAAAAATGATGATCTTCTTGTGGGAAAGTTGACAATTTGAGTGTATATGACTTATTTTGTGTTGTCATTATGGCAACAAAGTCATATGAAGTTTTGTCAAGTAAACTTGGAAGACAAAAATGGTTAAGTACAGAAGACAGAGCAGAACAAAGATATGTAGTCAATCAGAGCACCAGTGCACATGCGTTAGAATGAATCAAGCTATACGTGTTCATATATAAGATCTATGATATGTTTTTATGCTTACCCTATACACGCATGGTATGGAATGACAGTATGAAGAAGCTACAGAAAGATTAAGTGCACGTGCAGTTCAGAAAACAAAGTATGAAGCTGACTTCAGTTTTTGGATTAGCGTGTAATCTTTTGCTTTGTAAAGGCTATGTACCTATTGTAATAAGTTAGTAGTTATGTATTAAACATTATTGTAAACACACTTAAGCCAATTTGTTTGGAAGCATTGTGAATGTTGTTTTTGGGCCGACTAAGGTCTTTTTTTTGGTCACGTCTATTCATGCATGAACATATATATATATATA
>MU225685.1:4720318-4733622 GCA_018584345.1 Thuja plicata | reverse complement strand
ATATATATATATATATATATATACATGACATGTAAAGTTGTATTAGGAAGTGTCATTGAAATATGCAGAGAAGAGATATAGAAGAAGAGTATAAAATGTAAGAATAAGATAAAAATCTTTAAGAGATTAAGAGCATCAACACATAACCGGAACTGATTAGATAATAGTGTCACATACAACAGTTCACTTTTGGATATAGTGTATATCTATTATCAAGGAGGTTGTAGCCTTCTTTTTATTGAGCAGCGAGCTCTTGGACAGTGAGTCCTCACCCCTAACAGGATTATTGTATAGAATCCTAATAGGGTCATTGTACTTGCATTGTAAAGACTACTTCTAATAGGGTAAAGAAACCTTAACAAGTTCATTATTCTAGTACAATAATTTGTGGGTACTAATTCCCACCGGGTTTTCCTCTGATCAAGGTTTCCCCGTAAACATATCTAGTGTTATGTGTTGTTATATTATGCTTCATGTGTTATCTATTTAATTGAGTTTCAAATTGCTGAAATAGAATAATTAGTTAAACACTGATTCACCCCCCGTCTCAGTGTTTCCAACAATTGGTATCAGAGCTTTGGTCCTCTATAAAGAAGTTTAACCACTTGAGGAGATCATGGATTCAGCAGAAGTGAAACATATGAAAAAGAATCTTGAAGCAACTCTTGAATCTCTTGAAAGATCTGAAAAAGAAAATGAAGAACTTAAACTAAAGGTTGATGGCTCAAAAATGCTTATCAAAAAGTTAAGAAAAGATTTGAAAGATTGCTCTACAAATAATTTGGGTAAAATGGTCAAGAAGCTAAATGAAGAGAATATGTCTTTGAAAGATAAGATTGAAGATCTTGATGAACAACTTGTAGATAGCCTAACATCTATTGAAGAAAATACCAAAGAGAATAAACAATTAGATGATGAACTTATGCAAGTAAACATGAAAATCTTGGAATTAGAAAACATCAAGAAAAAGATAGAATCTGAACTAACAGAAGCAAAAGACAAGATTGATAAACTACACACAAGTTTTGACCTAATTAAATCACAACTTTATGCACAAAAGTTAAAAGGTGATACTATTGGTGTTGGATTTAGTGTAGCTCAAATTGAAATAAATTAAATGCAAGAAAGAAATAAAGCATAAGAGACATCCATTGAAGCAAAGAAAACTGAGAATATTGCAGAAGCTAAAACTGAGCCACCTAAAGATGAATTCAAGCGAGTTAACAAAACTTGTTATGCTTATAAAAAGCATGGACACTTGGCAAGAGATTGTAAAGAAGTAAGACCTTTTAATGGTTATTGTTACTCCTATAATAAGTTTGGTCACAGGGCTATTCATTGTAGGACAAGTCAAAGAAATCAGCCACAACATAACCAAAGAAATATGACTCAATAAATCAGAGAAATCAACCTCAAAGAAACCCTTAGAACATTACATGTCAGATATATAATTACAATGGACACACAACCAAGTAGTGCAACATGATGAATAATATAATTAGACCTCCTATCATTTTTCACTCATGTGAAAAAGCTGGACATATATCAAGGTTTTGTAGGTCAAGAGCACAAAGACAAGAGAATACTAAAAAGTCACTATTTGAAGAATCAGGAGAAGTTAAATTTGTACAAGCTAAAGAAGATGCAGATAAAATTTGGGTTGAAGTAAAGAAGGATAATGAAGAGAACAAGGTAGTAGATGCATCCACAATGGATGCACCTTCTACTTCTGGTTAGTTGACCCTCATGGTCTTAGGGGGAGCTATTCTAGCT
Organism: Thuja plicata; assembly: GCA_018584345.1. Classification (NCBI taxonomy): domain Eukaryota; kingdom Viridiplantae; phylum Streptophyta; class Pinopsida; order Cupressales; family Cupressaceae; genus Thuja; species Thuja plicata. The sequence goes on along the minus strand of MU225685.1, from coordinate 4,731,849 downwards.
CTGAACCCCTGCGTGGCTGGTATACTCACCTCTAAGTATGCCCCTATGAATTCATATATTTGGTGAAAAATTAAGGATGTATGCATATACACATAGTCTAAACTGGGACAGAAGCAAAGATTGAAATTATCTATGAAAATCGCTTTACGACAAAGATCATTAAATGCAATAATCTTTTATATAAGTTGGTAAAAGATCTTTAAACCTCACTTTACATTCAAGATTGAGCATTTAGAGAGCATATGAGCATTGAGCATCAAAGAACTATAGATTAAGGAATTGGTTGGTTTGTGAATGAATTAAATATTGAAATGGAACCCTAGCAGTCGCATCATTTCAAAATAATTGTGAAATCCTATTTAATCAAGTAGCAAGTAAGTATGGAAACCCCTGTTGTATTTGACATTGCTGAAAGGAAAATATTCATGTTCAAAAAACATCCATTCAAGTCCATATTAGATGATGTTGCAGGAGCATTTTCTAAGACTCCACTAGGAGTCATGCATGTAGAAGACATTCGCGCATATATGTATTGCAAGAAGGAAACAATTGGTGACAACAACATTGCTACTCTTATGGCTTCAATGATGAAACTAGATTATTCTTTCAAAGATGAATACGCGCATCTCATTGATAACCCTATCTTTCATTATTCTAATGCACACAAGTTCTATGAGCCAGAATGGGTTAAAATCATACTGAGTAGGATACATGATGACCTTTATTCAATTGGTGAAGTTCCTGTCTGCATAACCTCAGACCTAATTCATGACACGACTGGACTTCCTAGGACTGGAATAGTTCTTCCCACTGGTAAGGATGTTAAGAAGCAGGTGGAACAAGTATGCTTATCCAGAAGTGATAGGTGCAGAATGACTATTGATCCCATTGAGACAGATGACATCAAATTGATCACTATGATCCTAGGTTATAAGTTCCAGCACACAAGCAGATTGAATAGTGTATTTTCAGCAACTGTCCTAGCAGCAATAAAAATGGTGAAGCATAATACACAGTACAATCTATGTGAAATATTGTGCGCACAACTGATTGACAACATTAGGGCTGTCAAGCATGACAAGAGAAAAATATTCAGATTTGGCTCTTTGATCATCTATCTCTACTTCCACATTGTAGGTAAATTTTTCGATCTTTACCTAGATAGGAGTAAACCCACTATGTCTCAGATATCACTAAAAGCTACATTAGAAAGCAACGTGAAAGATTCTATGGACACAGAGATCAAAACATTCAGGATCAAGATGTAGAAAAGGTTTAGGATACTGGAGAAGATAGTTGATAAGTACAAAGACACCATATTATTTATAGTATAAACTTACTGTGCATGCATGGAGGCAGTTGAACCAAGGAAAAAATGGATTCTTCCACTTGGCTATGAAGTTGAAGAACAGGTTTTGGAAGGGTATGGACAAGTTCTTCTATCAGCGCCCAAGGATCCTAATGAACCTAGATAAGGTTCTTATAGAGAAAAGACAAATCAAGTTGATTCTTTCTTGTACAGTGTAGACAACAAAAGGAAGGCATCAAGGATTAATTCTAATATCCTAAAAGTTCATGGGGTTACACAAGAAGACCTAGACAAAGCTAGGGAAGCTAAGATTGCTAAAGAACTTGAGAAAACTCCTACAAAAGTGAAAATGGAAAAGTCTGATGATATGCCTAAGAAGAAGAAGAAGAAATTTGATGAAGGTACATCTATGCCATCAACTACCATTGATCTAGAATCCTCTCTACCTTCTATGCCCAGTAAGATGAATAGAAGGAAGTTGCAAGTTCCTACAAGTCACCCATCCTCAAGGACCACAAGGAGCAAGGTAAAGAACACTCAAGCACTTCCTAAGGTAGGATTCAGACCTATTCTAACAGTCCTAAAGAACATAATTGTTAATGAAGGAAGACTAGAATCTATAAAAAATGTATATGACAAGTACCAAGAGATAGACAAATCAAAAATTCACTCTATGATTAAATCTCACATGATCAAGTTTAAGAGGACAGTATTGGAACTCAAAACAATCATACCAAACAAAGTATGGAACATACTTGATGTATTAAAAATGCAAGCAATTGAAGAGGATATGAGGATAAGAGAAGAAACAGTAGGCAATATTCTCCTTGTTTGCTCACATGATGAGAAAGCCATTCTGTTGGATTTAGTAAAACCTCATCCCAGAACCAAAAACAAGAATTCTCCATATCATGAATAAAGAATATGAACTGGTTGGTGAAGAGACTCATAAAGAGTTTGAGCGGGTATTTATGGACAGGCACATGTATCCATCAGTGATGCCTACAACAAAAGAAACTCCAGCTCCTCCCAAACAGAACAAAGAACCAGTTATTCTAAATGCACCTACGATAGGTCCACAGGATTCAGTGCCCACTGTTTCAATAACTTTTGATACAACCAAAGATTCATAAGAAACTATTGTGATTGATGATGTTAAAATATCCATGACTGCTTCTGACAATGACATGGACAAAGTTGAAAAAGCATTTGCTAGCATTGAAGAGACAAAGAAGGTATGCACTGATGACACATCTTTACAGCAAGATGAAGTTCCCTCTAAAGATTTAAAGGATTTGAATAAAGAGGAAGATAATCAAACTAATGAAACACCATCTATGGAGATCCCTATGAAGAATGAATATGTGGATTCCAGTCAGAATGTAATGCATACTCCATCCATCAAACCATCATTGTTGTCAAGCTTGACACCTTATTCAACAAATCTAGATGCTTGGGAAGAAGAAGATTTGATTAAGATCAGTGTGCTAGCCATGGAGAAAGCCAAAGATAAACAAGTCATGAGAAACCCTCTCCTTCTGGAGATAGTGAACATTCTGAATGACTTAGTGCCAGTAGATAAGAAAGTGGCTAAGATTCAGTTAGTTGATGATGTTGACAACATCTTGACAAGTTTCAAATCACATTTCACAAGTTTATTAGACTCTGCTACTAAAATTATAGAAGATTAGTACAAGAAGGGGAGATTAAATGAATTGGTAAAGAAATTCTCTTTAGATCTCAATTCACTAAAGATTAAACATAAAATTTTGAAAGAGTTGGCATCAAAGGGCAGGAAGGTAATAACAAACTACATGGACAGAGTAAAACCCACCTCTGAACACATCAAGAAGATAGAGGAAGCAAATATCTTGGTTGATAACATAAGGCAATCAGTTGAAACATCATCCCAAGACATCAACATCTACAAAAATATCTATCAAGGACAAATAAAAAAGATTGAAAAAGCCAAAATGGAGATCAGTAAGATAAGGATCAGGCAAACTCAACTGAGAAATGCACTTGCGCCCTCCTTAGCAGTTTTGAATGAGAACATCAAACAGATAGATGCAACCATTGCTACCTATGATCAAGGACCCAACATGGATCTAACAAATATGGAGAAGCTTACATATGCCTTATGCGCCCATCTTCAGATAGTTGATGCACTGAAGGTATTCTGGTAGCAAGAGATCAAGAATCTTCAGATTGCTTATCCAGATGTATACATGGAGTAAGTATCTAGAGATTTACAATTTTGACACCTTTGACATTAATGTCAAAGGAGGAGTAATGTATGTATATAAGGAATATGTTATATAGCCAAAGTTATGATGTAAAGCCTTTTTTATGTTAAGTTAAAGTCTAAAACAACTTAGCCACATTCCTTTGTTGCCATTAATGACAAAGGGGGAGATTGTTGGAAAGTTGAAAATCTGAGTGTATATGACTTATTTTGTGTTGTCATTATGGCAACAAAGTCATATGAATTTTTTTCAAGTAAACTTGGAAGACAAAAATGGTTAAGTATAGAAGACATAGCAGAATAGAGATATGCAGTCGATCAGAGCACCAGCGCACGAGCATCATAATGAATCAAGCTATGCATGTTCATATATAAGATCTATGATATGTTGTTATGCTTACCCTATACACACATGGTATGGAATGACAGTACAGAGAAGCTACAGAAAGATTAAGTGCACATGCAGTTCAGAAAATAGAGTATGAAGCCTACTTCAATTTTTGGATTAGCATGTAATCTTTTGCTTTGTAAAGGCTATGCGCATATTGTAATAAGTTAGTAGTTATGTATTAAACATTATTGTAAACATGCTTAAGCCAATTTGTTTAGAAGCGTTGTGAATGTTGTTTTTGGGCTGACTAAGGTCTTGTTTTTTGGTCACGTCTATTCATGCATGAACACATATATATATGACATGTAAAGTTGTATTAGGAAGCGTCATTGAAATATGCAGAGAAGAGATATAGAAGAAGAGTATAAGATGTAAGAATAAGATAAATCTCTTTAAGAGAATAAGAGCATCAGCGCATAACTGGAACAGATCAGACAATAGTGTCACATACAACAGTTCACTTTTGGATATAGTGTATATCTATTATCAAGGAGGTTGTAGCCTTCATTTTATTGAGCAGTGAGCCCTTGGACAGTGAGTCCTCACCCCTAACAGGGTTATTGTAAAGACTCCTAATAGGGTCATTGTACTTGCATTGTAAAGACTGCTTCTAACAGGGCAAATGAAACTTAACAAGTTCATTATTCTAGTACAATCATTTGTGGGTACTAATTCCCATCGGGGTTTTCCTCTGATCAAGGTTTCCCCATAAACATATCTGGTGTTATGTGTTGTTATATTATGCTTCATGTGTTATCTATTTAATTGAGTTTCAAATTGCTGAAATAGAATAATTAGTTAAACACTGATTCACCCCCCCTCTCAGTGTTTCCAACACTTCTATCCATTGCATGGTGGCGAAGCCAACATATCTCAATCCCGTAGAGAAAGAAATAGTCAAATAAAGTTATCGACAGTTTGAAAATTCATGGTTGATGTACACGCAGATTATTTTAATTGACTTGGCACCACAAAATGATTGCCGCATGTCATATGGGATCCATTCGACTAAAGTCAAACTAAATGAAATCCACATAGATCAAGATCTAATCCAACAATCGAGCATGATGGCGCTATCTCAAACTGCACCTCATTTAAACATCACGCGATGGTGAAAATAGTGATAGGTGTCTTGGGCCTACCAAGATATATAGGTGGAATTACGAGGATACAGGTGTTGGTATTTGGTTGGTGAAGAATAATGACTAGAATACATGGAGGTGCATAAAGTAAAGGCAAAGACCGACTACTTAAATTCTATCTTTTAGCCCGTGCTTTAAATCAATGGCTAGGACTTAATCGAGCGGGTAAAAGTAACCAGAAGATGACTGAGGCATTTAAAGAAGATCAATGACCATAGGATGAAAGATCTACGCTCAGTGTGATGACACAACATAAAAGTGAATGAAGTTTAACCATTATGTGATAACAAAGGATGTGACACGTGGAAGCAATGAGAAAAAGACAAAAGGCCTTAGCGACGATATTAAAATTGATTTACTATGTGGAATTTAAAACATTATAACCTTTTATTATACTTAGGGTTTATTTCATTATTTGATTATCGACTTTGCATGCAGAAAACAAAGGTGGCAAAACATGGTTTGATCGGACGGTCTAGATTCTCAATGTCATGATGAATGATCGTATGCAGACATGATGAAGTGGGATCAAAGAGGAATGACCGATGCCATGGTGGCCATTGATAAAAGGTGACAAACATGATTCCAAAGACTATGCACCAGAGAATATATTCACTATCATGTGCAAATATATATGGGGTCAACATGCTCATGAGATAGACTATGGCTGAATATACGATTGGAATATCATTATGATGTAGTTCTACTGTTTAAATTTTTTTCACAGACATATTATGAAAGACTTGTTAAGTTATTATGAGACCTAATTGGTTGATAAATGTTATTGAATAAGGATAAATGGTTATTCCATTATTGTAATTAAACATTCAATTATTGATCACTAGGTTAGGCATTTGTTAGGAATCATCGTGTTGATTTGAAGCTTGGTTGCATCATTTGGGTTCCATACTTATAAGGATACCAAGATAAAAACATGAGGAAGAGGACTCACTGTTATTATAGTCAGATGGGATAGATGGATCATTAACTGAAAAATTGAACTCAATTGTATCATTTTTCAAAATCAATAACGGTAAGTCCTTTTTTCTTTCACATTTTTAATTGTTTCATTGTCATTTTACAATTAGTCCCTTAGATAAATCACTAGAACTTCTTCAAAGTGATAGTGTGGTGTATATGCTTCCTGATCTGGTTCATGGCCTCTATTATTAATTGGTTTTCTCATTTTTGCATGGTTAAATTCTGTTGATTGAGACCTCAGTCAATGGGTTTATCATTTGAGAAGTCATACCCTTTTGATACATCTCTGAATTTGTTTCAAGGTTGCATATTCATTTCATAACACCTTTGAAGTGATAAGTTTTCTTGTAAAGCTGTCTCTGAGGTTGAACATAAGATTGGAATGATCTTGAATCATTGCTCATGGTTGATTAAGGCACTAGTCTTTCTTGTTCATTGGATTTTGGTCATTAGTTTATTGTTATAGTTTTGAGATATCATATCCATCTGCTCTATTCAGTTTATATCTTATATCTATCAACATTCTTTCAATATTTATAAAATTAAATTTAAACACTTTAATAATACATTACTCCTAGTTTAAGAATCTCAGTAGTACTTTTCCATACTCTGAGAAAAGGGAGTTTGGAACACACATTATCTGCTCTAAAAATCCCTTAGGATTTGGGAGATAAGTCTAGGGTTAGGCCTACCAGCCTTGGTTCTACAGAGCCAAAATTGCAAAACTTTGAAACTTAAATCAGGATGAAACCTTGTTAGTTGGAAAATATCTTGGGTTTCTCACCATTGGATAGGAAAAATCCACAGGAAATCCAATTTGTTGATTTGAGAACCAATATATTGGTGACTCTATTGGAGAGATTCATCATTAAAGAACAATTTTTAGAGTTTTTGGTAATAGAGGTTAGGCTCTATTGGGAGAAAAGAATTCCAGAAGACAAATAAGGTATTTCCTTCAAAGAAGAAGGTGGTGACTCTACAATTTTAAAGTGGTGACAAAATTGGTCATATAATTTGGTTATTGACTATCTGATGTGGGGTAGAAGATCCTTGTATACATATAAAATTGAATTAGACTTAAGCCTAAGGAAAGGCAAGACTCCAAGTGTAAAGATGCTGTATGTACCACGTATGATGTACCCTGACAAGGATAATCAAGAGTATGCTTGTGAACAATTTCGTAATTCAAGCCATCATAGCCATGAGAGCAATGATGAAAATTGTAATATTTTTTCCAAGGTAATAGAGGACATGAATGTCAACATGAGCCAAATCAGGAAATGACTGAAAGAGAGAAAATAATTAACAAATGGGATGCTGTATTTCATGAGATGGCCAATGCAAGATCATAATATGAAGAAATGGTCATGGATCTTAAAAGATAGCCAGAAGAGGTACTGAGGAAAATGCGAATAATGAGAAGTACAATTAGATCACCAAGAGACAAAGAAGCTCCAAAGGATGATAGAAATGGAGTTTATAATCCTCCTCATAGGAAGAACAGTGGGCATATTTTTAAAAATGATCATACCAACCCCTTGTTCAAACCAGACAATAGAGGAAGACTTGAGAGATATGGCAATGATAGGGAAAGGAGAGATCATTGGGGACAATGGAACAATGGAGAATAGCACAACCACAACAACAGAGTGAATCCTAACATATCTGACCAACATGAACAATATAGACATCAAGATAATGGAAGGATGTATAGTGGATATCATAATAATAGGGATCAAAATTATGGCCCAAGAGATTATAATACATACTCAAATTTTGAACCAAGAAATAATCAGAGATTCCATAATGCAAATCAGAAAAATCAAGAACAATCAATCAAAATAGAAACAACTAAAGAGCCCCAATGGTTTATGACAGATACAAACAATTAGATTTTTATGGCATAAGGGGATGTCCTAATGACATAAAAAATGAATTAAGGAGTGCAATTCCAAAGTTTTCAGGGAATGGGTCAGAATTAGTTGAAGTGAATTGTGTAAATTTGAAGAATGTTATCCAAGAATTTGACGAATTCAATGAGGATGTATACCTGAAAATTTTTGTTCAATCCCTCATAGAAGATGCAGTAGAATAGTTCAAAATTTTTCTAGGCAGATCCATATCTAGCTGGGAAGAATTTGTCAATCAATTCATAGAACAATTTGGCGATCACAATAACACTTCTTTTGCTTCACATGAGTTGACAAGTATAAAGAAAAATCAGAATGAATTTGTGGCTGAATTCAATAAAATATTCAACAAGGTTCTAAATAGGATTCCAAGGGATGTTCAACCTATTGATGCCTTTCTAATTAACTTCTATATGGGTACCTTTGATAGCAAGACAAATTATGAAATCAGATCTCATAAGCCTTCTACTTTAGCACATTCTCTCAAGATTTCTATAGCTATTGAAAATGATAGGAAGGCATCTGGTATAATCACTAAGAGGGAGGACACTCGATTGTTCACTCCAAAAGAGCCTAAGAAACACAAGGAGGATAGAATAGATAGGGTACCATACAAAAATGAAAAATATAAATGGCAGGATATGCCTTATAACACAGAATGGAAGGAAGGGAAATCAGTAAACAAAGAATTACATACTCTTGATCCATTGATGAAAAACAACCATTTTGTGGAAAGCTATCCTTGGTGTGAAGCCTACAGACTACCACATTCTTATGAACATTGTGTTGTTTCCCAAAGATGGAGAGAGGATGAAGATCAGAATGATGATCAACAACCCATAGTGAATAACTTATTGACATATCCTATGTGGGGATATGATGATTATAGCTCCTTAGATGAATACTACTTCATGAATGACCTAAATAAGGTATATCAATATGGGAGTTATCAGGAGAGTACTCCAAGATTAAGAGAATTAATAGAAGAGGAGAAGAAATCATACACAATAGCTATAGTAGAAGAAGCAAGAAGTAATTATAGGTTAAGGAATAGAATAGTAAATGCAGACATGGGGAAACTTGATCAAGGAACTGATCCAAAGAGGCTGAAAAACAAAAACATTTCTCAAGATAAATAGTGAATGGCAGGGATGTGAGAATTGATAGAGAGACTAGAAGTCCATACATTATTGAGGATGTGGATCTAAGCTTGGTTACACATTTCTGCCATTCCGATATGGATAAATTTCAAGGATGGTAATGGAGCTGGTGTCATTTTCTTTGCCCCTGATAAGAAAATATTTAGATATTCCTTTTTACTAGGTTTTGAATGTACTAACAATGTTGCAGAGTATGAAGCTCTACTTCTTGGTTTAAAGATAGCTAGTAAACATGGAATAAAATATTTAAGTGTCTTTGGTGATTCTGAATTGATTATTTATCAAGTTAAAATTAAATTTGTTGCTAAGAAGCCTCATCTTAAAAGATATAGAAATGAAGTATGAGATTATATGGAATGTTTTGATGCTTTTTCTATTGATTGGATAGATAGATCAAAAAATATCCTTGCATATTTTATGGCTAATTTGGCATTGAAGCATAATGACATCCCTTGTGAAGACATAGTTCAAGTTGAAGTTAAAACTAGGCCTGCTATACCTGATAACATCAACAACTAGAAAATATTTGAAGATGAAAGGGATATAATCAAATTTTTAGCATGTGAACAAGAGTATTAAGATCAATTGATAAACTTGAATTCTCATATTGAAATAGAGAATGGGAAAGAAATATTGTTTGGAAAGGAAGTCATTCAGCTTAAAGCCAATAAGGTTCCAAATGGTCTTGTAGCAATGGAGATATTTTTTGACAATAAAGATTAAAAAATGGACAAGAAAAAAAATAATGTCTATTATTAATAAATGAGAGGGGGGGTGAATCAGTGGCCTCAAAAATTAATCCTTAAATAAACCCTTCAAAACTTATAACCACAAATTATATCTCAAGTTATCTTCTGTCCTACAAGATGAATGCCTTGAATAACTTATATCAATTTACTACTTGTCAGATTGCTCTGTTAAACCTTCTTCTAATTGTTTACTGATAAGCAGTCATCTATTTACTAAAATATATTAAATATGTAGAGTATACCGATAAATCCAGAATTAACTATGTAAGATACAAAATAGTAAAGAGATGAATCATACACAAATAACACATGGATTTTTAACAGAATCTTCAGAGAGAAAAGCCCTAAACTTGAAATTATCTTCAACATAATGTCTAGATCTTTAAAGGAAAATTTCTACTCTGCTATAAATAATAGCAATAGCAAATTTAGATCTCTCATCCCAGATGTCAATTGGTCTAATTGGAACTTTCCTCTCCTCAAAAATCAAGATTGTTCCCAAAGAGATTTATCTGTCTGGACTGCTCCTCCATTTGGCTGGGTCAAAGCCAATTTTGATGGTGCCTCCAAAGGAAACCTGGGTGTCTCAGGGGGAGGGGGTATCATCAGAGATAGCTCTGGTAACTTTCTTGGTGCTATATCTATCCCCTTGGATTTTCAATCTAATCATAGAGCTGAGGCCTTGGTGGCCCTCAACACTATCCTGCTGGTGGAAGAAATGGGATTGAAAAGAGTCTGGCTTGAAGGTGACTCTTTAAATATAATTAACAATATTAAAGATATCAATCCCCTTTCCTGGACTGTAGAGTATATTATCCTCAAAATTAAATCTATAGTTAAATCCTTTGAAGTGTTCCATATATCTCACAATTATCGGGAGACTAATCAGGTTGCTGATTGTCTTGCCAATATTGGAGCCAAAAGTGACGGAATTCAAAAATGGAAAGGCATACCTATGAGAAATGATGTAGTCAAATCAATTATCAATTATGATAAAATCAGGCATAAAGAAGGTATCATTAAAAGGGTTGTTAATGATACTAATTAATTCATCTCAGATTGGGAGTATTTGGAATGACGACCAAAACAAGGTGAAGTACATATCCAAGATTGGGTTTTTTACCCTAATCATGAAAGCACAAACTTTAATGCACGCAGCTATTATTATATTTATCTGTGGCCAGTTCAAGCATGTGAAGAGGATTGCGACTCAGATTAAAAGCTCTCACCAGATTAAGATTAATCAAAATAATAACGTTTCCCAGCCTGTGAAAAAAGAGCAAGTGAAGATTTTTGTCATGGGTGGTGATCTCAGAAGGGAAGAGCCTACGGAATGCAAGTGGAAGAAGGAAAAGGAAGTGTGGATAATTTTGAAGAAAGGTCATGTTCACCGTTTTCTTAAGAGACTTCATGGTTTTGATTCATAGGTTTCTAAAGCATTCGTTGATGGCTAGGATAAGGGCACGGTTAATATTGCGGGCAAGTCTTTTAGCCTTAGCCTCGAGGTCCTGTCTGACATCACTGGTCTCCCGCTGGATGGTCTAAAGTACTCTAAAGAGGTGAAAGTGGGAACCAGAGCTTACAAGAAATTTCCTGTCACTGATGAGGAGAGGGCTCTTTTGGTGAAAGGTAAGAAAGACTATG
>MU225685.1:4674764-4704636 GCA_018584345.1 Thuja plicata | reverse complement strand
GGCCTAATTACTATGTGAAACATATATGCAAGAAAGCAAATATAGGTCCATTTTTAGAGCACCAATTGGAAATGTGATCTATGAAAGCAAGAAACACTCAAGCTAAACACATGAGATGTTCATTTTATTTCCAAAATCCAAATGTTTTAGAGATCAACAAAATACCTCAAATCCAATGCAACGCGAATCATTTTGTTGTTTATTCAAGCAAGTCCAAATCAGCAACAACAACAACAACAACAACAAGTGACAAACCACTAGAAACAGTGCACAGAGCCACGCGAGGAAGTGCTCAGTCGCACGAAGAAGTACACAAACCCACACGAGGAAATGCAAAAAGGTACATGAATAGAGAATAAAATAGATCCTAGCCTAATGCCGAATGTCACATGAGGATTGGTATAGTGCTGTGCGAAGATCTGCACCATGCCGCGCGAGAAAACCCAGAATCCAGCAAAATCTTGCCTGCAGACCTGCAAAATCTCACGCGAGATTTCTCTGTAGAAGAAAACAACAAGTACAGAAAAAGATGAAAAATTCAGAAATCCAAAAATAAATTACGAAAAATAGCTATGTGATAGAAAATGAATCTTCTGCCCCACGGTGGGCACCAAAAATGTGTGATAAAAATGTGTCACACTTCTATGAATCATTCCATTCAAGGTTGCTCAAGAATGAGGCCTCAAATATCGACTCATAGCTCTTTAGTCATGGAGTGCAAAGGTGTGTGATGAAGGCCCTCAAATTGACCTAGTTGTGCCCATGTAAGTACACCATGAAATGAGAGATTCAATACATGAAAATGATAACTATTCTATATGATTGCAATGCATAAAAGGAAATTAATCTAAATGATAAAAATGCATGATTAATCTATGAAAGGAAATATGGGTTTAATCTAATATGAATATAATCTACATGAATAGTCATGGATGCAAGAAGAAGAAGACAAAAAGAGAGAAGTTGCAATATCCAAGCTTGAGTGCTCAAATCTTCCTCCAAAATTGCTCTCCAAACCTGCAGCATAACAATACCTAAAAATTCTATATCTTGAATGAGAAGGAGAGGGCTCCTTATAAAGAAAAGTGAACGGTTGAGATTAAGAGGCAAAAATCAAAGGCTATGATTAAGAGGCAAAAATCCCACCACTTAGGAAGATGTGAAGAAAAATGGATTTTTATTTAATTTAATTTATTTTATTTCCCTTTTCATCAAATAAAGTGCTTTAAATGGGGATTTTTATTTATTTAATTAAATGTCATGCCCAAAAGTTGGGCAAAAACACAAGAACAAAATTTTAAAAAAAAAATGCACTAAAACAGGGTACCCAAACAATCATAAGTGTAATATATGCATGCAAAATAGTGCAAAGGGATAAACGAAAACCAGAAAAGTTACAAGGAAAGGAATAGCTTCCACAGCTATCCTAAAGGATGCCTAAAGCTCCAAACTGGATATGCACGCAAACTGAGGTAGTTGACCGAAAGTCAACCAGAGTTGACCAAAAGTCAACTTTGCTCTAAAAATAAGAGAATGGTGTGCACTAGGGTTCGCTAGACCATAAGGGAGACTCTACACGCAAATCGAGGTAGTTTGGCAAAAAGTTAACTAGGGTTGACCAAAAGTCAAACATTCCTTGAATTTTGTGAAGGAGGGTCACTAGGGCCTACTAAGTACTATGGAAGTCATAGTTGCGCAAATCGAGGTAGTTGACCAAAAAGTCAACCCATGTTGACCAAAAAGTCAACTGTCTCCAAAAAGCATGAAATTGGAATCTAAGGTTCCAGAGAGTACAAGGATCACCTGGTGCGAAAGTAGAGTTGATCGGAGAGGGGTATGACCATGGTTGACCAAAAGTCAACCGTGCACGACGCTGGTCCAAGGCAGCGATAGTACCCATAACAGGTGTATATCGCAAAGATAAGGGGTGTATGATCCCCTAAACAAGAAAACGTTATCTGGGTTATAATTTTTAAAAGAATAATATAATTAGATAATTAAATTTCTAAATCTTATATTTATATATTTAATAATTAATGTCCCCATTTTTGAAAAAAAATCCTAACATTAAATTTTAGCTAACATACAATATTAAAATTAAACCTTTCTAATATCCTAAAGAGATTTCAAATTAAATCTACTCTAACAACTTAATGGAAATTAAAAATTAAGTCTATTTAACATCATAATGTAAATACCATAAAATAACTTTAAATCTATTTAACATCAAATCTAAATACAATAAAATAACTTTGAATTTATTTTATATTAATATAAAATATCTTCTTTAAATTGAATATAGTTCCCCTTTGTTTTATTAAACTATTATGCTTCATTAAATCGGCTAAGAAGAAAAAGGATCAAAACAATATATATATTTACATTTAAATCCACTAAATCTAATCCAGAAAAATAAATAATGACAATGAACTAATAAAATACTTCTAAGCCTAAGGTAGCAAAACCCATGCCCTAAAATCTTAACACAGTGTCGCTGAAGAAGGCCGCATGGAAAGACACAGACGGCGATATTGGAGGAAGGAATACCACAGAGCGGCTGAGTGGAGAGGAATAGCCGACAGCGGCGGCGGACGAAGGAGGAGGCGGTGAAAACCAACGCAGGGCGGCGCTGTGAAGAAGACGAGCCGCAACAGTGCAGAGGGTGGGGAGAAAAGGTCAGCCCGTGAGTGGGATAGCCGGCGGACCAGCGTCCTCCGTGCCACTGTGTCTCCACAGCGGTGGGTGGCCGACTACAGCCGGAGCCTGCTCACCCACTATGGTTACACAGCGGGGTGGGGGCGGTGCCCATGTGGCCAACACAGTGGAAAGAGGGTTGGGGAAGGGCTCGGCCCTCCCCGCCCAAACAAATGAAATCTATTTTTTTTTCAAAAAAAACAACAGTAAACATTGCGCCCAAAAAAAAACACAGTGCAACACTTAATTCGGTCGGCCTATGTTTGTTTTTTAATATTTAAAGGATGATAGTATAAATATTTATGTATACTTATATATATATATGTTCTTACATATATATATATATATATAAATATATATATAAATATATATATATATATTTAAATAGATACAATTAAAATAATATCTGTTGGTGAAATTTGGGGACTGTATCTCCCAAAACAGGGAGTACATCCCAATACCAAAATTTAATTTTTTTTAAACCATTGAATCTTATAATTTCTTCTCCGCATTTTGGTGGAAAGAAATATTGATTTTAACTAATTTTTTTTTTTTTTTTAAAGTCTACAAGAATTTTCTAAGTGTTAAATTTCTTTTGGAAGAGAGAATACACTTACTCCCAAGAACAAAAATTCATCTAAATAAAATTAATTCCAAATTGCATATATATCTATATTTCAAGGGAGAAATTTATGTACCTTACAAATAAACAACATTATTATGGCAATACAGATTTAAACTATCCAACAAAATGGAGCATAAAGTTTATCTGATAATAAAGATTACAGGATATTTAAATTTATCTCTTCCTCTATAAGCAATTTAAAACAATATACAGGGAGTTCCTTTTAGCAACCACTTTTCTCAAAACAACACAATAATGATGGTAAATTTCCTAACAATAATAGGCTTTAATATTACCTTACAAACCCTTAAACAAACTTTACAAAAATGAGAATCTTAAACAATATGGGTTACAATCAAATCTCAGATAATGACTTTACACAAACTTTAGATACGGTGATAGGACATATTACAATGGAGCTTTTCCAGTCTTACTCATCTCCCTCATAAGGGTATTAATCATCTTTGTTATCCCATCAAGAACCTGATACAAGTTGAGGTTGACCTTGGAGGCTCACCTCCTAACCTAGGCCTTTACAAGGCCACCCCCAAGCTTGGGGATCCAATCTGGAATGGGTTACAAACAGAAACACCCAACAAGCAGGAAATGGAAATAGAGACTCCAAACACAAGGAAAACTTCCCAACATTAGGATGAACAAGAGGAAGTATCTTCAAGAGACATTCCAGAAAATATGGGTAGTGGTAGACCTCACTGAAGGAGAAAGCCAAGAACACACATAGAATACCCAAGCCTCACATGGACTTGATAAGGACCATCTTTACAAGATGTTGTCCCGAATAACCTCCTTATACCTCCTAAAATCCCTCAGGCCCATCTTGGCTTCATGGGTATCATGTTACCCCAAGTTTATCCTTCCTCACATGGGAGACTCTACACTTAACATGAATCATTTCCAACTACCCCTCCAAGGCTACTCTGCCCTCCCAAGGGTGAGTGTACCTTGAAGACCCATTCAAAATTAAGCATAAAATAAAGACATTAAAAAAAAAACATTTAAATTTTTAACATAAAATAAAAGCTTCAAAACATACAAGACTGCATTAATGGAGTCCTTGATCTCAAGAACACACATAAACACAAACAATAACTTTAAAAGAAAACCAACCTTAATCCAAGCTAAGGTGTGATGAGGAATGGTGTTGAGCTATCCTTCCTAAGCTTCCTTCTCCAAAGGCTCCTTCAAACTGAATTCTGTCTCTAAAGGTAGAGAGTGGGTGAACACTCAACTCATCCTAAAATCTTTCCTAAATAGGCAAACCTCCAAAATGAGCAAGGCTTAACCCAAGGGTGAGGTAACTCTAACCAAACCTAAACTAAACCACATCCTAACTCTCCAAGGGTGAAGTCAAAAGAAACTTGGGTAGAAGAGAGAGTGAGGTTAACCAAAGTCACACCCCTCTTCCAAATTCGTTCAAAGATGAAAATGACACTTAAAGGGAGTAATAAATGAGTTTAGAGGCTGATTAATGATAGAAAATGACCCCTAACCCATAGGGTACCAAGTTGGGTGACTAAAACTGACCCCGGTTACCTCCTAGGAGCCCAAAAGACCCTCAAAACTCACCCTGAAGTTAACCTACGGATTTCTAAGTCAAAGAAATTCTAGAAACTTCTAACTTTGGGGTAAGCTTGGGTACTACTCCTAGATGACCTTAGTTAACCCTTGACTTACCTTGGTTCCCCTTTACTAGCCATGTCAAAATTAAATTACAACACTTGCCAAATTTGGCACACTAAATTAAAACATTAGGCATGACTTAATAACATGAACATTTACTAATTTAATAACACACATGCAAACTACGTTCATGAAATAAACACATAACAATGAGGTCCATGTCTCTTTATATATACAGGACCTTGGAAAGCACAGGTATTTACATAGGTTCCAGTACTGGGTCCCCGATTTAGATCCATGGTCAACTTTTCCTGCACACTCAATGCACACATCAGTAGATCCAAAATAACATGATATGAAACATAACATAACGTCAATAATATATGTAAGCATATAAACCACATTGCATTAGAACTGAAATATCCTAGCATTGGTTTCCTAAACCATTTTCATCATATTGCATTCATACATTTAGATCCATATAAGACATCAACATAAGCTTAAACTAAATCAGAACATAAACATCTCAAAAGTACCCTAATTACAAAATCAGGTGCTGAATATATAACACAGGATTCCACCGATCCTCAAATGTATAAAAAGTCTCTAATAGTCAAAGTATGTCAAAGCATAAACTATTGAAAGTATGAGAACAAAATAGTAAAACTATAACGGTCTAAAGTAGGTCTCACATTAAAAGAGGGATTTTCTTTTAATTAAATAAATTAGAAGAATTTTATTTAATTAAATGGGAGGAATTTAATTTAATTAAATAAGATGAATTTTATTTAATTAAAAGGGAGATTAAATCTTTTAATTAAATAAAAATGATCAAACCTTAGGAAATATTGAAATAATTGAATTAATTACAATTTTATCAAGGAAATTGATTTAAATTAAAATGTTGCAAAACATTGATTCAGGAATTTGATTAATTGATAAAATGATAAATGGGCCCCATAGTCTAGGCGACCATTTTAGGGTGCATACACATCTATCTTCACATTTGCACTTTCAACAATTTTGTTAGAAGCCTTAATAAGACATTTATAAGCCTTGCTTTTGGTGGAATACCCTAGAAAGATACCTTCATCACTCTTGGCATCAAACTTTCCATTTCTATCATCCTTTAAGATATAACATTGACTATCAAAGATTTTGAAGTAACTTACATTGGGTGTTTTACCATACCATAGCTCATAGGGTGTCTTCTTTGTGTCCTTAAATTGTACTTTGTTTAATGTGTAGACAACAGTACTGACAACTTCCCTCCAGAAGATTTGGGGGATGCCTTTCTCTATCAT
This sequence comes from Thuja plicata, assembly GCA_018584345.1. Classification (NCBI taxonomy): domain Eukaryota; kingdom Viridiplantae; phylum Streptophyta; class Pinopsida; order Cupressales; family Cupressaceae; genus Thuja; species Thuja plicata. The sequence goes on along the minus strand of MU225685.1, from coordinate 4,698,372 downwards.
CTGTGTTCTAGCACAATCAACTATGGATTTGTTCCTTCTCTCAGCAATCACATTTTGATGTGCTGTTCTTGGTGCAGAAACCTGTCTTTTTATACCATGCTCATTGCAAAAATTAGTGAATTCATCTGATATAAACTCTCCTCCTCTATCTGATCTCAAGCATTTCAAATCCTTACCAATTTGTTTCTCTACCATATCCTTATACCATTTAAACAACTTGAATGCTTCAGATTTATCTTTTAGAAACATAACTGTCATCATTCTAGAGTAATCATCAACAACGGGAATAAAATATCTATCTCCATAATAACTCTTTGTCCTCATTGGTCCACATAGATCAGTATGGACTAATTTTAGAATATCATTAGATGTATGGGTTTTAATTTTGAAACTAGACTTTGTCATCTTACCTTTTTGACAATTCTTGCACATGATGTTGTCAGGCTTTGACATCGTCGGTAAGCCTCTTACATTTCTCCGTCTTCTTATTTTCATCATGTGGTCAAAATTCACATGACACAATCTTTTGTGCCACAACCATATGTCTTCATTTCTAGTCATTAAGCAAGTGGTGTTAGTATCATTCAGATAGCATAAGTTGCCTTTTGTCTGTTCACCGGTACCAATCAATCTTCCTAATTCATTGAAGATTTTTGCCCTCTTATTCTCAAATGCTACTCTATCACCGGTCATATGGTGAGTGCAGCCACTATCTCTAATCTAGATGTCATTCCTACTAACTTTAGATATGATTGCAATTTCTACATACCTTTCATCTTCATCCCAGTCATCTTTCACAGCCACAAACACCATCTCAATGTCTTCATCAGGTTTGGTGTCAGTATCTTCATCCTTGCAAGCAGCTAGGTAGCTAGCTTTCTTTCCTTTGTCCTTGTAGTCTCGCGCATATCTTCTTTCTAATTGTCGATAACTTATGTAATCTTTTTTATCACCTTTGTCAGATTTCTTCTCAAAAGATCTGTCATTAACTCTGTCATCTTTTCTTCTTTTAGGACATCTTGCAGCAAAGTGTCCAATCTCTTTACAATTAAAGCATACAAGTGGTAACTTGCCTTTGTATTTACCTTTTCCTCTCTACATTCTTCTAGCCATAAGTACTTTTATTTCATCTAGATCTTCTTCACTTTCACTATCTCTTCTAGATGCGTGTCTATGAATTGATTTGCTTATTCTCATAGAAGATTTAAATGCAAACTCTAAGTTTGGTAAGACACTATTATCAAAGTTATTCATCTTAAATAAAATCAGTCTACCAATTAAACTATCAAGAGTAACTGTATTGTTTGCTACTACTCTCATTTCTTTAATGACAGAAACTCTAATAGCATATATAGGTAGTAAGGTTCTTAAGATTTTACTTACCACTGTCTCCTCTTCAAGTGTACCTCCAACTCCTTGTATAGCATTGACTACTTCTTTGATTCTTGTGTTGTACTGTTTGATGTTTTCTCCTTCTTTCATTCTGAGATCATCAAACTTTCCTCTAAGGCTTTCTACCTTGGCTCTTAGAACATTTGTATCACCTCCATGTACAAGCTTTAGTTTGTCCCACATCTTCTTTGCAGTTTTGCAATCTTTGACATCTTCAAATTCAACATCAAAGAGTGAGGAAGAAAGCTCTATGACCATGCAGTTGTGCTCATACTTCTCTCTCAATTGATCTACTGTTAATGCTCCTATGGGAAACACATATTCAGTATCTAAGAATTGAGTAACATCATTACCAATACCTGATAAGTGGAGTCTTATCCTGATTTTCTATGAAGCAAAGTTGTCTTTGTTTAACTTGGGCACATCTCGTCTGTTCATCTTGTGATCTTGACTTAGGTCTTGAAACCTTCCTTCTAAGCACACAAGCTCTGACACCATTTGTTAGCAATAACTGAGAGGGGGGTGAATTAGTGGCATAAAAAATTAATCCCTAAATCAACCCTTCAAAACTTATAACCACAAATTATATCTCAAGTTATCTTCTATCCTACAAGATGAATGCCTTGAATAACTTATATCAATTTACTACTTGTCAAATTTCTCTATTAAACCTTCTTCTATATGTTTACCGATAAGCAGTCATCTATTTATCAAAATACAGTAAATATGCAGAGTATATCGATAAATCCATAATTAACTATGTAAGATACAAAATAGTAAAGAGATGAATCATACACACATAACACATGGATTTTTAACGTGGAAACCCTATTAAGGGAAAAACCACTAGGATCGGTACCCCAAATTTTCACTCTTCTGAAGTGAGCCCTGTTAAGATCCAACCCTGTTAAAAGTTACAAACATATTGTTAAGTGTGACTTTATTAGAGAATTTTATACATAGAGGTTGTCACTTAGTATCGGGCATCTATTTCTACCATCCTTGAATCAGCCTCCTTCTTAGATGGTCAAGTATCAGGAAATTCTAATGCTACTTTCATGAATCAACCTTTTTGGCATTCCTTGAGATGTACCTCAATATATAGAAGACTATTAAGTCCTTCTCGGTTAAGAGAATTGATGCTTTAATGGTTAAACTGAAACACTATGACCTATTCATAATGCAACTTGAATTGTAGATTTTTAGATCCATTTAAGTACATTACCTCTGTGACCAATGAATCAATTCAATCCTTGTGCTCCACACTTTCTTATTTTTGATGTTGTGCTCACTGTTTGTCGATGTCTATAGAATTCCTTATCTCTCCTTCAGCTTGTTTGATCAGCACTACATGAAGTTGTTCTTCATCAATTTCTCTTTAGCATCATCTTTCTATTCACTCCCCTTAATCCCATTCGTAAATGAATTAAGCTTGTCTCTTATATAGACATAATATTCATTGTTTCTTGGTTCTTGATTCTTGGCGTGATAAACAATCTAGCCAATTAGATTTAAAGCATAACTCCTAATTTGTCTCATAGAAATCTTCTTGATAACTGTACAAATAAACTTTAAATCAATCACTTATCTCTGGTCGAATAAAACAAAGTAGACAACCATTTAAGTCTATTTTTAGCTTTGCCAGCTAGATATTTTGTCATTTTTCTAAACTCTCTATTTTGTCAGTCACCACTACAGTTAGTTGTCAGTGACAACTGACTAATCCATCGGTGAGAATCCAGTTAGCTTCGTGATCTCCACCCGTCGGGCATCATTGAAATTTTACTCATCGGGCAACCTTCTGAATTTTCTCGTCAAGCATTCTATGGTTTTTCTTCGTCAGACAATACTATGCTTCTGATCGTTGGGTATCACTATGATTGTTCTTCTTTGTTCTGTCCATCGGTGTGCACTCCGTCGGTGTTATTTGTCACTTAGTGAATACTTGAATTTTATGCATTGTTGATAGCATAAATTTGGTTCTCTGAAGTCTTTGGCATTATGTACATGACCGTATAGATGATATCAAGTTGAGATTAATGACAATACAGTCCATTAACTGATTTAATGACCTACATTATCTTTCAACTTAACATTTTCAAACATTCAATCAGTTACATGTAATCAATGTCACAATGGATGAAGTGGAAAGGATAAACATGGGAAATGAAGAGAATCCAAAGGAAGTATTCGTGAGTAAAAAATTAACCCCCAAGATCAGAACAAATATCATCATATTACTAAGAAAATATAAGCATGTATTTGCTTGGTCTTAAGATGATCTCAAAGCTTACTGAGAGGACCTTTTTCAACATGAGATACCTTTGAAGCCTAATGCCAAACCATTCAGACAAAGGAAAACACCTATAAACCCTACCCTAGCTCCCAAAATGAAAGATGAGCTAATTAAGATGAGTGATGATAGTATAATAAAACCAATTAGACATTCAACATGGGTTTAAAATTTGGCCCCTATCAGGAAGAAGAATGGTGCTATCAGACTTTTTGTAGATTTTAGGAATATAAACATATCATCACTAAAGGAAAATTATGCATTACCTAGCATGGAAGCATTATTACAAAAGGTCATAGGGAATAAATTATTATCAATAATGGATGGGTTCTCAGGGTATAACTAGGTGAAGGTAAAAGAAGAGGAACAATACAAGACAACATTTACTACAGCTTGGGGTACTTATGTATATGCTAGAATGCCTTTTGGACTCACTAATGCAAGAGCTACCTTCCAAAGAGAAATGGATGTTGCCTTTGAGGATTTCATTTATGTAATTATGGTGGTATATTAGGATGACCTAGCTACTTACTCCAAAAGGCAGAAGATCACTGTGGACACTTGGAGCAGATTTTTCAAAGAGCCCTTGAATATGGGATATTTTTGAACCCAAAGAAATGCCATTTTGTAGTAACTGAAGGAAAATTATTAGGGAACATAGTATCCAAGAATGGGGTGAGAATATACCCTAAGAGGATTGCAATAATTGATAAAATTGAGGTTCCTAAGAGTGTTAAAAAGATCCAATCTTTCTTTGGACAAATAAACTTTGTAAGGAGATTTGTCCCAAACTCTTCAGAAGTAATCAAACCAATTACTATAATTTTGAAAAAGGGTGTAGACATGAAGTGAAAAAATGAAGCCTTGGAGGCATTTGTAAAAATTAAAAAGGAAATTAAGGAAGCTCCTGTCCTCAAATCCCTAGATTATACTAAGCCATTTCAATTATTTTCCTTTGCATCATATCACACCATTGCTGCTGTCTTATTACAAAAGAATAATGAAGGATATGAACAACCAAAATCATTCTTCAGTAAAACCCTTCAAGCCTCTGAGTAAAATTATAATATTAATGAGAAACAAGCTTATGCACTTGTGAAGGCAGTAAAATCCTTCATGCCCTATTTGGTAGGAGCAAAACTGATAGCCTATGTTCCTAATGCACCAATAAAGGATATATTCAGACAATCATAAGTCACTGGGAGAAGATGTAGATGGGTAAATAAAATCTAGGAATTTGATATAGAGATTCAAATCACTAAGCTTATTAGGAGACAAGGATTAGCAAGGTTGATGGAAACATCAAATATGGATGCATTACAAGTAAATCAGATTGATCTAAGTGAAACTCAGACAAGTATTGAAAGATGCCCTTGGTACACTAGCACAGTACATTTCTTAAATCACATGAAATTCCTTGAAAACCTTAATGATGATTAAAAGAGGACAATGAAATTGCAAGTGTCTGAATACATCTTAATGCAAGGAGACTTATACTGGAAAAACATGGATGAGATACTTCTTTTATGTCTAGATGCATACCAATCTAAAAAGGTGCTTAAGGATTTCCATGATGGGGCATGCGGGGGACACTTTTCAGAAAAAACCATTGCACACAAGATATTGAATGCAGGATACTATTAGCCTTGCATATTTAAGGATTTCCATGAATATATTAAAAAATGTGAAGCATGTCAGAAGTTTTCAGGAAAACTCAAATATAATGGTGCATTACCTCTTAACCCTATGTCTACTGAAGAACCATTACAAATGTGGGGAATTGATTTCATAGGTGAAATTGTTGATAAATCTCGTGGTGGATATAAATGGATTTTGGTAGCCATTGATTACTTCACTAAGTGGGTAGAAGCCATACCAACTAGACAAGCTAATAGTAAGGTGGTAATCAAATTTATGATTGAAAAGATATTGAAAATATTTGGTGTTCCTCAGAAGATTATTTGTTATAATTCTATGTGTTTCAGATCTACAGAGTTCACTGAATTTCATGAGAAATATGGGATAAATATTTCTTACTCATCCCCTTATCACCCTCAAGGAAATGGCCAAGCGGAATCTAGAAAAAAAAATATAATGAAGATTATCAAAAGGATGTTGGATAGTAACAAAAGATCATGGGATTCAAAATTACCACTTGCACTTTGGGTAGATAAAATTACAATTAAAAAGTCTACTGGATATGCCCCATATGAACTTGTCTATGGAAAGAAATCTCACTTAGCACTAAATAACTTATTGCTAGTAAACAAGTTTGTAAGTAATGAGCAATGGTAAGAAGTGGATTTCATGGAAGACAAATTTCAATAGCTTGCAAAATTGGATGAAATAAGGAATCAAGCTCATGAGAGAAAGCAAGAGTTGCAGCAGAAAGTAAAAGTCTTGTTTGATAAAAAGACTATAGAAAGGAAATTTCAGGAAGAAGATCTGGTTTTGAGATTGAATGTGAAAGATCAAGACAAAGGCAAGCATGGAAAGTTTGATGCTTTATAGGTAGGACCTTTTTTTTATAATTGGTAAAGGCGGTGAGAATTCTTATCTCCTTTAGGACTTGGAGGGTTACCATCATGAACTTCATGTGCATGGTCAATATCTTAAACCTTTTTTCTATTGAAGTCAACAATAGGCAGGTTTGTTTTTCTTCCTTATCTATGAAGTATATATTATTCTTGTATTTTCTAATGGTCTGATTTTCCAAAGATAGCTTGGATCTTGCTGCGTTCAGGTATAAACACACATCCCCAGAAAGAGAAACTGGTGGAACCCATATTTGCAGATTGATTTGTGTTCATAATCATTCAGGGAAATATTTTTTTTGCAATTATTTATTTATCTTTTATAGCCTTTTGGTTTATATATTATGATTCTTACTTATATTTCTTATGTATTTTATCAATACTATATCATTTGAATCTATGACTTTAACAGTTATCATTATCTACCATTGATGTCTTCTTATTTCCTTTGGGTGCAGTTTTAATGATAACAAGGTCAAAGTCAAAATACAGTTTTTGAAACCACGTGGCCATAGAATTATTCTTTATCTACCTATCATGTGAGGGCACTGTGAAAAAATGACGATCTTCTATCCATTGCATGGTGGTGAAGCCAATTAATCTCGATCCTGCAAAGAAAGAAATAGTCAAATAAAGTTGTTGACAGTTTGAAAATTCACCACCAATGTACACGTAGATTATTTTAATTGACTTGGCACCACAAAATGATCGCTGCGTGTTATATGGGATCGGTTTGACTAAAGTCAAACTAAATGAAATCCACACAGATCAAGATTTGATCCAACGGTCGAGCACGATGGCACTATCTCAAATTTCACCCTGTTTAAACATCACATGATGGCGAAAAGAGTGACAGGTGTCCTAGGCCTACCAAGATATATAGGTGAAATACTGAGGATACAAGTTTGAGTATTTGGTTGGCGAAGCATAATGACTAAACTATACAGAGCCGCATAAAGTAAAGTAAAAGACTGACTACTTAAACACTATCTTTTAGCCTATGCTTTAAATCAATAGCTAGGACTTAAATGAGTGGGTAAAAGTAATCAAAAGATGAATGAGGCATTTAAATAAGATCAGTGACTATAGGATGAAAGATCTACGGCTCAGTGCGACAGTGCAACAGAAAAGTGAATGAAGTTTAACCATTGCGCGATAATGAAGGATGCAACACGTGGAAAAAATGGGAAAAACACAAAAGGCCTTGGCGGCGATATTAAAATTGATTTACTACATGGAATTTAAAACATTATAACCTTTTATTATACTTAGGGTTTATTTCATTATTTTATTATCGACTTTGCATGCATAAAACAAAGGTGGCGAAACATGGTTTGATCAGACGGTCTAGATTCTCGACGTCATGACGAATGATCACATGCAGATGTTATGAAGAGGGATCTCAAAGGAATGACCGACACCATGGTGGTAGTTGATAAAAGGTGACAAACATGATTCAAAAGACTATGCACTAGAGAATATATTCATTATCATGTGCAGATATATATGGGGTCGACATGATCATGAGATAGAATATGGATGAATATATGATTGGAATATCATTATAATGCAGATTTTTTATTTAAGTTATTTTCACAGACATATTATGAAAGACTTGTTAAGTTATTATGAGACCTAATTGGTTGACAACTGTTATTGAATAAGGATAACTGGTTATTCCATTATTGTAATTAAATATTCAGTTATTGATCACTAGGTTAGGTATTTTTTAGGAATCGTCGTGTTGATATGAAGCTTGTTTGCATTCTTTGGGTTCCATACTTATAAGAGTACCAAGATCAACACATGAGGAAGAGGAATCACTGTTATTATAGTCAGATGGGATAGATGGATCAATAATTGCAAAATTGAACTCAATTGTATCATTTTTTAAAATCAATAAAGATAAGTCCTTTTTTCTTTCACATATGCAATTGTTTCATTGTCATTTTACAATTAGTCCCTCAGATAAATCACTAGAACTTCTTCAAAGTGATACTTTGGTGTATATGCTTCCTGATCTAGTTCATGACCTCTATTATCAATTGGTTTTCTCATTTTTGCATGGTTAAATTCTGTTGATTGAGGCCTCAGTTAATTGGTCTATCATTTGAGAATTCATACCCTTTTGATACATCTCTGAATTTGTTTCAAGGTTGCATAATCATTTCATAACACCTTTAAAGTGATAAGTTTTCTTGTAAAGCTGTCTCTGAGGTTGAACATAAGATTGGAATGATCTTGACTCTATTTCCCATGGTTGATTAAGGCACTTGTCTTTCTTGTTCATTGGATTTTGGTCATTAGGTAATTTTTATAGTTTTGAGATATCATATCCATCTGCTCTATTCAGTTTATATCTTATATCTATCAGCATTCTTTCAATATTTACAACATTACATTTAAACACTTTAATAATACATTACTCCTAGTTTAAGGATCTCAGTAGTACTTTTCCATACTCTGAGAAAAGGGAGTTTGGAACAAACATTATCTACTCTAAAAATCCCTTAGGATTTGGGAAATAAATCTAGGGTATAGGCCTACCAGCCTTGGTTCTGTAGAGCCAAAATTGTAGAAGGTTGAAACTTAAATCAGGTTGAAACCTTGTCAGTTGGAAAATAGCTTGGGTTTCTAACCATTGGATAGGCAAAATCCATAAGAAATCTAATCTGTTGATTTGAGCACCAACATATGGGACATCCCAAAGGGTATGACTAATCAACTTGATACTGCAATAGAGATCCATGAGGATAGAACATGGAAGGAATTTGTAAATAAGAAAGAGAAAGAGAAAGAGAAAGAGAAAGAGAAAGATAAATAGAAACAAAAATAGAAAGAGAAAGAGAAATAGAAACAAAAAGAAAAGGAAGTAGACATTGAAGTGAGAAAAGGAAGAATAACAACAAAAGAATAAGAAAGAAGAGGCAATTTATCCTCTAAAAAAAATGATCCCCATGAAAAATGAAATCCCTATGTTGTGGATGTGATAAAAATTGAAATTGTTGACAAGGGCAAGGGAGTGTTGCAGACAAGGGACACTGGCAAGTCAGTACAATTTGAGAGCGTAAATATTGTCTCTCAAATAATCCAAAGGATAGTTGATCTATTAACCCTTTTGCCACTGCAAAAATTTCATTTTTCTAAGGTTGTTAAGGAGCAGGCAAAGGAAGAAATGATTAGAAACCACATAGAGGAATGCAAACTGATGGATGAAGCATTAGATGTACTTGGCAAGTTGGTTCCACCATTTGTCAGAGATTCTACCACAAGGCTCCCAGACACTTTCAAGAACCACCTAAGCACAGTATGCACTCAAGTTGAATCTTTTGAGAAGGTCATGGAAATCAAGGCAAGGAGTGAGTTTAATGATAAAAGGTTCAATGAAGTGAAGGGTACTATAGGGTATGCTAGAGCAGTATTAGAGACAAGCTTGAACAAAGTAAAAGATGCTATAATTGAAGGCAGTAAAATTTACAAGTTTTGTCTCTATGTTTCCAAAAATTTTTTAATACTGAAAGAGAAATCAAAGAGTGTGGGAAATAAATAGAGCATATTTCTTGAAATCATTTTACCCTATTCCCACTTGATCAACATCATATTCTAAGAATCAAGGAATACCTCTACTTGATAAGATAAAGAATTTGGAGAAAGAAAATGGCAAAGTCACTGCAAGAGTGGGCGAACTTAGAAACTTACGTGTGCACAAGTTACATACACTTTCCAGTGCAATGACAAAGGCTAAAAAGGTTTTTGCCACATCTGAACCTGTCGACTTGGAAAAGGTAGAGGCACAAGCATATCTTTTCAATGCTCATATCACAGGTCTGGATAGTTGAAAGAAAGTATTGGATAGACATCTATAGTTATTGAAGACCATCTATGCAGATATCTTTTCAATGATGTACGTAAGAAGTTTTTGTTTGTACATATGCAACATATATATAGAGTTTTGCACAAGTTTTTGGGTGAACTTTTGATATGGAAGATGGTCCCTTTTCCATTGATGTCAAAGGGGGAGTGTAGGTAGTGAAAAATGTGCATTCCAATATATAGGGATATATCTAAGAGGAAGCTATGGGAGTTAGGATTAAATATTTTTGGGGTGATGCATATTTTGAAGTGGGATACTTAGCAATTTCACTTAGCATTTTTTCACTAAGTGTTTCCATCAATGCTAAAGGGAGAGATTTATGGAAAGATGGAAAGAGACACTGAGTATATGCAAGAGTGTTTTCATTGATGAAAAAAATATTATGTTTAGACCCTAATCCCACGTGTGCAACTCACCAGATGATTAGATCTTTAATCAGATTGAATTTTGGCTAAGTACATTGCAAAGAATAGAGTATACTCTCGACATAGTTAGTTTTTAGATCTGTGGAGGCTACTAGGTGAATATATTTTGGTGTGTGCCTAGGGTAAGTATGTTTGACATATATTATTTCTAATTCCAAAGTTTCATAACAAGATCTTTTGAGGCGTAAATGTTATAAGATTTTGAGTGTCAGTTTTCAAGGCTAACAGTTAGAACAAGCCGACATGGTGAAAAATCTTATTGGAAAAATTGGTAAAATGTTTATGGTGGTCAAATATTGTTCAAATCAATCGAGACAACATAGCTAAAGGTATATTAGTGAATATATTGATTTAAATTTAAATCTTATTTTGGCGGTTAAGGTCAAAACGGTTTACATATCCCAAGAAGTATTTTTGTTGACATTGTGAGATCAAATTAGGGATTGTGGAAGTATAAGATCAATGAATTAGTTTTTTTGTAGTTTTTGGTGCATGATCAGGGGTGCAAAAGGTATGTTTTTCAATTTTTGTGTAGGGATTATAAATCTGAGTTACTGATTGGTGAAGAATAGAATAAGTTAGCAGTCGGCGATTAAAGGGTATCAAATATATGTTTTGTGCTTACATACTTAGGCATTGTTAGGCATTGTTTTAGACAATTCACTTTATACTGATCATTGTATTGATCCATGTAAGGCATTGAATTTTTGTATTGAGTAGTGAGCTCTAGGTAATGTGCCTGAATGCATGTGCACAACTGATTGTAAGACAATATTTCTGTGGAGTATTATCCTGTGGGTGTCATCCCCACCATAGTTTTTCCTCTAACAGGTTTTCCATGATAAAATTCCTTGTGTTTTGGTGTTGATCTTATTTTTTTTGTGCTTATGCACTTTAGTTTTCAGTTTATGCATTAATTACTTTGTGAATTGGGTTAATAAGATAAAGTTTGATAGAATATTGATTCACCCCCCTATCAGTGTTCACTCCTTCTAATATTTAATTCTTAGTGCACATAAGGTGTTACACCATTTAAATTTTCAAGTCCCTAGGTTGAGATGGAAATGAGTCTTTGTGATGAAGAGATAGCTGCTTAGTATGGATGTCCAGTCCCTAAGTTATGGTTTTGTAAATCTAGTTATTGAACCATTAAAGGAGACCAAAATTTTTGTCATTGTTTCTAGGGATGGTGTCAAACTAGGAACTTATTTAAGTCATGGAATTTGAATTATTGAATTTTGATTAGAGTTTTAATCTTTCCTTAGATTTAGTTGATCATAAGTTACACCACTCTTTTAAGTCTGTTTGATGAGCATATTGGATATTAAGTAAAGAACTATATGCATAGGGGTAGGAGAAGTTATGCTTTTGGAAAATTCCTTCCTAATGAACCAAACTTTAAAAACCAACCCCCTAAGTTACTAGACAAAGTTTTATAATAATTTTGCTAATGTGTTTGTCCATGTGAGTAGCTCTGATACATCCTATAAAGATCTTTTTAATCAACCACTTGTTGATAATCCTATTGCTCTCATAGTTTACCAGGCAAGAATGGCTACCCAGAATCAACCTAATCATCCAAAATTTCTCTTTCCTATCATTGACTAGAATGAAGTTGATAACCTCAAGAACATACCTACCTTAGCCTTTCCTAAATTTTATAGGCTAGTAATAGAGGACCCAAACACTTTCTTGTTTGAATTTGATATCCTTTCTAGAAGCTATGATTGTATTACTAATTCTCATAGGCTTAAATTTTTCCCTACCACATTGAAGGAATCTCTACTAAGATGTTTCATGAGCTTAGGTAGGAACAATATTGATAGTTTGGATGAGATGAAAGAAAAGTTTATTGATAAATACAAAGAATAATGTAGAGGTAGTGCTATGTAAGGAGATGATATCTTCAGGATTGAGCAGAAGGAGGATGAGATTTTGGAAGACTTTATAGTTCTTATTCAATCTCCAAAATTCCCAACATAATACACTTAGTGAGGATTCCCAGAAGTTGATATTCCTTAGAGGAATTAATGAGAATTGCATGGAGTCTTTAGACTTGATGGGAGGAGAGGATGTCACTCAAGTTCCCTGGGATGATATTAAGAATATATGTCATAATTACTCCTAGAAAATCATTAAGAAAGATAGAGGTTACCAATCTATTGTTATTAAGTCCTTAAATGGAGTCTTAAGGATGGATATAACTCATATACAAAAGGACTTCAAGTAGGATATCATAAACAACATGACCACCCAACATGACACACTTCAAGAAAAGCAAAAACATGATGAAGTAGAAGTAATTTTGACAAAAAATTTCCCCCATTACAGACAAATGAAGAAATATTGCAGATGAAAAATGGTTTCCACTATTAATAGCCAAAAAATCCCACTAGATTTTAAGCTAGTTGAAGGTAATAAGGATCAAATTTTATACATTGCACAAAGAAGGCCATGGGATCTAAGATAAGGTATGCCTCTAGATCCTTTTTCTTGTAATGGACCTTATGCAAATTCTTATGCACCTAATAATAAATGGAAACCCTTTTATCCATCAAATTTTGGGAATTATGCACCCCAACCATGGAACAACCCACATAATACCTCACCAAGTTATCAAAATCATAAACCTCAATGGAAAAAACCTAAGGGAAGGGGAGGTCAGTAGTGGCCAAACTAGGCAACTGGTTATTTGCAGCCACCTCCATAGTCTCAACAACCAGCAATAAGACCACCTGCTAATCCAAATACTACTGTACCTAGACTTGCTAAATTACTATCTCGTCCTACACATAACCCCAATAATAAGCCACAATAGTAGCCAGTCTATTCTATAGATCCTATACTATACATTGCATATGTTTTGAACATAAGTGACATACACCTACGTTTAGGAACAAATTTGTCATCGCCTTCTTCCCCTATCATAACAAAGCTTCATGTGGAAGAAGGACATACTACCTCACCTAATACACTTGTACAATAAGGTAATATGAATAATACTAAACTAGTTCAAAATTTTGATCTAGTGCCACCATTTCCCCTAGAGGTTAGAAGTTACAAAACTAAAAGAGGAACCGCCCTTGAACTTTATGGATCACTTAAATCATGTGTATGCCAAGATATGTATATTTCAAGCTATAAAGAATGTGCCAATGTATAGTAAGGCCATAAGATATTCGTGTATCACAAAATAAGGTAGGAAGAAGGATCCCCAAACAATTCATGTAGTGGGTCAATTAGCAGACATCATACTGGGGAAGTGACTATTGAAAATTATGTTGATCTGAGTAGCCCAATAGTTGGAGTCACTATAAATGGATTCCAAATGAAGAATGTTCTAATATACTTAGGAGCATTTATTAATGTTATGAAAAAATATATCATGTATCATCTGAAGGTTACCAATCTTAGACCTACCCCTACCGTCTTACAGTTGGTTGATCTCATTATTACCTTGGACTCCCATGAATATTTAGCCAATTTCATGATTATTTCTCCTAAAACTACATTGGGGGGTGTCCAATAATTTTAGGAAAGCCATGGTTAGCCACTATTGATGCTTATATATGTTGTAGATCAGGGGATATGACTATCTTTGATGGGATTAATACTAAGAAACTTGTTCTTTATCATCTTGCTCAACCCCATTTTGATTTAGAATAACCGATATGGCCAAGCATAGGGGAAGAAGTAGAGGAAGTTATCTCAATAGAACAAATTATGATGATAAAAAGGAATCATTTCATTAAAATTCAAGGATATGATAAAGTACTCTCCTAGATTATTCATAATAATTATGAAATAGGAAAGGAACCTGCTATTCTTAGGTCTTCCTCTACATGTCCATTGCAGACACTTCCTCCAACTTTTGATGCACCTGGATTCCACGCAACATCTAAAATGATTCACACACTCTTACCACATGAATTTTAGGTGTTATGCATAAGTGAAGAAACTATGGTTGAATTGACTAAACAACTAGAAGTCTCACAAGGGAAATGTTTGAACATCAACAATACCCTTACCCAAGAGCAACAAACTTCTTTGACAAAACTGTTGAAATCACATAAAAATGCATTTGCATAGTAATATCAAGACATGAAAGGGTTGTATCCTAAGATTTTCACTCATAGGATTTACATCAAATAGGATTGTAGACTAGTCAGGTAGCCACAAACAAGAATTAGTCCCACATTAAGAGAGATTGTGAAAGGATAATTAAAAAAATAGTTAGATGCAGGATTCATTTATCCTAGCCAAATATTTTTTCCTTGGGTAATAGTGCTTAATAAGGGAGGTATGTTTATTATAGGGAACTAAATGTTTCAATAAAGAAATACCACTTTACACTTCCCTTTATACATCAAGTATTAGATTCCCTGGCAGGGAAGCAATATTTTTCCTTCCTAGATGGAGTTAGTGGTTACAATCAGATAAAGATTGCACCTAAGGCTCATGAGAAGACAAAATTCCCCTATCTATGGGGGAATTATTCTTATTTTTTACTTCCATTTAGTCTATGCAACATACCAACAATTTTCAGAGGGTAGTCATAAGTATATTTTTAGATATTTCACATGATTTCATAGAGAGCTATATGGATGATTTTATAGCCTATGGTAGTACTTTTGCATAAGCATTGGAAAAATCTGGAAAGTTTTTACAAATGTGTGAGGAACACAATCCATCTTTGATTGGATAAAATGTTATGATCATGATGCAGGAGGGAGTAGTCCTTGGGATTTACATTTCTAAAAAAGGAATCCAAGTTGATCCAACAAAGATAGAAGTAATTACTAGTCTTTCAACCCCTGTCAAGTAAAAGGATGTAAGAAGTTTCTTAGGTCATGCAGGATATTAGAGAGGCTTCATACAATATTTTAGCAAATTGGCAAGCCCATTGTATAATTTGTTGACTAAGGATGTTGGGTTTCAATGGACTTAAGAAAGTGATAAAGAATTTTTTGATTTAAAGACAACATTAACCAAAGATCATGTTCTCAGAGGCCCTGATTGGGATCTTCCTTTCCACATTCATACATATGCTACAAAAATGAGTTATAGAAAATGCTATCTATTTTATCAACAATAATTTGCAAGGAGCTGAATTCAATTATACTGTTACAAAAAAGGAAATGTTGGCAGTAATTTATGCTCTAAACAAATTTAGGCATTATATTACAAGATATCAGATTTTTGTTCACACAATTCATGCTGCAATAAAATATCTTATGAATAATCCATTGACCATAGGGATATTAACAAGATGGTTACTTTTAATGCATAATTTGACATTACCATAGTTGACAAATCAAGGAGAGAAAA
Source organism: Thuja plicata (assembly GCA_018584345.1). Taxonomy (NCBI): domain Eukaryota; kingdom Viridiplantae; phylum Streptophyta; class Pinopsida; order Cupressales; family Cupressaceae; genus Thuja; species Thuja plicata. Next base: position 4,682,526 of record MU225685.1, on the reverse strand, counting down.
TGTGGTGGCAGAATTTTTTATCTAGTCTGATTTAAACTCCTTGTCAATGGCCATCGCCTAAAGTTGCATCACAAGCCCTCTTCCAAGAAAGAAATCCTACAAAAGTTCAAAGTCTACCAAACCACCGACCTTCCTGCATCAAAGGAGGAAGGACCTCGTGTCCTACCCTCTATTTAAGAAAAGGTATGCATGCTTTTATAATAAAATTTACACACCCCATGGAAATTATTTCTTTGTTAATAAATGTTGTCACCCATTCATGTCACATTACTTCATCTTTCATTCCATTCAAAATACACTTCACATGATTTCTATTCCATTTATTCCTATCACATCATGACTTTGCAGTATCTTTTCACCACTTCCTGATTTGATATTTATATCAATAAATATTTACAGGTATGTGGACACAATCTCTGTCTATTCATAACTTCAAATGAATTTATTTCATTATTTTACTTTAATATTGTTGGAAAGAGAGAAAGGTGTGTACTAAGAGGGGAGGGGTGAATCAGTACCCTTAAAAACTTTTCAAAACAAATCCTTGTAAACATAAACTGTATTAACTGACTGAGTAGCTTGCTTTCACCATATATGAAATACCATTGCAGAAATGTAAATGCATGTAATCAAAACAATAAAACATTCATGAAACTCAAATACACATAACACATGTATTTTGGTATCATAGAAAACCTTATTAGAAGGTAAAAACTATGGTAGGGATGGAACCCACAAAGATTTACTACTGCAGTAATAAAGTATCTTGTTAGGGCTTACAAAGATTGGTCACTTCTGGTGATCTTACCCTGTTAGGAGTAAAAATAAGATTTGTTAGATCTACCTTGTGAAAGGATTTTGCAACACAATGTACGTGTGCACTTAGTTAGGAGATTTAAGAAAAGACGATTAAGTCTACTATGTTAAGAGATTTTAATTCTGTTATAATTGTTAGAGAGTAACAAGAAATTGTGACCTGAATAATACAATCTCAATATTGCTAATATCAGATCCTTTAAGTGCAATAAGTTTATCACCTTTCTGTGATGATAATACCTTCTGCGCTACACGGTAGCCTTGTGTCTATTCTAAATAAACTGAATGCTTCAATGAAATCCTTGTGCTATAACCCTTGTCTAATCTTCAGATGTCCTTAGTGCGATGGCTATTTGATCATACTTCAATCATTACAATTCAAAATAACATCTTGACATTCATATATCAAACTATTTGACCTAATTAGGGTTTTACAATATCTTAGAAAACCTACGATCAATGGTTTAAAAAATTTTCCTTGATCATCTATACATATGAAACATAACCAATAAATGATTACATTCACAATTAATGTCCTCCTCAATCTTGGTAATCATTTATCTAGCTCGGTAAAAAGTTGTTACCTAGGATAATGTGTCATTACAAACTTTTATGTAACTATTGGTTCACTCGGTGAATATTTTCTCTTAGTGATCAGTGTATGATTCTTGGTAATGTTGTTGCTCGATGATCACTGTACTCAGTTAACTCTATGCTTAGTTAGCATTAATGACTAAACTATCTTGATTGTATTACCAGCTGGGCAATGTGAATACTAATGACAACCTTCAAACTAATATGGAGTAACATTCTCCCCCTTTGGCATTAGTATCAAAAACTTATATGTATTCATAGTAACTCATGCTTAGTGACTCCCCCTTTGTAATGCTCTTAGTATATATATATGCATACATATGTTTCCCCCTTTTACATATATTTCCCCCCCTTTTTGAAATTAATCACAAAAATAAATAACTTACAACTTGTCAAAAATGTTTGTATGGGTCTTCTAGAGATTTTCCATGAGTTTCTCCCATTCCTCCTTTAAATGCTTAAGGGTCAACTGATCCAAGTTTAGTTGAGCTTTAATATTATATATGTTCTTGGTGACTAATATCTCAGGGGTGGTAATCAAAGATTTTGCCTCTGTCACATGCTTCTGCATTAATGTTAAATGTGGTAGTAACACAGCCTGAATCTTGGTTGCCTATTCTCTTATCCCATTCTCTTCCTTTTTAACTTGAGTCTCAATCGCTGGGTGTGGATAACCTTAGAATAATGCATTTGAAATGCATGTTTCTCGGTTGTGAGACAACTAGCACTATCCTTTAGATCATTATCTAATTTTTATATCTTTTCACTAATCTCGGTAGTGAAGTGATCCAATGTGCACAACCTCTACATAATTGTAAGTACTTGAGAAATAATACTTTCTAGGGCTGTTACAATCTCATAAAGTTTTACCTTGTTCACTGCCACTTCCTGAACAATTTTTTCAGTAATCTTGTGCTGAATCTTCTACTCGGCCCATTCTTCTATCATCTGCTCGACATCAATATTTGGACTATTTATTTGCTCGGTGAGAAGTGCAAGTTGATCAATGATTGTAGCTGATTTATCTATGTTTACATCAGGAACAACCTGCATCAATATCTCCTTGGCTACCTTTAGCACCTGTGTATTTTTGTGTTCTAACCTCAAATTTTCTTGAGTTGCTTTTTAGGTGCAAAGTTCTCCATATTTCCTAAGAGATTCATGATTAAGTGTCCTTGGGTCACCTTCTGGGATGTCAATTATCTCATCAAGTGTGACTGGACCCTTTTTGTAGACTAGAGGCAGGAGATTGTGTTAATAAGAGTTGAGCCTTGTGCCCAGTATTTGTCTATGGCGGCTCAGTGGGAGTGATGAACTATTTGGGTGTCTCAGTTACTGACCTAGTGTCAGTGGTAGAAGTGTCTACCATTGACTCTGTGTGACCTTTAGCTTTATCTTCCACATTAGTGATGTATTTTGGTGCATCACCCTATGTAATAGCTCCACTATTCTCGGTCTCCTTATGAGTTTCATCACCGTTTTCTTCTTGTGTATCAGTGACCTGCTCGGGTGTCTTGGTTTCCTATTGTGCTTCATTTGCATATCAATTGCTTGAACCAGTATAGGCATATTAATTGGTACCATAGCTTGGGCTACCTTAGTTGTTTCTTTGTCTTTGAGGTTCTCTATAGCTCCAGTGATAACTTCATCTTCCTTTGCATTATCATCTAGGTCGCCTTTGGTTATATCACTTATTATGATGTGTGCAAGTCAAAGATTAGTTCATAGCTCAGGAATTCCATCCATGACATTGGTAGAATCAATAGTACGGTCAACTGTTTGTGTGTCCTCCTCAGGTTTCTCTGCGTCTTCAACATTGATAGGCTTGGGACTCGGTCGATCTCCCTTGGTGTCAACTGTGGATGCCATATCCTCTTTTTGCTTAGTAGGACTCAAGAGATTAGTCCATATCAAATTTCTCTCTTCATGAACTTCCTTTAACTTCCCTTGAAGGATATTAAATTCTCTAGATTGCATTGGGAATTTATTTTCATAAGTCTTCATTGTTACATCAATCTTAGCAACAATGTATTCAGCCTTAAGTATAGTGAGTGATGCCCCTCTCATTTGTTTCTCTATTGTCAGTGCATATGTCCATCTTGCAGATACATTATCATAAAGTTATTGAGGTATGTATGTAGAAAATTCTACAAGAACTCTTCTATAAGTGACCATCATACCTATAATTGCTTCTTCCAACTTGTCCTTATCCTCGATGCTTAGGCTTGCATATTTGTGTAGCTTTGGATGAATCAACCTTCCAGTTGACTTTATTGCTTCAGCTCCTTCATCGAAAATTTGTGGTATCTCATTCTGTACAACTTTGAATTGATCAGTATTTTCATCAGACTCATCATTGTCATCTTTTCTTCTAACATACTTCTTCCTTTGTCTTGGTGCAGGGAGCTCGGTGGTGGCCTTTGAATTCCTTTTCTGATAAGTGAATTTTGGTGAAGCTCGTGTTATTCTGATAATTCCTTTCTTTAAAGGTGGTGAATCAACTATCACCAATCTTTTTCTTGTCCTAGTTGGAGTCTTAGCCTTTATACCTTTACCCTTCTCAGCCTTAGGTGGCTCTTCGTGTGTATATTCATCAGATTCTATGGCCTCTACATCTTGATCTTCTCCTTCACCGATTGGAGTATTCTCCTCGGTATCATCTACTAATTTTTCAAGTTCATCATTAGTTACACTGAATTTCCTTTTCAAAGACTTTACCTTTTTGGTCTTCTTTCTTCCCATCTTCTCTACTTTAAGTCTAATCATTATCCTTGTTTTAGCTTCATCATAAGTACCAAATCTCATAGTAAATTTTTCAACATGGTCATTAAGTAATGTCTCTATTGCTTTTGAAGCTAATTCTATATAAATTTTATAGTCCATTGGGGGTAGCCATGTTGTTCTTGGCCGTACTTCTTTGATAAGAGTGGTGTCAATGTCAACTACAAAACATATATCTTTTTTTATATTTCTGTACCAACTGGGTTGGTATCCTTGTTCTTTTCTCCATTCTTTCTTTGAACTTCTTGAAATAGTCTTCCATAACAGGTTCAAAATTTGATCCTAGATTCTTAATGAATTCACTGGCAAATTGCATAGTGATTGGTCGGTTGATATCCCAAGTTACATTACCAATAGAGGGAAAGAAATTTTGTAAATAGAAAAATGTGCATACCAGTAAAGAACCAAACTTACATGTGTTTGAACATGCTGAACTGAATGTTCTCATATTCTCTTCCAATTGCCTCAACAATAACTCGGCTAGGTTGAGTTGCAAACCCTTCTTCATAATTTTGTAAGCAATGTCGATTGCACCACATGCGATGTTGTTGGGTCTTCTAGATTGAAATATCTTGTATGCAATGACATAGGCTCCAAACCTTAGTTCAGGATCATTGATAGTATTGATCCTCAGACCTCTACCATCCCAATCGACTCCTGTTAGCTTTTCTATTTTGGATTTGTCTTGGTGCCTTAGGGATTTTGCTTTATCAGTTGTAGGATACCCTATGACTGCATGCATCACCTCCTTTTTGATCTTCATAGGTTCATCTAGCCATATTTTACCATTATGTACTTGACCCAGTAAAATGCGAATCCATTTAGTTTTAAATTCTTTCAAGTAAAGTAGGGCATTGGTTAACCCTTTCACCTCTAAATTATTGTGACCGTCCTTGAGTTTTCCATTTTTGCAAAGCTCCTGATATGTCGAGATGAGCTCAAAATCATCTATCTCATTAATTTTTTAGTGTATATAATCTCTCATGTCTTGAACCAGTAGAACCCTAGGCGGTATCACAGAGAACACACCTTTTTCGTCGGGTTGTGCAACAAACTCTGGATGAAATTTGTAGTGAGGTTTAGCACATGTTGAATTCTTAATAAGAATGACCTTCTTTCTCTTCTCAATCTTTCCTTTCACGGTTTGAGATGAAGACACCATCGTATTTTCCAAATTTAGGGTTTCCAACAAATGTTACAGACAACTCGGTAAGTGAAAATACTCACTTGATGTAATCTTCAACTGTTCAAAATACACTTGAATCTCTATGAAATTCTTTGAAATGCTCTGCTATAATTTTTCTCTTGATCACCCTGCTTTGCTTTTTTATCGCTATGTGAACAAATGAGCTCACTTCCCATAAATTTATAGCAAATACCTTAGTCAATGCAATAAATGTTTGTCAATAACCACTTGGTAAAAAAACAAATCACTCGGTTAATACTAAAGATACTTTCATCTCAGTGAGTACTACAAATGCTTGATTGATTTAATCAACTCGGTTGTCTCTCACATGTTCACTGACTGGAATTTCTTTCTCAGTACAAATTAACCGACTAAAGTGGTTTCAAGTTAACAAAAATATAATACCATAGTGCACCTTAATCCATGCTAATTTGGCATTCACTCAATGAATATAAGGAACTGATGTAAGATATAACTTTGCAAAATGTAGTTCCATACTTACTTTCATTGCTTAGGTGGGGATGGTGGAATCACCTAATCCATTGGATGAGGTGTCACTAACTGTTATGCTTGGTACAACATTGTCATTTGATGCTTTCCTCCAAATTTGATTCCTTATCCTCATGATTTCTTCAATTGTGTTTCCATTTCCAAAAAGTACTTGTTTCTATTATTCGGTCTCTGCAATCTCTACTTATATGACCGACCTTATGACAATGCTAAAATGTCAATCCAAAATTTGTCCAGTTTCTAGATTTTTTACTCCATTTTCTCATACAGTTAGCCACAATATGTGTTAGTAATAACTGAGAGGAGGGGGGGGGGGCTGAATCAGTGGCCTTAAAAATTTATCCTTTAAAATTTAATCCATCAATCAATACACCTCAAATTATTAAGTCCCTACAAGATGCATGCCTTGAAATACTTTGAAATAATTAACTGTCTGTCGGTTTACCTTGTCTGTCCTTATTCTCCTTGATTACCGATAAGTAGTAAAAATTATTTACCAATACTCAGTAAATATGCAGAGTATACCAATCAATCCAGAAATGCATATGTGAAATGTAAAACAATAAAGTAATAAACCATACACACATAACACATGGATTTTAACGTGGAAACCCTATTAAGGGAAAAACCACTGGGACCGGTACCCCAAATTTTCACTCTTCTAAAGTGAGCCCTGTTAGGAGCCAACCTTGTTAAAGGTTACAAACACACTGTTAAGTGTGACCTTGTTAGAGAATTTTTATACATAGGTTGTCACTTAGTATCTGGCATCTATTTTTCTACCATCCTTGAATCAGCCTCCTTCTTAGACTATCAATAGGCTTTAGGCAAATCTTGCTACCATCATTGAATCAACCTCCTTCTTAGGCTGTCAATAGGCTTTATGATAATTCAATGCTACTTTCATGAATCAACCTTTTTGGTAATCTGTTAGGATATACCTCAATTATAGAAGATTTTTAAGTCCTTCTCTGTTAAGAGACTTGATGCTTCAATGATTAAATTGAAACATTATGACCTATTTCTAATGCAACTTGAATTGCAGATTTTCAGATCTATTTAATTAAGTAAAATACCTCTTAGATCAATGTATCAATTCAATTCCTTTGTGCTCTACACCTTCTTCTCTATGATACTATGCTTCACTGTTTGTTAGTGTCTACAGAATTATTTAGCTCTCCCTCAGCTTGATTGATCAGGACTGTATGAAGTTTATCCTTCACCAATTTCTCTTCAGCATCCTTTTTCTATTCACTCCCCTTTCATGTATCTGATTGCATCTAGAAATGAATTATGCTTATCTCTTATATAGACATGATATTCCTTAATTTATGATTCTTGATTCTTGGCATAAAAAAAAATCCAGCCAATCTAATTTACGGCTTTAACTCCTGATTTTTCTCATAGTTATCTTCTTGCCAACTGTATAAATCTTCTTTAAATCAATTACTTAACCGTGGTTGAATAAAAAAAATAAAACAACCAGTTAAGTCTATCCTTAAGTTCTACCAGCTAGATATTTTGTCATTTTATGAACTCTCTGTTCCGTCGGTCAATTCTACAGTTCATCGTCGGTGACAGCTACTAGTTCCATCGGTGTAACTCTAGTTAGCTTCAGGATCTCCATCCGTTGGGCAACTCTATTTTTAGTTCGTCGGGCATCCTGTGATTCTGCTTCGTCGGGCAAAACTGTCTTCTCCTCGTCGGGCATCACTGTGACTTTTTCTTTGCCTTTATTGATGGTGTGCACTCCGTCAGTGTTGTCTGTCACTTAGTGAATAATTGACTTTTATGCATTGCTAAAAGCATAATCATTGTTCCATTGATTCTCTAAATTATTTGGCATTATGTACATGACCATACAGATGATATCAA
>MU225685.1:4634150-4672298 GCA_018584345.1 Thuja plicata | reverse complement strand
TCACATTTGCACTTTCAACTATTTTGTTAGAAGCATTGATTAGACATTTAAAAGCTTTGCTCTTGGTAGAATACCCCAGAAAAATACCTTCATCACTTTTGGCATCAAGCTTTCCATTTCTATCATCTTTTAAGACACAACATTGACTACCAAATATTTTGAAGTAACTTACATTGGGTGTTTTACCATACCATAGCTCATAAGGAGTCTTCTTTGAGTCCTTTAATTGTACTTTGTTAAGTGTATAAACACCAGTGCTAACAGCTTCTCTCCAAAAGATCTGGGTGATGTCCTTCTCTATCATTAGTGTTCTTGCACAATCAACTATTGATATGTTCCTTCTCTCATCAATCCCATTTTGTTGTGGTGTTCTTGGTGCAGAAACCTGCCTTTTTATACCATGCTCATTACAGAAATTAGTGAATTCATCTGATATAAATTCTCCTCCTCTATCTGATCTCAAACATTTTGGATCCTTACCACTTTTTTTTCTACCATAGCCTTATACCATTTAAACATCTTGAATGCTTTAGATTTTTCTTTTAGAAACATGACTGTCATCATTCTAGAGTAATCATCAACAAAGAGAATAAAATATCTATCTCCATAATAACTCTTTGTCCTCATAGGTCCACATAATTCAGTATGGACTAATTCTAGAATATCATAAGATGTATGGGTTTTGCTTTTGAAACTAGACTTTGTCATTTTACATTTTTGACAATTTTTGCACATGATGTTGTCTGGCTTTGTCATTGTCGATAAGCCTCTTACACTTATTTTCCTGCTTATTTTCATCATGTTGTCAAAATTCACATGACACAATATTTTGTGCCACAACCATATGTCTTCATTTCTAGTCATCAAGCAAGTGGGGTTTGTATCATACAGATAGAATAAGTTACCTTTGGTCTATTCACCGGTACCAATCAGTTTTCCTGATTCATTGAAGATCTTTTCCTTCTTGTTCTCAAATGCTACTCTGTGACCTAAATTATTCAGTTGAGAAACACTCAACAGATTATAATTCAATCCTTTTACCCAATAATCATTTTCACATTTAATCAGGTTATTCAACATTATTGTTCCTTTACCTTTAATTTGACAAGGCGTATCATTTCCCATTCTTACTGTACCACCATTATAGTATTCAAAAGTATTAAACTTTTCTTTGTCACCGGTCATATGGTGAGTGAAGCCACTATCTATAATCCAAATATAATTCTTACTAATCTTAGATATGAGTGTAGTTTCTTCATACCTTTCATTTTCATCTGAATCATCCTTCACAGCTACAAATACTATCTCGATGTCATCATCTGGTTTGGTGTCAGTATCTTCATCTTTGCAAGAAGCTAGATAGCTAGCCTTCTTGCCTTTATCCTTCTAGTCTTGGGTATCCTTTCTTTCTGATCTTCAGTAACCTCTGTAATCTTTTTTATCACCTCTGTCAGATTTCTTCTCAAAATTTCTATCATCACTTTTGTCATCTTTTCTTCTGTTAGGACATCTTGCAGCAAAGTGTCCAATTTCTTTACAATTAAAGCATACAAGTGGTAACTTGCCTTTGTATTTACCTTTGCCTCTCTGGATTCTTCTTTCCATGAGTGCTTCTATTTCATCTAGATCTTCTTCTTCACTTTCACTTTCACTGTCTCTTCTAGATGAGTGTCTCTGACTAGATTTACTTATTCTCATAGAAGACTTAAATGCAAACTCTAAACTTGGTAAGACACTATTGTCAAAGTTATTCATCTCAAATGAAATCAGTCTACAAATTAGGCTATCAAGAGTAACTATATTGTTTGCTACTGCTCTCATTTCTTGAATAGCAGAGACTCTAATAGCATATACAGGCAATAAGGTTCTTAAGATTTTACTTACCACTGTCTCCTCTTCAAGTGTACCTGCAACACCTCGTATAGCATTGACTACTTCTTTTAGTTTTGTGTTGTACTGTGTGGTGTTTTCACCTTCTTTCATTCTGATATCATCAAACTTTCCTCTAAGGCTTTCTTCCTTGGCTCTTAGAACATTTGTATCACCTCCAATACAAGCTTGAGTTTGTCCCACATTGTCTTTGTAGTTTTGCAATCTTTGACATCTTCAAATTTAGCATTAGAGAGTGAGGAAGAAAGCTCTATAACCATGTAGTTATGCTCATGCTTCACTCTCAATTGATCTACTGTCAATGGTCCTGTAGGAAACACATATTCAGTATCTAAGTATTGAGTAATATCATTGCCAATACCTGATAAGTGGAGTCTTATCCTGCTTTGCCATGAAGCAAAGTTGTCTTTGTTCAACTTAGGCACACCTAGTCTGTTCATCTTGTGATCTTTACTTAGGTCTTGAAACCTTCCTTCTAAGTACACAAGCTCTGATACCAATTGTTAGTAATAATTGAGAGGAGGGGGTGAATTAGTGGCCTTAAAAATTTATCCTTTAAATTATTAAGTCCCTACAAGATGCATGCCTTGAAATACTTTGAAATAATTAATTGTCTGTCAGTTTACCTTGTCTGTCCTTATTCTCCTTGATTACCGATAAGCAGTAAAACTTATTTATTGATACTCAGTAAAGATGCAGAGTATACCAATCAATCCAGAAATGCATAGTGAAATGTAAAACAATAAATTAATAAACCATACACACATAATATATGGATTTTAACGTGGAAACCCTGTTAAGGGAAAAACCACCGGAACCGGTACCCCAAATTTTCACTCTTATGAAGTGAGCCCTATTAGGAGCCAATCCTGTTAAAGGTTACAAATACATTGTTAAGTGCGACCTTGTTAGAGGATTTTTATACATAGGTTGTCACTTAGTATCTGGCATCTATTTTTCTACCATCCTTGAATCAGCCTCCTTCTTCGACTGTCAATAGGCTTTAGGTAAATCTTGCTACCATCCTTGAATCAACCTCCTTCTTAGGCTGTCAATAGGCTTTATGCAAATTCAATGCTACTTTCATGAATCAAACTTTTTGGTAATCTGTTAGGATATACCTCAATTATAGAAGACTGTTAAGTCCTGCTCTGTTAAGAGACTTGATGCTTCAATGATTAAATTGAAACATTATGACCTATTTCTAATGCAACTTGAATTGTAGATTTTCAGATTTATTTAAGTACAATACCTCTCAGATCAATGTATCAATTCAATTCCTTTGTGCTCCACACTTTCTTCTTTGTGATGTTGTGCTTTACTGTTTGTCATTGTCTACAGAATTCTTTAGCTCTCCCTCAGCTTGATTAATCAAGACTGTATGAAGTTTATCCTTTACCAGTTTCTCTTCAGCATCCTTTTTCTATTCACTCCCCTTTCATGTATCTGATTGCATGCATAAATGAATTATGCTTGTCTCTTATATAGACATGATATTCCTTAATTCATGATTCTTGGCATAAAAAACAATCCAGCCAATTTGATTTACGGCTTTAACTCATGATTTATCTCATAGTTATCTTCTTGCCAACTATATAAATCTTCTTTAAATCAATTGCTTAACTGTGGTCGAATAAAACAAATAAAATAACCAGTAAAGTCTATCCTTAAGCTCTGCCAGCTAGATATTTTGTCATTTTCTGAACTCTCTATTTTGTCGATCAATTCTACATTTCGTCATCGGTGACAACTATTAGTTTCGTTGGTGTAACTCTAGTTAGCTTTAGGATCTCCATCCGTCGGGCAACTCTATTTTTAGTTTGTCGGGCATCCTGTGATTCTGCTTCGTCAGGCAACACTGTCTTCTACTTGTCAGGCATCACTGTGCCTTTTTCTCTGCCTTTACCGATGGTGTGCACTCCGTCGGTGTTGTCTGTCACTTAGTAAATACTTGACTTTTATGCATTGCTGAAAGCATAATCATTGTTCCATTGATTCTCTGAAGTCTTTGGAATTATGTACATGACCATACAGATGATATCAAGTTGACATCAATGACAATACAAACCATTAACTGATTTAATGTCTTGCATCATCTTCAACTTAACATTATCAAACATTCAATCAGTTACATGTCATCAATATGTCCATACCTATCACATGCTATGCAATTTACCCAAGTTTTATAATCCCAAGTATATGCATTACCTTTTCTTCTTGGTTGATATGCATTTTCCTGTCCTTTAGGTTTCCATATTTGCTTCATCTTAGTCCTGCATTCTTGTGACGTGTGACCATAAATGTTATAAGTGTGACAATAATTTTCCATGTAGGATTTCTTCTATGGTTTATTTAGCTTAGATCTGCATTCATGTGCTTGATATCCATGCTTGTTACAATTATAGCAATTACCATTGAATTTAGAAGTGGATTTGGGAATACCTTTTGCTTTGCTTTTGCAAACATTTGATGTGTGGCCTGGTTTCCACAATGGTAGCATGAGGGATTGTTAGGTTTTGGATTTGCGCAGACATTCCTCTCTTCATATTTATTTGATAATTCTCCATGCTCTATATACCCTAAACTGGTATTGTTGTTAAGTATCCTTTGACTGTTCATAAATTCATCCATCCTTTTAGAGCTGTCTTCAACTCTCTTAATCATCTCATTATGTTGTTGAATCTTTACTTCATTCCTCAGTTTTTAATTTTATTCTCTTAGTTCACCAATATCTTCCAATTTTCTAGCAAGCTCAATGTTCACTCAGCTAGCCTCCTGACTCATAGTAACCATCTGATTGGTGATCTCAAAGTGATGTTCGATAAGTATCAATATTTTAGATTATTTCTCTTGTATCTTTTCAGTCAATTGTCTCCTATCATCAACAACCATATTTCTTTCTTGTTCAGATTGTCTTGCATTGTTCATGACATCAACCATTCTAACCATTTGTGTCTCTTGACTAATTTGCAGTGCTTTCACTTGTTCAGTAAGGTGTTGATTGATTTCAGATAGATCTGATATGGTTCCTTTAGATGCATCAGATATACTACCAGATCCAGATCTAGATGTATCAAATGGGTCATATATCTCTTCTTCATGATAATCAGTCTCATTACAATGAGATGCCATATATTTCCTCTTAACTAGTAACTCTTTCAGTTTCTCTTTGGCTTCTTTGAATTGTTCAATGTAGATCTGCAACTACAATTTATGATTCTCAATAGTTTTGTCAAGCTTATACCTTTCCATCATAAGATCTTTTCTCTTCAGTGATTAACCTTCCTAAACAAGAGAACTAGCTCTGATACCAATTGTTGGAATGATAGAAAGGTGTGTACTAATAGGGGAGGGGTGAATCAGTACCCTTAAAAACTTTTCAAAATAAATCCTTGTAAACATAAATTGTATTAATCGACTTAGTAGATTTCTTTCACCATACATGAAATACCATTGTAGAAATGTAAATGCAAGTAATCAAAACAATAAAAAATTCATGAAACTAAAATATACATAACACATGTATTTTGGTATCACAGAAACCCTTGTTAGAAGGTAAAAAATATGTTGGGGATGGAACCCACAAAGCTTCACTAATGCATTAATAAAGTAGCATGTTAGGGCTTATAAAGATTGATCACTTCTGGTGATCTTACCCTGTTAGGAGTAACAATAAGATTTGTTAGATCTACCTTGTGAAAGGATTTTGCAACACAATGTATGTATGCACTAGGTTAGGAGATTTAAGCAACGATGATTAAATCTACTCTGTTAAGATATTTTGAGTCTGTTACAATTGTTAGAGAGTACAAGAAATTGTGACCTGAATAATGAAATCTCAATATTGCTTATATCAGATCCTTTAAGTGCAATAAGTTTATCACCTTGTTGTGATTGATAATACCTTCTATACTACATAGTATCCTTGTGTCTATTCTGAATAAACTGAATGCTTCAATCAAATCCTTGTGCTAAAACCCTTGTCTGATCTTCAAATGTCCTTATTGCGGTGGCTACTTGATCATACTTCGATCATTACAATTCAAAATAACATGTTGACATTCATATATCAAATTGTTTGACCTAAACAGGGTTTTAAAATATCTTAGAAAACCTAAGATCAACGGTTTATAAAATTTACTTTGATCATCTATACATATGAAACATAACCAATAAATTATTACATTCACAATTAATGTCCTCCTCAATCTTGGTAATCAGTTATCCAACTCGGGAAAAAGTTGTTACATATGATAATGTGCCATTAAATTTTTTTATGTAATTGTTGGTTCACTTGGTGAATACTGTCTCTCGGTGCTTAGTGTATGTTGCTCGGTAATGTTGTTTCTCGGTGATCACTGTACTTAGTTAACTCTGTGCTTGGTGATCATTACCGACTAAACTATCTTGACTGTGTTACCGACTAGGCAATGTGAATACTAATGAAAACCTTCAAACTAATATGGACTAACAAATATATCTATCTTACATTGCATTTTTGGCAACTGTCACGTTTCCTCCTCCTTTCCAACTTTGCATGTGTGGACACCTACTCTCATTTAGGTTGGGGGGAAGGAAATTTGCATTTCAATCCATGTGTTTGTACTACATTACCTAAACCCATGTATTTAATCCCAACATGTCTTTTGACGTCATCTTGTTTTAAATTCTTAGTATTAATGCCTTCTTTAATTCTATTTTGTGCCATGATTCCATTTGAGATTAAAAATGAAGTTGTAATGAGCAACATTTCTGGCAGAAAGAAATATAATTACAAACACTGGGTATTGGCTCTTTCAAGTAAGTTTGTTGAGTGAAGAGTGTGAGCAGGGGGAATTGAATCATACATTTGCAAAGTGACTAGATACAACCATGGGATGTCCCACTATAAGAAGTGAGATGGTGCATCATCAATTGATACTTCAATGTGTAGTGTGTGAGCCAAAGCTCTAAAATTTTGGGTGACTCAACTATTTTCTAAAATTTACTAGCTTTGATTATGAAATTGCCCTAGGATTTGCTATGAAATTTTCACATGGAGTATTTTTGGTTGAAGGATTGGGGGTTTTGGCTACTAAGGAGATAATTGCAGAAGTCTTGGGTTTACCCAGAGATGGTGAAGGTTATCCGAAGACAAAAGATGCTAAGACAACAAGGGTCGAGCTCACAAGGTATGGAGATCCTCCACCTTATGTAGATAAACAAGGGGCAAGGAGAACTTATTTACTAGAAAAATAGATGGTTTTTTTACATATATATCATTAAATATCTCACTTGTCAAGGTGGACATTCCTATTGTACTCGGTGCATTTCAAACTACTAAGTCATATGAGGCATGCAAGAAGAATGAATGTACCCAATGTGCTATACAACCAATTGAAGAATATAGCAACAAAGACTAAAAAATGTAGGAACAATTCTATTTCTCACCGTTGTTTAAGTAGATTAATTGTTGAAAGGTCTTAGCAATAATCATCCCCACAAATGTCGTGGGAAGAATTTCAAAAAATAAGAAGATTTAGGCTAGTTAATGTAGAGCCTAGGGGCCAACCTTTAACCCATAAGGACAAGAGAGAAGAAATGGCCAAAAAATTGACCTCTACGGCTTCCATTTATATTTAACCTACCATGTTATCTCTTAGTCAAAACCCTATTGTAGTTGAGTCAAAACAATTTGAGTCCATACATGACAGTGCAAGTAGCTCTTCCACAAACCCTAACATAAGGTTTGATTTGAATACTCCACCTATAACTAGAATGCACACAAGGGAAACTATAGAAATAGAGAAAGGGAAAATGAAATAGGAAAGAAAAAATAAGGGAAAAGAGGAAAGTGAAAATCTTGAGAAAATAAAACCTAAACCTAGGAAGAGAAAGACTAGGGAAGGGGAGTCACTTGCAACTTCTACACAAGAAATAAAATCTTGCAAATAAATTAAGGTCAACAAAAGCTACTGCTAGTGTGCCTCAAAGAAAGAGCCATAGGATAAGAGGGAAAACCCAAAAGAAATTGAAAACTACTAGGAGGAAGATCAATATACAAATTGAATAAGATTCTGAGCATACTCCCCCCAATGAGGAGGAAATGATTATTTGTAATAGATCTCATATGGAAATTCCAATCTTCTCTTCATTTGAGCAGAAAAATAATACAACCTTGATTACCAGTATCAGAGGAATAAGGAGAGAAACATATGTATCAGGGAGAGGAATCTTTCTAGTAAGAACAAGAGTTACTAGTATAGGGTAGCTTGAGATAGTAAAGTATTGGGTTAGAAGGACTTGTCGCAATTGCCGAGTAAGTGTCACATAATGAACCCAATCAAAAGAAAATGATAGTAGGGGTTCACAGACATACCCCATTCTCATGGGAATTTTTAGCCTTTGGTATTTAGAAATACATGAAGGAGAAGTAGGAAGCATTGGAAAAAGAAAGACATCGGCTGCAAGAAGAAATTAACAAGAAAAATGTAGAAATTTCTATGTGGAAAAACAAAGTGGAAGATGTAACAAATATTATACCAAAAGTTATACAATGTATCCCCCCCTTGGATTTATGCTTTTCATTTTAGGGAGTTAAGTATTTATTATAAGTTATCAATGGTACTCTCATGTTTAAATTCTTCCATAGTGACTCCTTCGGGAATTATTTTAGGCATACACATCCTCTTCACCTAAAGTTAAATTTTTTATTTGTGAACTTTATTTGCATAACTACATTATTCCTTATGATCAAGAATGAAACCCACTATTGTACATTGGGTACATTCACTTGAGAGTATTTATGTCATATATTCAAAATGAGAACAACTAGGGTCAACAATTTAGAGCATACAAAGAACTTGAAGTCACTAGTCCTTTGCCTCTGAGAGTTGAGTCAAAAGATCAAGACAATATTTTATATACCTAGAATCAAATTATTTATTACCCTGCAGCATACAAGGATAATGTTATGTCCTTTAGGGACTAATCCTACCAAGAATATGAGAAAATGGCCAATACCTCTGGCAGAACAGTGTTTGGATATTCGGCACAGAGGTGGAATGGGTTGTCCGAGGAATTGAAACAAGATGAGCCTCATTCATTGGAAAATTATTATGTAGTTGTAAGAAGGGAAACCAAATATACACACTTGGGTAGGACCATACAAGAGAGATGGATTCCATTGATTTTCCAGTCCCCTATCCTTCTATGGCTAATTCTAGAGTATAGGAACTATCAGTATAATGAAGAGGCATATAAGTCACGATAAGAAATATAAGAAAAGAATCGAGGATTATATTGGAATTAAATTGTAAAGACTTTAGGACAAATAATAGTTAGTGATTTTAGGGTTTAGGCAAGGTAGAGGAATCAGGCTCCACCTAGTGGAGGACCAGTAGAGATTTAGGTTAGGCGGGTGAGGAGCCTAATTTTATGGCTCTTTGTTATAAGAATTCATGTTATATTTTCTACTCTTGTCAAGAGATTAGGAGATAATTCCCTATACTTTTAGGATGCTTATTAAGAAAGTCTAGTAGGTGAAAGGAGTTTTATCTAGCCCTTTGAGTGTTCATGTAGTCAAGAGGAGCAGGGTGTTGAATAATTTGAGGGATGGTGAACTTCTAGCTATAGTGGGAGTGTTAATCCTCTCTTAATATTCATGTCTCTTAGTGGAATAAGTCTAGGGAGTTCGGTTGTACTAAATCTTCTAGGAAGTAAATTGAATTCACTAAGTCCTACCTAGACGCAACTTCCTCTCCTTTTTCTATGTTTTAATAAACTCATGTCCTCCTAGCTTGTTGGGAGTGGATTGACTAAGTAGTTATAATTTCCTTTATAAATAAAGTGTTGTCATTCCTCTGAGAGGTTAGAACCCCCATACTGATGTAATCTTGTTTTCAGTTTACTAGCTTGAGAATGTACTTTAGTTTGTTTTCATGTTGTAAAGATATCTAAGATGAATTAAATGTTTTTTTAATCTTTTGTATTTGAGTTAACTCTATAAGAATCACCTCTAGGGGCCCACTTGGTGATCATTCCATCTTATTTATTAGTTAGGTATTTTTTTTCATTAGTTAGATTCACTCTTGGCAATTGATTGCTCCTGCAACCACCAAAAATTTATTTTGTGACTGTTCCTACAATCGAGGAAGAACATAGTATTTCCTTATCTACTTATTAAAGACTATGTTTTTGTTACCTATTTTAGGTTAATTTTAGTTGTTGATGCATTTCAAGTCTATGTAATTTCATTTCCAGAATGTTACTTTTCAACAATTGTTTTCTTTCCACTTAGAATAGGTATAACTTCAATTATTTCTTAGTGCACATACAATGTTGCACCATTTCAAGTTTTACATCCCTAGTTTGACATGGAAATGTGTCTTAATGATGAAGAGATAACTACTTAGTATGAATATCTAGTCTTTAAGTCGTGGTTTTGTAAACTGAGTTATTGAACCATTAAAGGATTCCAACATAGGATAAATACATTATTCTAACTAGATGAATGAGAAGAATTTAAAAACATGTACTCTAATTACTAATAGCTACCTTATTATATAGAAGAATGGGTTCCATAACATTTCCCCCCCTCAAAAATATTTACCTTTAAACCTTGAGATGAGGAAACTTGAAGAAAATTTGGTAAGTTCCCATGTAGCATCTCTAGATTGTATCCTTTCCACTAGAGTGGAATTTCCTCAATAGGAGTGTGAAGGTTCTTGGTTGTAAGCATATACATATTATTAAATTAACATAATCCATAAAAAATACATAATCAATCATTAATTAAATAAACTTGTTCAAATATATAAAAGAATAGAGACATGAAATTATATTTCAACATAAATTTCATAAGTAAATAAAAACAAGAATATAAGAAAAAAAAATCCTTTACATTAGACCACAAGGTCAAATGCATAGAGTGCGGGTGACCCCAAAATAGTGGGTTGCACTTTTTTGAACATCCTAATTTTTGCTGAAATCACACATTTAAAAAAAAAATGATGATTTAAGATTTGAAAGGTCTCATTTGAAGGAATTAATTGAAAATGGTTAGACTAAATACTTTTAGATCAAAAAATATTTGATATAACCTCTCTACTCTTCATTCATACCTGCAATGGAGTCTCCTTCACACTTATCAAAATGCTGATAATTATCACTTTGACCTTAGATTTTGGGGGATCAAATGAATTCATTCGACAAACCCACATGCAAGATGGTAAAAATAAAAAAGTATTTCCAGTGATTATAATTTTAATATATATTGAGTATATTACGACTTCATATTTTTGGTTTTACTAAACATAGGTTTTTCACAATATATCAAATTCTATGTTTAATGCTTATGGAAAAATAGTAAACTAAGTAGAAAAATATATCTAGGCACTAGGTATTGATGACCTCTTTCTAGCAAAAAAATAAAATTGAACTTTGATACATACATAACAAGTTATGGATCGTCAAGTTTGCCTATGTCTAAATTATAGTTAATGTCACTTCAAAACTTAAAACGATACAAAATATCCAACATAATAAATTAAAACCAATTGCAATTACTAGATATTGGTGTTACAAATCTAAATTCACAAGAATAATTTTTTTATCCCTTTTAGAAAAAAATGTTATATAGTACAAGGCGAATGCCACTCCTTAAAGATGTTGTTTTTTGTTAAAAATATTTTTTGAAGGAGATGGAAAAATGGATATAAATCAATTCCAATTTTTTTAAAATATATATATATTTAGAATCTACACACAAAATGCTAAAAATCACTAGTTTACATCATCTTAAATTCCTAAGTTTTGTAGCAATAAGTGTTCGAACGTGAATTTTTTCCTCAGAATATTTATTTTAGTGTCAAAGTTAGCAAAAAGGTGTAACCCACTATTGCGGGACCACCTATGCATAAAATACAAATCACCCTTGAGCACACCATGGTTGAGAACATCGTTAGAGCACTTTTCCACCCAACCATGAAGCTTTACGCCTCCCAAGAATTCTTCCTAACATAAAAACACGAGGATGCCTAACAATCTAAATCTAGCAAGAGTAATGAAATCTATGAAATAGGATATATCTAGAATACAATTCCTCACGCATAAAAATTTATGCATACAATACCATGATATGATAGAGACTAAGAAATACAATCATTTAACAAATTATTTCAGAAGATTTGGCTAAAGAAACTTTTTAAGTTATTTGTCAGTAGATAGATATGGGTATGAGGTGACTCCATAGGTTTGAGGCAAGTACAATTTATCCTAACCCTCCAAGCATCCTGTACATTCCATCTCAGATTGATATTTAGATTATAGGTTAGTCACTATTTCAGATTTCTAGATTTGGTTTCAGAATCAAAATTACAGTTACTATTTCATATGTATATTTCTCCATTGTTCCTTTGATTCTTGCATTCCCTTTCCCATCTTGCATAGTCATCTTCCACTCAAGTAAAGGAGTCTTCACATCCTCTTAGTGCTTGAGCTTCCTTCAGTCTACTGGATCAACTTTCCTTCCAATGTAGTGAAATACACAAAAAATTTGGGTGTGAGCTTCATACTTTTACCATTCATTCTAGTGATTATATTTCCCCCACCAACATAATAATTCTTTCTCTCATTAGATTTTGGTAAACCTAACTTTATTACATCCTAATTTGATTTTTTGTCTAGATCTTATTTGTACATGTCATGGGTTTCAATCGAAATCCTAGACCATATTCGATTAAAACTTTAAATTAAACTGAACATGATTCTTAATCATTTTAACCCCAACTTTGTTTTTCCTCCATGGGTAAAAGTTAAACCTATTATTTTTGGGTCACCCCCTAATGATTTCCTTTCCCCCACCAACACAACCATTCTTTATCTCATTATAGGTAGTAATTCTATTATTTTGAAGATTGAAGATGTGGCAGGTTCTTTGATTTATAAAGAGATGATGATGAAGGTATCCATCAATTCTAAGAAGGCCCAAAATGTTCATAGAAGACCAAAAGAAAGAGTAAAGAAGAATGAGAAGCATACTAAATCCAAATCTCCTCAAATATCCATAGTTATTTCCTATAATTGTGGTAAGCCTAGACACAATCGTAAGGAGTACAAAAAAAGAAAAGAAGAAAAAGAAGAATTTTGATTCTAATTCTAAGTATGAGAAGGAATATTGTGATGCATTCATTACAAATTTGACCACTCATGATGGTAATGATGCATGGTTATTTGAATCAAGTGCATATTTTTATATGACCTCTAATAAATATTAGTTTTTAGAATATGAAAGATTTGATGGAGGCAAGGTGTAATTGGGTAATAGTTCTCATGTAGTTATTATCGGTCATGGTAATGTTAGAATCTGTTTTCCTAATTGTAGAATAAGAGGGATTATTGGTGTGTTTCATATCCCTAGACTAGAATGAAACTTATTATTTGTAAGCAAAGTAATAGATGTGGATATGAAAGTACTCTTTTCTAATGCTGGATAAACAAAATGGAGATAGGTGGTATGGTTATTTCTAGCATTTTTTATATGTGGCACATTGTATAAGATATATGCATACACCATTGAGTTTAATAACACTTTTGAAAAAACCAAAATATGTTAATACTTCATTAAAAGAAGTGAGAGTTTCACCTTCAACAAATGTTCATTGATTTTAGGCATATAATGGTGCTTTTTATTTTAAATCAAATTTACCTTAATATAAGAATATGTTATGGAACTAGAGACTTGGCCATATTAGAGAAAAAAGTCTAAGGACCTTGAAAAATAAAAACCCTATTTAGGGTTTGGATAATTTTAATCTTGATTTTATTTTTGTGAGCATCGTATTTATGAAAACAAGACCATGTTTAGCTTTAGTTAAGTTCTCATCAATATTATGGCGTGTTGTATATTATTCAATTTTTATGTGTTTGGTCAGTTAGATGTTCCTTCCATTGGAAACAAGACATATTATGATTCATTTATTGGTGATTATAATAGGACATGGGTATATTTTCTAACAAGTAAATTTGATTTTTTCAACTAATTTAAATAATTCAAAGCAATGGTTGAATTTCAAACTAGAAAGAAAATATTTTTTTTTGAGGACTAATAATGGCAGTAGATTTTTCTTAGAAGATTTCAATAGATTATGTAAATATTTTGGAATTAAGTGACAAGAGAAAACTCCATATTCTCCACAACATAATGGAGTTTTCAGAAAGGATGAACAAGACATTGATGGAGAATCCTAGAAGTATGTTGAGTGGTATTTCTCTAAAATAGAACCTATGGAGGCATGGTCGGGTCATAATCCTTCATTGAGACATCTTATAGTTTTGGTTAGATGCAACATATGGATATGTGCCAAAGGACATGTGTACAAAGTTAGAGAATGGGGTTGGAAAATGTATCTCCATTAGATACAATCATGGTGTGAAAGGATACAAGTACTGGGACCATGTTGCACTAAAGGTGATATACAATATACATGTTATTTTTAGAGAAACTAACTCTCCTTTTACATTGTAGCTAGTTGAAACTAAAAAGGAAAATGTGATTCAACTTCCTTCTACGACTCAAAAAATTTAATCAACACCCTTAGATAGACAAGAAGTTGAGAATGGCTCATCTAGCTATGAAGATTCAAAAGAGGATGAAGAACCTCCATATCAACTTGAATGAATGTCTATAAGGAATAAAAACCCACCTAAAAGGTATTCACCTAATGATTGGAGATGTATTTTTTTATTTCAATACTAATGTGGATGAACATAGTGTAACATAAAATAAAAAAGGATTAGACGGTGTGAATGTGGATGGGGATAATGAACTAGGTCTTATCCTCTTATTTTATGTTGTAGTAGAAGGAATATGATCCACTTAATCTTAAAATGGAATCAATGTTCAAGTGGGTGCAATGGGTTGCTTCACTATTATGCAATTGAGGAGTGGATGTATGAATGCAAAATTAATGGGGATATGTAAGATTTAGGGTCAAATGAAGAGAAAAGTTGACTTTCAACATACACAAGTTGACAAAAATATGATAGAAAATTATGCTATTAGAAATACAACCCAAAAAGTTTAACTAACTTGCAGATATGATCTAGAGGTAAGCTAGAGGGACTAGGTCAACTAGGTCATTCTATTACCAATAATAGGTTGACTAGGTTGTCCTATTCCCTACACTTTCTAATAATTTCAATTGTATATTATAGCTAGGAACTTTTACTTCCCATATATGATCCCAAAATTGGCACCACATATTCTTGCACACACAAAAAAGAGAGAGATTGTTTGGTAGATAGAGGTTTACCTCAGTCAAACCTTGTATTGAGGAATCAATAGTGAAATTGAAATTAAATATGCATAAATGGAAAGTGTGCTAATATAAAGAAGAGGATAGATAAAAAAAATACAATGTTTATACCTTCACAAATATACTTGGAGTTGTAATGTCAATGAAGATTCTTGAATTAGTCTTGAATAATGTTTTAATGTCTTCAATTTTTTATAATAATAAAGGGTGCCTTCCATAAATGCCTAGATCTAAAAATACTCCTTAAATCTCCAATGTTGTTATTCTTGATCCCACTTACCTTGAAAAGGGATTTATTCACATTGATATTTGTGTGCTTCAAAGAAGGATCTTCTTTCATTATTGAGGCCTTCTCTTATTTTTCTTCAATGATGGAGAGAAGATTGCTACAATGGATAAGATTTTTAGAATTGGCTTCTGTTGGAATTTTTGGCATTCATGTTTTTTCATTAATGTCAACATATGTTCCAGATGAAGATAGATAGATTGGTTATCACTAGTGGATGGATGACTAATAGAAGTGTATAAATATTGTACAGATGTTTCAAAGTGTGCAAAGATGGGGATGTGTATAGGGAAAAACCTTGATCTTACATCTAAGGTCTCTTGAGTTTGTGTTTCTATTTTTTTGAGTTACATCATTTTTGGTAAAGAATATTTGCAGAACATGACAGAGAATTGTGATAGTGTTAGTCTCTGAGTTTTATGGATAACTTTGGTGTGAGCACGATTCATGTTATGCAAGATTGGGGAATGTTAGCAGACATGTTGAGGAATATTTTTTATGATTCTTGGGTTGCAAGACTCTTGGTGACGTCAGTTGTGGCATGTATTCTAGAGAAGACCTATTTGGGGCCAACTTCGGAGATTTAGCATGCATTGTGAATAGCGAGCATGGATTGTGGACCTTGGATTAATTTTGATGATTTGTAATTGATGTTTACTTGTTCATGGTACTATGTGTATCTTAGCAAGGGGTTATGTAATTATTTGTGCATTGGGGAAGTCTTAATTTTATGACCTAATTGCTTATTATAAACTTATTTAAAGGAGAGTTGTTTTCTTGATTAGAAGTGTGGATAGTGAAGTGTGGAAGTTGTGAGCTTGTATTTGAGAATTATGCTAGATTTAGAGTAGATATTCTGATTGATGAACTTAATTGGAACTATTTAAGAAAATTTCTTGCTATCAGTCAATTCACTGGATGTGATATCTTTGTATATCTGTATCTTGGACAGTGAATCCTAAAGGTTTATTTAACCTTCTTTAAGCAGTGAGCATGGGCAGTGAACCTATTGCTTCTCTTGACTCCTAACAAGGTCTGTCCTTTAACATGGATTTTGTATTATATGTAATAATCAACTCTTAAAAGGGCTAAATCTCCTAACATGGATACTATACTTTCAATGCATTATTTGTGGGTGCTAATTCCCACCGGTTTTTTTTCCCTTAATAGGGTTTCCTCGACAACAAGTGGTTGTGTTATGGTGTTGTTGTTAATGTGTTTAGAATTGCATTTATCTTTTGATTGTTAAAGGTTAAATTTTATGATATTATGCATACAACTGATTCACCCCACCCGTCTTCATTGTACTAGTGGGCTATTATTGATAACAATTGGTATCAGAGCTTCTGGCCCTTTGAGAGAAAGCTTAATAGCTTGAGGTGATCCTGAAGATGGTATTCTATAGGAAAGAAAGTCCTAAGTTTGATCTTGAAAACTTTGATAGTTGGAAGAACAACATGAGAACTCATCTGCTGTATTTGGGAATTGACTACATGATGATTACAAAGAAAGATGAGACGGTCAAGACTGAAGATGAATTAGATATAACTACTGATGATGAGAATAAGTTGTTCTCTTGTAACATGATTGCAAGAGAAGCACTAATTAGTGCGCTCTCTGAAAGTGAATTCATAGAGGTTAAATATTTGGATTCTGCACATAAAATTTGGTCAAGATTAGAAGCACTATATGAAGGAGACAATTTTAATAATCAGGAAAAGTTATAGAACTGGAAGACAAAGTTGGAAATCCTAAAAATAAAAGATGATGATAATGTTAGAGCATATGTATAGAGGTTTATTGAGGTTTTTATAGGTATTATAAAATTTAGAGGGACCTATAGTGAAGAAGAAGTGATCACAAAGATTATTAGATCTTTGACAGTTGTTTACAAAACTAAAGTTCAATCTATAGAGGACATCATACCTTTGATGGTGATCTTCAATAGAGAGATGTTGATTGAAAAATTAAGACCTTTGAGGCCATAGAGTTGGGATAAGGGATAAATTTAAGAAACCCCCTCCTAGGAAAAAGTGTAAAATCCTGGCGAATCCTACATTAATTTAGGGGAAAAATTTTCTTGACGAAGGCAAATTTTTTCCAAATTAGGAAAATAATATAAAGGCAAAGGCAAATTTTTCCCTGCTGAATGAAAATTCCATAAAATCCTGAATAATACATTAATGTGGGGGGGAATATATATTGTATGAGGCAAAGTTTTTTCTTTTGAAGTAAAAAAATTATAATATATGAGGCGAATGATTTTCTTTTGAAGGGAAAAAAATATTGGTAATGGCATATTTTATGTGTCGTTTGAAAATATATTTATTTTATTGGCTAGTATATCGTTAATTATGGTAAAAATAAGTATTTTATTGGCGATTTTCAAAAGATGGGACTTGTCAATGCATCATGTGGGCCAATGCCAACTAAGAACTTGTTTGCAGATTAAACACATTGGTATCAATAAGCACAAAAGGTTACATCGACACACAACCTAACAGTAACATCCATCATTTTATCATGTTAAATTTATTATTTGAGACCATTTGATGATCCTAGATTAATGGCTGAAGTTTAATTTTGACCCCAATTTCTTGAAGGAAACAGAGTTCTTCAAGAAGTTACCGGAATGATGACACGTATCAAATTAATCTGCACCAAAACTATTATCTAATTAATGCAACATAAAATAATGACATAATGTATTACATGTATGAAGTATTACATCTATTTGCATGGTCGGTTAAGGAAAAAATCTCTCGGGAACGACCCAAGTGAGGACAGGTGGACACCAACCCTTCCATCTCACTATAATATAAATGATCCCTTGAGATTAAAATCTCAGAAGATGTAGTCAATTTTATCCTTGGAACATTGATTATCATTCCTTGGACATTCTTAGATGTTGTGTAGAGCAAAGCCAGTTCAATCTTTCTTGCAAGACTACACTCATCTAGCTACTCGTAGGGCTATACTCCTCAATCTTGCCTGGTGCAAGTCTATGGGAGACGATTGTGAATGGATGTCTGAATTAAACACCTCATAGTAGTGGCCACCCAAACTACCTCCAAAAGGTTATTAATGCTTGTGCAAGGAAAATAGTAACTTCCCAAGACACTCATCATATCGAGCCCTCCTTGACATTACTACTTGGATAATATGGGCTCCAACATCCATTGCGTGTTGTTGGACTTCCATATTCTAAGGAGTCATTGAGTGTGTTCCTAAGTTAATGAGAAAGTATTTCCAATCTTAACCTAGTTGTAAAGTATAGGTGTGCTTGGAGTCTAAACAAATTTCTTGATGTATATCCATTTAAAACAAAATATAATCACCTCAATTTATCACCTCTCAGACAATTGTAGATAGTTAAAAATATTCAAACCCACAAACATTTAGTAGACAAACCCTAATATCAGACAATTTTCCTCATTTTTAAACCAAGTGGAAAATATAGACAAGTCTGTCAGAAGGTTGTATTTGGTATATAGGGTCACACCTAGTGAACATAGTCACATTCAAACAATCGAGGATCACATACTATAATCTAGTGTTGCATCTGGGAAATGAGCTTAATTCAGGGTTGTATCTAGGAAGTTGAGCTTAGGGTAGAATTGCATCTAGTCATTCCAAGGTTTCATTTAGTGGCTTAGATTTGGGACAAAGAGTGTCTTGACACATGTCAAAATTTGGATCTTTTCCATTTTGGATACCAGTTTTGTCTCTCAGTTAGGTTCAGTTGTCATTCTCAGTTAGCCTTGAAGTTTTCATCAATCAAGTTGCAAGTGTATCTCGCATGATTTTTAGGTATTTGAACAATCATTCCCAAGTCATATTGTCATTTCACTTTCAAATCTCTTTGGTTCCAATCTCACTATCAATGCATTCTAACCCTCTAACGCTAGAACTTATCACTTGGTCTTATCAAACTCTCACTCACCGTTCTTTGGAATAACTCACTTGGACGATTTCAAACCTTGTTTGCACATTGGGACACTTTGACGAGACTCCTCTTACACTTTTATGGTGAACACGAGACAAAATAAATATCATGTTGATGATTCAAAAATTCCTCCTAGACTGATTCAATTCCATTATGGAGGTACATCAAGAAAAAACCCTATTTTTAATCAAGACTCACCCTAAACACCTCTTAACACGGGATAACTAGAACCACACACAATGGTTGGGCCTCATGGATGAAGTGTTGCATTTGATGAATACAATGATGAAGATACTCAAGAAGAAGGAAATCATGATCGTCCCCTATTTGATTCTGATAGTGAAGAAGACATAACCGAGGAAAATTATAACAAACTTAAGAAAAACAAGAAGTTTCAAAGAATATTGGAAAAAATCATCAACGAGGACAAAGAAAAGTACATCCTTCACTTGGCTTCTATGGGAGATAAGCTCCCTAAAGAGTATGATGTTGAGTGATTTAAAGTGAAGAAGTACAAACATCTATCTCAATTCTCTTGAAGAGACTATACCAAATGCAAATGGAAATAAAAGAGATCAAAAGAGAGAAGGATAAACCGACAAAGAAGTACTCGTTGGAACACATCTGTCCATTCCCATTCAATAAAAACTTACACATGGTTCCTTTAACACCTAACATGGAAAAAATTAAGTATGATAAATACACAAGAGACATGAACCCTCATGATCATGTGAGATTATTTTTCACCTTGAGTACAAAGTTCATGCATGAACCTATGTACTTGATGAGACTATTTCCCAGAAGCTTAGGAGGACCAGCCATGGAATGTTTTTCTAAATTAACACCAAGCATACAAACATTTGAAGAATTTATTCAAAGGTTAATTCAACATTAGTCATACAATATACAACACACTATTACTATGATGGATCTATGTAATACAAAGAAATGAACTAGAGAACCTTTTATAAATTTCTTACAACAGTGGAGAAACATATTCACACAGTATTCAAGAGAAATACCAGAATCGGAAAAGATGGAAATCTTCATCAATAACTTAGTGCCATAAATGAATTATGCTCTTCAAATGAAAGATTCTCCTAGTTTTGATAGAGTGATTAGAAATAGTATTTGAGTTGAAGACATCATGGTTATAAATTGAGAAGTCACACTTTATAAAGACAAAACTCCTCCAATAACAACAACAACTACAATAAGGATAAACCTAAATGGTGGAATAAGAACAAGCATGTTTTTAGTGATGGAGTTGTGGATACATCCAATGTGAATGTTAAAATAGTTGTGTTTAATCTTACGAGTAGCCTAAAAGTAAACAAAGAGGATAAAACAACATCGACACCAATTCCAATAGCAAACAATGATATAAACAAGAATAAGCCTTGGATGAATATACTTAGGTGTACATTCACTCCATTAGGATAAATATTTGAGACAATTTTAAAAAAAAAATTGGACAATAAAATCATTACCTTATCATAGTCAAAACCATGGGAACCATAAGTGAAACCAAGGTGGTGGAATGAAAATTACTATTGTGCCTTCCATCAAAATAAAGGACATAAGACCACTGACTGCGTCAAACTTAAGCATGTCATATATGATCTCATAGATGGAGATAAGATCAAGGTGGAAGTACATACTTTGAATGAGGATCATATGTCATTCACCAGACCATTTCAAAATTATGAAAAAGGAGAAGCCTCTAAATCTAAAGGAAATGAAGTTAACTACACCTATTCAAATACTGATAACATGTTCAACATGCTGGAAGTAAAAGAGGCATCAATCAATATGATAACTATCAAAAGTGTAAAAGACAAAGATGCACATTCGAATGCAGTAATGCAAAGTCAAGAGAAGGTGACAATAAAAGGGGTCAATTCCTCATCAAAACAACCAACATCATCTAAACCACATGTTATCACAATTCCAAAACTAGGAACAACAAGACAAACAGTTCCCTCACCATCTGCCAATTACAACTTGGTAGACCAATTACAAAGAACGTCTGCTCAAATATCCATATTTGAGTTACTAAAGATCTCTCCAATACATAGAGAAGTCCTTTAATGAGCCCTACATGCAGAAAATGTTCCAAAATTCATAGACATGTACAAATTATAGGCTATGGTTGGTCATATAACATCTCCTCACTATATATCTTTTTCAGAAGAAGATGACAAATCTTTGAATTATCCACAAAATCAGCCTTTTCATATTCATGTTCTAATTCAAAACATCAGGTAAAGCATGTATTGATAGATGGATGCACGATCTTGAACATTTGTATCTTCATTTTGGTAAAGGAGCTAGGGTTTTTAGAACATGATATTGATCCACGGAGGAAAATAACCATTAAAGCCTATGATGAAGAACAAATATCCTCCAAAGGATTAGTCATGATACCTATCAAGATAGGCCCAATAGAATGAGATGTGACATGTCAAGTTATTGATTTTCCATTATCTTATAACATACTATTGGGCAGACCATGGATACATGATATGCAAGCAGTTCCATCCACTTACCATCAATGTATCAAGTTCCCACACAACGGAGTGGAGGTTACTATCATGGCTGATTCAAGTTACTCCTTCAACAATGTGAAAGGAGACAACATGGTTCCTCACAACAAGGAATTTAATAAAGAGTTTACACCTGAAACATCAAAAGATATGGTAATGTGAAGCTTTGGAAAATCTTTAAAATTTGAAGAAATTGACATGGGTGAATACAAAATGGATACAATGCCATCATTGGCTAATATCCCCTTATCTCCAAAATTATATGGAAAACCCTCAAAGTCATTTCCACCTACAGTCTCAAAGGTATTGGTTATTCATGAAGCCACATGAATGGTCAGAGCTACAACCTCTCAAGAAGAAGACAATGAAGATAGGGTTGTCTTATCATGGCTATATAAAGAGGAAAAGGGAGTAAGTGAAGTAAAGCAAGTAGAAATATCTCCAAAAAAATATGGTAAAGGTTATGATCTTCTGAAGTGAATATACTATAAAGGAAAAGGAACTCTAGGAGATAAAGGTAAAGGGCTCATTGAACCTATCACATGGAGTTTAGGAACACCAAAGATAGAACATGATTGGGCTTTAATGAATTAAAACATACTACCATAACATATGGTCAAATTTTTGATAAAGGAAGTGATGAAGAAGAAGAGGAAGTAGAAGACATACCATGGACATATGAGAGATTCTTAAATCTAGGAGCTAAAGACTTGAAGTATCAAGGAGAATGGTATATACCCTATCACATCAAAGAACAATCAGAGCACCATGTTCCATTATTATCACAAATACATTTCCAAGAATCAGAAGAGAGAGAAGAAGAAAGAGTAGATAATCTTCATGAAGTCCAACAAGAAGAGGAATACCTTGAAGAAGCACATTTGGAATAAGAATAAAGAAGAATTCATAGAGAAGAAGTTAGTATCTCAAACATACATGAAGGAGTAGAATTTATAAGACAATAAGAGAGCCTACATCCAAATTGGGGGAAATTAGTCATAATCACCCATGTCCTTGATCTCTCACACTTTGATACGCAAATATCCCATGGGGCTCACCAAATAACTATTGTTGAGTTTCTAAACTCATATGATTACAATATATCATAATCACATGATTATGAGTGTGATCAGATGTCTGATGCTACCATGGATATTGAGGTAGATATGATCCATAAATTTGTACCTTTATGGGAAAGAGGAGAAAGTTCTAACACTACCCACACTACAAACATTGTGACAAGATTGGTTTATGTGGTGATGCCTAGTATAATTGATGAAGACATTGAGTTCTTAATAGGATCGGATGAGTACGTAAGGATATTAGAAGACTTTGATAGAACAAGAGAAAGAGAAGAGGGAGAAAGCACAAATGTTAGATCGCTAGATTTAGGTTCACATAACACTAACAACGGCCCTAATAATGCCAACCAAACTCTTAATGATCTAAGCACTATAGAAGCCAACTTAACAAAAATCATCTTGTTGGTTAATAGTCTTGACACTAACGCGATGTTGTCCTTAGAGTCCTCTGAATCTCTATCATTGATAAACCTTGAGCTAATCAACTAGATTGAATCTGAGCATACCAACATAATAAGTTTTACCAATGACTAAACCCTATCTTGCTATCTTAATTCTTGCAAACCCTATACCTCTTCCACCAGTGTAAGGAGTGTAAATACAACAAAGGAGGATATCAAGTTTCTTATTCTCAAATTGAAAAATAAAAAGAGAAAATAACTGATTGTGAAAACCATGTTGTGGAAGTATCTGATTATAAAAAAAGTAAAAACAAAAGACATATATGATGGTGAAAACATCTAAGAGGTGCCAAAAGATGTGATTCTTGATATTCTTCCCAAACATTTCCAAGAAATACCTTTAGTATTGATAGAACAAACACAACCAGTCAGTCTGGGAAAAGCTGAAGCTCCACAGATAGTTCATATTGCACAATCCTTATCAGAAGAAGAGAAAACACAATGCACTAAATTCCTCAAGGAAAAGAAGATCAAATTTGTGTGGTCTTATTTTGATATGCCTGTATTAGATCCTGAATTAATAGTGCATCATTTATCTATTGCTCCTGGGATAAAACCTGTCAAACAAAAAGTGAGAAAAATGCATCCACAGGTCACATTTCTAGTGAAGACAGAACTTGAAAAGCTTTTGAAAGTTGGGCTAATAAGAGTTATTGCCTATACAGGATGGATTTATAACATATTACCTATATCTAAAGTAGATAAATCTATATGAATTTTTGTAGATTTTAGAGATTTGAACAAGGCTTCCAAAAGATGATTTCCCACTACCTAATATTGACATGATTATAGATCTTATGGCAGGATATGAGATATATTCACTTATGGATGGTTTTTCTAGGTACAATCAAATAAAAATAGCAGCTGAGGACCAAGATTAGAAAAAATTTACCTATGCATGGGGTACCTTTTGCTGGAATGTAATGCCATTTGGATTAAAGAATGTCGGTGCAACATTTCAAAGGGCTATGCCAATATCTTTCATGACATGATGCATAAAAACATGGAGGATTATGTAGATGATACTTTTGTTAAATCAAGAAGTAGAGAATTTCATATTGAGGACTTGAGGGAAATCTTAGACAGAATGAAGTAATTTTAATTAAGACTAAATCCAAATAAATGTGCATTCGGTGTTAAATCAAGAAAGCTACTAGGATTCACAGTTTTAGCAAAAGGAATCAAAGTAGATCCAGGTAAAGTGAAAGTAATCATGGAAATGCAACTACCTCACAATATAAGTCAAATGAGAATGCTTCAAGGAAGGATTCAATCCATAAGGAGATTCATGTGTTAACTAGTAGACAAATCACAACCTTTCACAAAATTGTTCCATAAAGGAGTGACTTTCCAATGGGATGAACATTGTGAGAATAATTTCAAGGAATTAAAAGAATATCTAGAAAATTTGCCTATCCTAATGGCCCCTATTCATGAAAAACCACTGATACTCTACATTTCAGATATGACAACATCACTAAGAGTTTTTCTAGCACAAGAGGATGCACTTAAGAAGGAACAATCCATTTACTATATCAATAGGACATTAGTCTCCTATGAGCTCAATTATAGAGGGATAGAAAAATCATGATTAACACTTGTCTTTGCATCACAAAAAATGAGACATTACATCCTTGCTCACACTGTGAGGCTAATCACAAAGATTGATCCATTGAAGTACCTTCTAAGCAAGGTGACATTGACATGAAGATTAGAAAAATGGGGTTTGATGCTCAGTGAATTTGATATAGAATATGTGGATTGAAAAGCAATCAAAGGAAAAGTGATAGAAGATCAAGTGGCAGAGTCACCATTGCAGGAAAAAACACCATTGATAATTGAATTTCTAGATGAAACTATAATGCATTTAATATAACATTCATGGAAAATGTACTTTGATAGTTCCTTTACTCAACAAGGATCGAGAGGAGGTGTTCTATTTGTTACTCCATAGGGCTATAAGATACCTAAGGCTTATAAACTAATATTTCCATGTACTAATACTATCTAAGAGTATGAAGCCTTGGTGAACGGTCTCAAGATGGCTATAGAATGGAAAATTGTAGAGCTGCACATATATGGAGATTCTCAGCTCATTATTAACAAAGGAAATGGTGAATATCAAACAAGAGATTAAATTTTTATGTCTTACAAGTATATGATGGATTATTTCAAGAATTACTTTGGCTTCCTTACATTTCAGCAGATTCCCAGAACATAAAATAGAGTTGTAGGTGCAATGGCAATACTGGAATCTATGTTACAACTAGAGGAACATCAGTTTCGCTATGACTTCTTGGTGGAAGAGTTACTTTTTCTTGCATTTGATGCACTTGAAACCCAGATAATTTGTTACCTAAATATTCTAAACCCATACCAATATAGAATTATCTATGCTTATCTTAAAGATCAATCCTTACCTAATGGCATGTCCAAAAATGAGAAACGGTCCCTAATTAGGACAACATCACGTTACGTAATCATTACTACTAACTTATATAGGCATCGTCTCAATGGAACACTACTTAGGTGTTTAGAACTTAAAGAATATAATCACGCGTTAAAAGAGGTCCATGAAGGTGTGTGTGGTTCTCACTCAAATTGTCTATCGCTAGCCAAAAAAATCCTAAGGGGTGGGTACTACTCGCCTACAATGGAAAAATATGTTATTCAATATGCTAAAACATACCAAAAATGCCAAACTCATGGAAATATCATACATGTTATATCTAAAGAGTTAATACCATTTATTACACATTATCCATTCCAACAATGGGTCTTTGATCTTATAGGACAAATCTATCCCAACTCTTTAGGTGGACATAAATATATCATCACGGGCACTAAGTATTTCACAAAGTGGGTCGAAGTAGTGTCACTAATCAAATCCAATAGGAAACAAGTATCCATGTGATCTTGTAGGACAAATCTATCTCAACTCTTCAGGTGGATGTAAATACATCATCATGGGCACTAAGTATTTCAAAAATTGGGTTGAAGTAGTATCACTAATCAAAGCCAATAGGAAAAAAGTATCCATTTTCATTCTGAACTACATCATTTGTAGATATGAGATACCCTCATCTATTGTAACAGACAATGGGGGCTAGTTCAAAAATCAAGATATTGATGAACTATGTACATAGTTCCATATCACTCAACATTGTTATTCCATCTATTACCGTCAAGGTAACAGACAAGCTAAGGCATCAATCAAGAATATTCTCAAAATCCTACGTAGAACTGTGAGTAAATCTGGCAGAGATTGGCATTTGCAACTAAATACAGCATTATGGGCGTATATAACTAGCATTAGAACACCAACATGAGTCACACCATTTGATCTCATCGATGGTGTAGAAGAAATTTTTCCCATTGAAGTGGAAATACCTTCTTTGCGGGTATCTTTAAAAGGTCTAGTCACAGATGAACAATACCGCATAGATAGGGTCCAAGAATTAGAAATTCTGGATGAACGTAGACAATAGGAATTTGATCACCTCAAGGTATATCAGAAAAGGATTTCAAGAGGATATAACAAGAAAGTGAAACCTAGAAAATTTTAAGTTGGAGATCTAGTACTCAGAGAAAATCCTAAGAAACATCAAAATAGAAATCCTAAGAAACAACAAAATAGAGAACAAAAGGGAAAGTTTGAACCCAACTGGTTGGGATCCTTTATTATCACAACAAATTTTGGATCAAGAGCTTATCAATTAGCTATGCCTGAAGGAGATGTTCTCCCTGATCCTATCAATACTCTTCACTTTAAAAGGTTTTACGCTTGACCTTCAGCTGCAGGCTTGTACAACAGAAATTGATCGTCAAGAAATCTTAAAAACAACATAAATTGATCCTGAAAAAAGTCAAAATAGTAAAAGGCATAAACAAAAAAAAATAGTGGAAAAAGTCTTGAAAAAAGTTATTCTTGGAGGAAACCCGGCAAATAGGTGCCTTGATACTAACAAAAAAAAAGAGAAAAAAAAAGAAAAAGTAAAAAAAAATTAAAAAACAAAAAAGTGCCTTGGCAAAAACCTGGTAAAAAGGCATCGTGGTAGCAAAAATAGAAATTTTCCAAGTGGTGAAAACCTGGTAAACAAGCCACACCTGTAATCATTTCTTCATCTATCAATACACTGCTTGTAGTCGGTTTCTATTCAAAAAATTTGTTGGTGGGTATCTATTGGTCACTTTCATATCATCAATTAGACCTAATCTATCCAATGTTTCACTTTCCTTGCCTAGAATTTATCTATGTGTGAGTCTTTGGATAATGATCTTTCACTGGGGGTATCTCTCCTAGCAGATTTAGTAGTCAGGTCAGCCTTATCGGTCTAAAATTGGTCTGTCACATTTTGTCATCCTAAGTTGTTGTCTAGGAAAGTTTGCCACTAAAATAGAATTTCTTAATATTTGCACAAAAAAATCACAATCACTTTCACAAAAAAGGTGTTTCTTAAACACCACCTACCTTTAACGGACATCACACTAGTGTTTCTCAACACTTTAATCAATAGTGTTTCTCAACACTTCATCAAATTGCAATTAACGATAAACCTGATCACAATGGTGTTTTCTACACCACTACACTCATTCATACACTACATTGATAAAATTTAATCTTTGATTAATAAATGATAAAAATGATAAATCAAAGGTGTTCCTAAACACCAATACTCACAAATAGACTTATCTTGATTTATGTTTGATCATGACTCTTTAACATTTCTCCATGATGTATTTTGACTAGTGGCATATACAAAACTCAAAAATGTTCTTTTCTTGATGTCTATGTTTATCAAATTTTTATTATGTCTTCCGAGTAACTCCATGATGTCTATTAAACAAGTAAGAGAAACTAGGACAAGGGACATAACATTTTATTTGTTTTCCACTAGTGGGGATTGGTGCAATGATCCTATAAACTTCACATACTTTGGGTGTCTATGGTAAGAGCCTCCATCATGATTGGAAGGCCACATATATCTCAACCCTATTTATATGAAGGCTATGGTGAGTTGAATCATTCTTCTTGTCTATTTTTTTTGTATAAAATTAAATTCTTAGTAGGGTGTACACAACATTATGTACGCAATGATATGAATATTAATGAAAGGGTCATTGCGGGTTACATATAATATATTGCACATGAACACAAGAAGGTTTTTAAATCAAAAGGAAATAATTGACAAGTCATCCTGACCTCTATGCCTTGATGCTTAGGTTTATTTTTGAAATTGCATTCGATTAAGGTAGTATTCAAATTTTCAAGATGGATAGACTCTATCAGTGAAGGTTGTACTAACCTATGGTGTTAATTAAACAAACACTCTATGATGATAAAAATGCTATTTCTGGAATGATCAATGACTGTCCTAGAGGTCTTAAATTAGATGCATTCATGATTCATATTAGTTGCATTAATCGTGCATGATTACTTGAGCTCAAAATGATTTCCTTTCTGACTCAAAATCCAAGTTTGACTACTTAATCTATTGATTAATTAATTTATTCATTGATACATATTTTTTGTTGTATGACATGGCATAAGCATTTGCATACATTCTTGCATGAGCATCATTTGAAACAAAAGAAAAGAATACATATCATGGTATATCATCAGTACTTTTTTTTATAGAGAAAACAAAAAGAAATAAGAGCATTCATACATCCATAGTTGCATCCTTACATTTATATGCATAAGAAAAGACAAAATCATACATGTGCACCTCCATATAGAATCATCTCACACATTTATATATTAGTGGAAAAGTAAACATAAATGATGTCATCACATGAGTATCATCAATATCATCACAAAGACCAAGTGCATCATAAAATAAAATCTAAGCATCTATCAAGTGAAGTAGATAATGAGATAACATGAACATATCAGTATCAGAAGGCACTATCTCATATATATATATATATAATATATAATATATAATATATATATTAATGAATAAACATGTCAGTATGAAAAAAATAATGTATCAAGTAGCATGGAGTACATATCAGGAGATCACTACTGGGTCAATATACAAAAAGTCACTATGATGGAAAGTATCATGATTGACTCCCACCCTTAGCTTGATCACAAGGGGGAGGAGGTGGAACATTGGCTCGTGTAGGAAGTGGTGGCGATATGGCTCCCTTTGACTACTGAGAAATGCTAGAACACAATGGAGATCTTTGAGGCTCAGGAATGGCCATGAAATATAAATCAAAGTAATAAGATTCCCTTTATCCATGGTGTATGGAAGTACAATCCTAAAGCTCTCTCTCAGCTCTCAACATATCACCCTACTAATCTCTCTCAGCTTTGAGTGCACCCAGCTGTAAATCTCTCTCTGATCTCAACATCTCTAGCTACCTATCCCTGTCTGCTAGTAGTGCATCCAAGGTGGTAATCTGAGCCCTTATCTTCTCTCTCTCTCTCTCTCTCTCTCTCTCTCTCTCTCTCCCTCTCACACTATGATAAATGATCTGTATATTTGTCCTTATCTATGGGAGAATCCTATGGAGGAGGTCTACCACTGCCACTACTCTCCCTAGTCTGTTTCTGACCTGTTAGTCTCTGATGTTGTTGCTGCTGCCTGAAAAATAATGGTCCTATATCACTGCGCAGAGTAATGACTCTCACTTGGGTGCACCTTCCCTCCTCTCCACCACCACCCCTATTATCCCCATCATCTCCCTTATCATATAAGACATGTCTCTGACCTCTGTCTCTAGGAGGGACCCTACCACCTCTATCTCTCCCCCCTCCATCTCCCCCCCTCCATCCCTCCCACCTCCATCTCATCCTCCTCTATCTCCTCTCCCTCATCCACCCACATGACCCTCCTTAGTAGGATCATAGTCTAATTCCTCCTCGATCTGTGGTGTTATTTCCTCAAGAACAATGAAATGGGGAAATGGGTATTGATCTAGAAAATCCCTGTACTCACCAGTGATCCCTCCATTAGCAATATATGAAAGATAATCCTAACCTACCAGAACCATATGTGTGATCTCTCGAAGGGAAGTCTCATATGTTAATCAGGCTCCCTACTGTGCCTCCTCATCCCTAATCCAGGTATACACTGCCTGATCCTATGGCACACCATGTACCCTACCATACTCCCTGAACATACAATTAAATATTAAGTGCTCAATAATGTACCTGGTACGACCAATAAGGTACCTTCTCTGAAAGAGATATGACATCTTTTGCTGATCTAAAGCCTACTCCTCACAATCAAGATATGGTCTCCACTCGACCTTAGTAACATCATCTAAAAGGCACCACCAATACTCCAGCTTATCCAGATGTGGCTGCTAGATGTATCCTGAATACACATAAACATAAGGATCCTCAGGATCCCTCTTCCTATCAACTATCAACCGTATCATGGGAATATGCTCCCAGGCCCAGATCTGCAGTATCAAGATACCAATTGTCATCCTCTGAGAGCACTGGTATACTCTCTCATGGAGCTCCCTATAAGTGTGCTAGAATACAACTACCACATCCATACCAGCGGGAAAAAATGATCATATCCTTGAGCATACCAACTCAACCTCACATTAATCCATGTTGTCCATGGTCAGGCATAAGAATACCCCTATCAACCCAGCAAGATACACAAGTAGACACTTTAGTGGGTAAGCATGTAATCCCACGTCAAATAGTGTCAAGGAATCGAAGGATCAATAAATAACCTTTATGTATCTATAATGGCTATGGTGGACCCAGACTCAAAATGAACTTGTCTTCCCATAACTGGTATGCACATGATCTACTACACATCCTCTTGGGTGACAGTGATCTCACCTAGCGGCAGTTGGAAGGTTTTGTGCTCTGAGTGCCATCTCTTGGCAAGAGAAGTTAACAACCCTTGATTTATCCTAATATCAGGTAAATCCACTAAACTACCTAATCCTAAACAACCTACAACGTGTCACTCCTCATCGGTCATCTACTTTGATAAAGTCAAAATATAGACAAGCCTCAAACATAAAAATGATACAATGCCTAATCCAGTCTGCAAAACATAAATCAATGACATCAATTTTTGGATCAAGGTAACCTATGGAAATAGCTAAAAGAACAAACATATAAATCTTTGTGACTAGACTGACAAGGCAAACTCACCAGTTTACTCAAAAATCAGAAAAAAGATAACTTTTCACTAGTTGCAACCCTGTTTTGACAGGGTGTGAGTCCTTTACTAGATGCAATCCTATTATGTTCGGATGCGATCCATAATCCTAGATGGGATCCTATTATCATAGGATGTGACTCAAAAATCAGGGTGCGATCCTATTTTAACAGGATGCAATGCTTGATATTTGGGGCAAACTAGGGGAAACTTTAACCACATGCAATCCTCTGATGGACACAGGGTGCAATTCTATTTCAACAGGATGCGATCCAAGATTTTTAGGATCCCCAGATGTGACATGAGATTTACTAGGTGCAATCTGGAATACCGGATGTGACCCTATATTATAACTCTTATAACTATAGCTAATGCGATAAAAATTCAATTAAAAAGTGTAAAATAAAAGGTCTTTGGGTACTCACCAAAGGTGCATAGTGTGTGAGTCTATGATGTCGATAGTCGAGCTCAAAATGATGCTTCTCCACGGGGACCACCATCTTCTCTCCAAAGCTCAAGGAATTAAAAAGGTAAAAAAATAAAAATGAATGAGTAAATTGACCTTTTTGGCTTATTTTAACTCCTTTAGGGATGCCATTGACCTACTAGACACTAAGAAGATTGTCCTAAATTTATCATTTTCTCATAAAATCTATCGAGAATGCAATTGAATAGACATAAATGATTTCATTTTAACGCAGTAAGGCCACATTTTTCTCCAGTTGGTCAATTTGGTGTTTAAATTTTCCCACCACCCCATCAGTGCCCGTCTTACCAACCTGTTCAGAGGGAATCTTCATCTCCCCCGCCTCCTTTGTAGAAATTTCCAGGTTAATGTCTTTTTCCTCTGTCAGGCTCAAAATATTATCCGCTCCTTCGTGGATATCAGAGCTCACCGAGACATCCTCCTGGTTCAACAGATTTTTTATGGCTTTTTTGCCCTTTTCCTTCGCTAGTTTGGTAGAGTCGCGAGTTTGTCCATGTTGGGGGTCGACAATCTCATTGGTATCCAGATTGATTATTTTTTTTTACTTTTTTTACTAGGGCGTTGGTTGGAGTCTTCTGAGGTATGATCTCACTTGGAGCCAGCCAGGGAATCAGGGGTTGGGTGAGTTTCAGAGGATCTGGGGCTAGAAACATGGGTAGAACAACCTTTAGTCCCATAAGGAGTAGGAAGGAAGCCCTTTTACATAGAAATTGAGGTTGGAGGAGGGGGTTTCATGTTCTGGGCCACAAAGACAGTGATCTGAAGGTGGATATGGAGGGAACCAATAAATGGTTTATGGACGTCAACAAGTTTGCACTGAAGGTCATGCATGCTTCCTCAACCACCCTTTGTATGTTAAATGAGAAGGATTATGATGGGAAAGTGGTGGAGGAGGATAACCCTCATGAAATCTTTAGGTTTTTGAAGGAAGAGTGGGTAGACTTGCTGCTATTGAAGCACTTTTGAAAAGGAAACTGACCCTGCTTTTGGTTTCTGGAGATGTCACGGCTAGTACTTTAGGCTATAGTTTCTTTTTTGGTTATAGTTTTAATGATAAGAATTTAATGATGGTTTTCATCCTTGCATGGAAATTTTTTAAAATGTTTAAGCTCTATACTCTTAACTCGGTGGTTTTTGATACTAAGCATATGTGATGGTGCTCTAGTTTCTTTATTTTAGTTTTTGATAGAGGTAGATGACTGTGTTGTTTTCCTATGACTTGCACTCTAGGTTTGGTTAATAGGTTATTAATTCTTCTCTAGATTATTGTTTATTTACCTAGGGCCAGCACCCTCTTGCTGTTGGTTTTATAAAAATAATTGTATTTCAATGTGTAATGGAATGTTGGTTTTAGTTCACTGTGGATACATCATATTTGGATTCTGATCGAAAGTCTATCACTTTTTATTTAGGTGTTTACAAATAGTTAGTAACGTGTTTATAATTAATGTGCAAACCATTTGATCCTACTTTAAGTAGAGTAGATCTTCATGTTATAAAGATTTATTACTTCTTCTCTGAAAATTAATAAACATGCCGTGTTTGAAGTTTGCAATTATGTGAGTTTTTCTATGTAGAATTAGGTAGATCAATTAGTAGTAGATAGATCATCAAGGACATTAGTGTAAGTCAATATGTAGGGATGATGATTATACCTTTGATAAATCTTATTAGATCAATGGTAATAGTTGTAATGAAATTTTGAATTATTTTTAATAGATATGCATGTCTTTTCATTCATTTTTAAATTCATATATATGCACTATCCTTCACTACTCTAAGTCTTCTCAAGGCAGCAAACATTTAAGGGATTGAAACATAAAACAAAGAGAATTAATTTAGGTACATTTTTTTGCATTTGTATTAGTTCTTCTAAATAAGAAGCATAGTTTATATAGCCATTTGAAAGATGTAAATGTGAATGACACTATTTTCTAATAATCTCTCTTTTCTCAATTCTTTATTTTTTGAGTATAATTTCCTTTTGTGTAAAGTAGATTGATAGAATTTAATGAGAGTAATTTTAAGAGGAATTTTATTGTTTGTACAAATTAGTGTAATTATGAAACCAATGAATCAAAATATAGCACAATTTCTCTTTCAACTTTTTAATACTTTTGTATTCTTTTTGTTTAGAATTCTAGTAATATGATTGTACCATACCTAGCCTTGTATTCACTTGTAGTCATTTTGTGTATTTGTGGAGATGGAAATGAAAGTTTCAAGATATTTTGATGGTTTCTAGTGTTTGATTTATGGGTTATCTTGTTGCGATTTTGTTGTTTTCAGTCATGCTATTTCCATGAGTGTTGTTTCTTGAAGTCACTATTGTTTATTTTGTGTGTGATTTACTCGTGTTTGTGTCTGTTCATCTTTCTCATATATATTTTTTCTACATAAATCAATGTTTCAGAACTTATTTTTGTCATAATACTAGAAAATAAAATAAAATATGATTGTAATATTTTCTTATAGAATATTGACTTGCTTCTCTACACATTGTATAATTTTTTGATTTAGTTCTCATTTGTTGTAGTGAAGATAAATTTGCAAAATTAATAGAAGTTTAAAAATACAATAAAGATGGATTATCAATGTTTTGGGAAGCTTTTGATAAATTTTGGGAGTTTCATAATATAAAATAGTTTTCTAATTACTACGATTTTTTTGGGAGTTTCATAAAATAAATTTATTCAACTTCATAATAAAACTGTGTAGGAGTAACACAATCTTGCCAACATATAGGATTTGATTGTTTTCTATTTTCAAGTGATAGAGAAAATTAGA
Organism: Thuja plicata; assembly: GCA_018584345.1. Lineage (NCBI taxonomy): Eukaryota > Viridiplantae > Streptophyta > Pinopsida > Cupressales > Cupressaceae > Thuja > Thuja plicata. The sequence goes on along the minus strand of MU225685.1, from coordinate 4,637,374 downwards.
TATTAGAATTCATGGTTGAAGAAAGCGAAAATTAGAAATTAGAGTTCATGGTTGAAGAAGAAAGAGGGAAGCTTGAGGAGGATTTAGGTGAACAATTTAAAGTAATTATTGTTGGGCCTCATTGTGGAGAAAATGTGGCCGCACCAAAATAAGAAGAGAGTAGAAGAAAAAAAAATATTTCTACTACTTCTACTGAAAGATCTCCAATTGGAAAATGGTATATAGTATAATAAGGAATTTGTGTTGGAATTGTTGATTCAAGCCGACAAGCTCAACAATCACCCATAAGTAAAACACTTATAACAAATGGAGATTAAGCAAGATAGATTTGATCAACTACCTTAGAATTGTAATGATGTTTTTCACAAAGGGAAAGACTGTTAGTAATAACTGAGAAGGGGGGGGGTGAATCAGTGGCCTAAAAAATATTTCAATAATCATCCCAAAAACTTAGTACCACAATATTAATCCTCTAGTTATCTTCAGTCCTATAAGATGAATGCATCCAAATACTTTTATCAAATTACTACTGCTCGAAATGTTTTTTAAAACCTTCTACTATATGTTTACCGAATAACAGTCTGTTAATTTACCGAAAGATAGTAAATTATCTAGAGTATACCGATCAATCTAGTTAAGTTAAGTGTAATGAAAAACACTAAAGAAATGACTCATAAACACATTGACACATGGATTTTTAATGTAGAAACCCTGTTAAGGGAAAAACCACTTGGGACCAGTAACCCAAAATTTTCAATCTTCTGAAGTGATCTCGGTGAAGAGCCAACCCTGTTAAAGGTTACAAACACACTGTTAGGTGTGACCATGTTGGAGGATTTAAAATTTTAGTCTGTCACTTCATATCGGGCATCTCTATGCTACCTTCCTTGATCAAACACTCACTTGGCCTATCAATAGGTATCTGGCATCTCATGCTATCTTCATGATCAAAAATTTTGATACTCCTTGGGATGTATCTCAATATAGAAAGGATCTTTAAATCTTGCTCGGTTAAGAGACTTTCTAAATCAATGGTTAAATTGAAACAGTATGATTTGTTCACATATACAACTTATACTTGCAGATTTTCAGATCTATTGTAATCTCATAAAACTATTCTGATCAATATATCTTGGTTTATACATTTGCTCCACTTTAATTATACTTCGTGACGTTGTGCTCTATTGCTTAGTGTCCACAGAAAACTTTAGCTCTTTCCTTAGCTTGTTGATCAGGACTATTTGAAGTTGCTCTTCATCAGTTTCTCTTTAGAATCCTCTTTTCATTCACCCACCACACCAATTCATAATGAATTGAGTTGTCTCTGTATAGACATGATATCACCGTTATTAGGTTCTTAATTTTCTTGATCTCGGCGTGATCCACAATTCTTGCCAATTATATTTTAAGCAAAAACTATTTTTTTATCTCACTGAGATCTTCTTGCCAACTAGACAAAACAAACTTTAAATCCCTTACTTATCTCTGGCTTTATCTTGTCTATGAAAACAAAGATAACTACCAATTAACTCTATATTTAGCTCTGCTAGATAGATATTTTTTCATTTTTGAACTCAAGTTAATTTTGGTGTATAACTCTTTGATAGCTTCGGTCAAAACTCCAGTTCTCCTTAGTCTTCTCCCTCGGTTTACATTATGTTTCTGGTCATCGATTATGCTTGTGATTCTACTTATCAGTAATGCTCATCGATGTTCTTGCTCGGTCATCACTGTGACTTGAATTTTGGTGATCTTTGTCCGCCGGTGTCCACTGACCGTCAGTGTTTGAAGTCATAATGTGAATGCTTGTCTTTTATGCATTACTGAAAGCATAATATTTTTCTCTTTGATTCTCTAAATTCTTTGACACTTTGATTATAACCAATTAGATTATATCAATTTTACATCAATGACAATACAATCCATTAACTGATTTAATGTCTTGCATTATCCTTCTGCATTTCAGTGATCAAATTAACATCTTCAAACATTCAATTTACATGTCATCAATCTCTCCCTTTGGCATTGATGGCAACATGCTACATTATCATACTATACTATCACTAATACAATATGAAATATACAATTTCATCAAGCTTTCCTAATGTAACTATTACAAATGTATGACTCTTGGTAAGCTCAAAAATAGCTTAGATTTGTTTCATGCTGAGTGGTTGTCTTCAATCTTCAATCCCTTCAATGGATAGATGTATCATTTGATGTCTCTGTTCTGATATGTGTTCTGCCTTGACTTTTCCTCTTCTTGATAATCTCTTTTTCTTTTGACAACAATCTTTTTCTTTGTCTGAACTCTCTCTCTTTTTTACTTCTCTCCCTTAGATGGATATTTCATAGGTAATCAATTTCTCTCCCTTAGAATATTGATTAAGTCTTCCTTCTGATTCTTAGGAAGTTCTCTTTATGGATAATGATATAATCTCTCCCTTTATCATATCTCTCCCTTTATGATCTGTAACATAAAAAATAGATAGATGATGAATGTTGTTGTTATGTGAATATTATGTTACTAAAATGTAAAGGAGTAAAATTGTGGTTTAAGGAGAGGGTTTGAATTGTTAATTGTTATTTGTGTTGATTGTATATTGCAATTGTGATTGTGATTAAGGGAAGATAAGATGCTCCTTTCTTTCACCCTCAAATACACAAATAGGAGATCCAACTTTGATCAACCCCAAAGGGTTAATTCACAAATGAATCCAATATTTGGAAAGAGACCAAGAAAGGGGATCTTAAATTCTGTAAATTGATTGATTAATATGATTAATGACAGAAATTGAAAAGAATGGGAGAAAGTACCAACCTTACAAAGTTGTAGATCAAAGATTGCTATTTTCTGAGACCTGTAGACTGTTTCTGGAGATGCTGATAGTTGATACCGAACCGGAACAGAGAGACGGACAAAACCCAGAAATCTTTTTTTATTTCAATGTCGTCTTATAAAAAAGGTCAACCCTATACCACTTTTTCCAACTCGATCTGCTCAACTCCGAAAGTGTCCCTGTTTGCACAGTCTGAAAGAAATCCGAAAAGGGTATCCAGATCTGGCCTCAGATTTACAGTCCCAAACCTATACCTGCAAGAAAAATGTTTTTTTTTTGTTGGGGAGGGGTTTGCCTTAGTCAAACCCCAATTTAGGAATTAACCTTGAAATCAATAAAGTATGGAAAGCTAACAAGTAGTAGAATTGAATCTAATAGTGAAGC